>VXBO01008615.1:0-20819 GCA_013400135.1 Rhinoptilus africanus
TGCAGACATCAAGGCCAGTGAAGTGAGAGTAGGTGCTCCAGTCACCAGAGAAGACATTTCCCTGCAGCTACTGGAGAACACCACAGTGGAGCAGATACCTCACTGCAGCCTATAAAGATGATCACACTGGAGCAGATATCCACCACGTGGCGCGTGGAGGACCCATGCTGAAGCAAGCTTATTCTGAAGGACTGCAGGCCATGGAGAGGATCTACACTGAAGCTGCATAACAGTATGAGGAGGAAGGAGCAGCAGAGAGGAGCTGTTATGGACTGATTGTTATGGCCATCCAGAGAGACCTGGACAGGCTGGAGAGCTGGGTGGAGAGGAAACTTATGAAATTCAATAAGGGCAAGTGTAGGGTGCTGCCCCTGGGGAGGAATAACCCCTGCACCAGTACAGGTTGGTGGCTGACCTGCTGGAGAGCAGCTTTGAGGAAAGGGACCTGGGAGTCCTGGTGGACAACAGGATGGCCATGAGCCAGCAATGTGCCCTGGTGGCCAAGAAGGCCAATGGCATCCTGGGGTGCATCAAGAAGAGTGTGGCCAGCAGGTGGAGGGAGGTCATCCTCCCCCTCTACTCTGCCTTGGTGAGGCCCCACCTGGAGTACTGTGTCCAGTTCTGGGCTCCCCAGCTCAAGAAGGACAAGGAATNGAGAAAATATGCAAGCACTGAGCATGTCCGTTAGTAGGTCTGTGTTTTAATGAGAGGAGATCAGTGTCTTGCTACTCTCCAATAACATAGCATTGGTTGTAGGTGTCAAGGTTTTGGCAGCAGGGGAGCTTTGGAGGTGGCTTCTGTGAGGAGATGCCAGGAACTGAGGATAGGTTCCAACTGGCTCCAATAGACCCACCACAGGACACAGCTGAGCTCCTCAGCCAAGCTGGTGGGTGGTGCCCTGTGGAAAACATATTTTAAAAATGGAAAAACGCTATGCAGCGGTGTCTGAGGAGCGAGGAGAAAAAGCATGTGAGAAACAATCCTGCAGACATCAAGGTCAGTGAAGGAGGGAGAGTAGGTGCTCCAGGCACCAGAGAAGACATTCCCCTGCAGCTACTGGAGAACGCCACAGTGGAGCAGATCCTTCACTGCAGCCCATAAAGATGATTACACTGGAGCAGATATCCACCCTGTGGCGTGTGGAGGACCCATGCTGAAGCAAGCTTATTCTGAAGGATTGCAGGCCATGGAGAGGATCCACACTGAAGCTGCGTAACAGTATGAGGAGGAAGGAGCAGCAGAGAGGAGCTGTTATGGACTGANTAGGATGAAGATTTCCTTCAATGTATTTACTTCCTTCTATCTTGCTCTGGCAGCAAAGATTCTTAACTTTTTCAAGTTTGTCTGTTCCATAGGACTATTATCTCTATCTAACATCAACTAGTATTAATTCAAAAATATCACCTTGCTACAGCTGCTAGACTAATTAATTTCTACATACATTTCCCATTATGTGTGTATTCATCATATTATTTATTTTCTTTCTTTTAGATATACATTAAAATATAAAATATCACATGCTGGATTTTGAAATTTTAAAATAAATATTGTAAATCAGTTTTTGAAGAAGTGAAACCAATATATTTTATAACACGATGGACAAGCTTTAATGAAAAGAAAAAAAAAATAAGGTGAATGGAGCACATCCTCAGGATTACAATATGTCATATTTTCTCTTTGATGTTTGGCATGTTTTGTGGGGTAAGAAATTACTGGTGTGTATGGTTGTCATAATATGTTTCAAAGTTTTATACATTCAAGTAAAAATAAAATTCTTCTTTGTGACTAAAGATTGTCCAAGTTCATTGTCTTACAAATTTTTAAAGAAGTAGTATGATGTTCGTAATAACCTAAATACATGTGATTGTTCTTGCAATCACAGTAATTGGAAAAATATAATACTATGGAAACATTTGTCTTTTCTTTGAATTTACTAGTCTGAGTAATCTGTCTCTTTTGTTTTGTGCCTTTATATTCTCTTGAAAGTGAAGGGAAAACCCTCCTTTTCTCCTTCTGCGTAAAATCATTCTTCACCACTTCACCACTTTCTTATGTACTTTCAGGGCTTCAGCAACAACTTCAAGGAACAAAAGCCCTTTTTAAGTTTTGACTCAAAACTGACATCCAAACTCTGTGATCAATGGCCTATAACTTAAATCTAGTGGATAACATCTTCAAAACAATTGTTGACATTGAAGGTAAACAGTCGAAGCTTCAGCATGATGTCTGTCAAAGCTGAAAGCAAATTATGACCGTGTTTTATGAGACAAACTGAATGACTATCTTCCTCTCACCCATCATATTTGTTCTTGGCAATCCGATATAGCTGGGTTTCCAACTAAAAAATTTTCAAATCCTTATAAAAGAAACTCAGACCAACACATCTACTTCCACATATTATTGTTGCTGTTCAAACAGTAGATTCTTGTGAACATCCCCAAAGAAAAAATACTCTGCAATATTTCCAGTATGGCTGGTTTATTAAGCCTATCGTTGGAGCATGAAAATCCTCCTTTTCATTTACTGCAAAAAGAGCATTTCCATGCCTGTGAAAGTATTACTTATTTGCACTGTATATTAAACTGTTTTCTAAAGTTGAAAATCATAATTATGTATGCACTGCACGTCATATCAGATTCAGTAAAACATTTTTTGTTGGTTTTGTGTTAGAATTATGCTAATTTGCACCAAGAAAGATGAATTAGGGATAGAAGGATCTATATGCATTAAGTAACTTTTATTTTAAATGAGATTTTTGATATAAACTGCAACAATAAGTTCAACAAATAGTCTGTGAACCATGAATTATAAGCAAATCCTTCTGAAAAACACACAGTTTAAAGAAAACTGTCCTTTTTTCCATTGGGACATCTATGTTTCAAGAACATTTTCCCTGGGATGTCCTTGTCTATCATGAACACTTTGGCAATAATGCCTGTAATAATACTATGAGATATATCCATACTAGACCATACATTTCCATGGCAAACTGAGGTTATTAACATAAGTACAGAATGTTTCTCAGCAGTCAGTGCAGCTGGGGTGCATAGGGGGCCACAATAACTCCTCAAGGCTCTGCAATGACAATGGTGGTTGCTGGGCTACGTGGATGAAAGGTAATCATCCAAAACATAGAGCCCAGGGGGGACAGGGGAATGCCAGTCTCCGCATTAGTGAAAAAGGAGCTCCCTGACCTAACTGCACCCAGGGCCACTGGGGAGAATGCTGAGAGAGTTGTAACTGCTGTGAGACCCCCGGGAACTGTCAACCAAACAAACTCTCCCCGATCACTCTGCAGACCAAAGGGCTTATTTCCTATGGGGCTAGAGGACTCATTATGGAAGGCAGGTGAGGGAGCATTTTTCAACTGTGCATAACTTCTTATAGGATGTTTTTAAGCAGATTGCAGGAATGTAAGTCACTTCTTGTGTTATATGTTTAGAGGCAGCAACAAAGACAGGGAAAGGGAGGTATTAAAGGGAATCAAAGAGGAAAAAGTGTTGAAAAATAGAGAAAAAGGAATAAAATGAGCATGCAGAGTGCTAATGGCTTGTTGGTCTGCATACATGTTTGATTGAGCCTTATTTTCATTAGATCCTGTTTCTATTTGTCTTCTGTGTGGGTGCACCCTGTATTCTGAGTATGTGTGAACATGAGTGAACTTCAAGCTACAACAGCCAGCAAATAGGCTGAGATCTAAATAAATGGAGTAGATGTGTTAATATCCAGGCTTGTAGGTACAACTACCAGCAATACCAGGGAACTGAGGCCAGCTGGTGGATAGGTTGATTGTCTAAGGCCAGCTGTTGTGAAATGTGAGCATGTATGCATGTATGTATACACACAAATACATATATATCTATATTCCACTAACAGAGCTCAGTTTGAACCACTTGATCAGCTGGACAGAATAAAACAGTCAGGCAGCCCATTCTGTTCATGATTGTGTGAGTGCTGTGTAAGGTGCAAGGGCTGCTAAAGTCAATATTCTTTATCTGTGTTACTCTGTATGCTGTTACTCTGGCATGCTGTATATTCGTAGTATATATATGTCCATATGTTTCTATCAGAAATTTCTACTCAGTCTTGCAACTGGCTGAACCTGTAGATATAGACCCACTGTAGCCTTGCACCTATGGGGCTACTGGCTTCAGCAGTGTTTAGCAGTGATGTGCCATAGCTTAGTCTGCAACATCAGCTGAAGTAACAGTTCACACCATGTCAGAATCAAACACAACCCCTGAGGGAGGGCACTGTCATCCTGGTTTCTGACAGTGCCTGCTGCTCTAGAAGTACCATAGCAGCGTCTGGTGCCTCTCTCCAGGGCCTAACCAGCGGGCCCCCTTGTGGTGTGGTTGTGGTGCTGAGCCACAAGCTGAAAGAGCTGTGGGAGGAGGTGAACAAGCTGTGCACCGTCAGGAAGGATGAACAGGAGATTCGTGGGGTTCTTCAAAGACCAGACGGAGCCAACAGCCCTAGCCCTTGCTCCAAGAACAAAGACAGCTGGAGACTACCCTAGCAGGGAGAGGCAGATGAGGCATCCACAATGGAGGAGGCTAGATACTTGTGGCTTCTGGCAACACAGCAAAGCTCCTTTTTCTGCAGTTCTGCAGTTACTGAATGGTGTAGTGCCATGGGAACGGGTGAGGAAGATGACCTCCACTTATACAGGCATCAGAGAAACAAAGATATAGAAGGACAGTGAAGAACTGTCTGGGGCATTGCATAATGGGGCAGGTTCTTGCACTTTCCCTGTGAAAGCAACACAGCTGGGGTCCATTTCAAATGCCTGCGTACAAACACAAGCATTATGGGATATAAACAGGAGAAGCTAGAAGTCTGTCCATAGCTGCAGAAGTATGACCTCACTGGGACTACAGAGAGGTGGCGGAATAGATTGTATGGCTGGAGCCTTAGTATCTGGGTTCAGACTTTTCAGAAAAGATAGGTGAAGAAAATGAGGAAGACGCATTATGCTCAATGCCTTTGCATAGGCTGGAGTGCAGGCAGCTTTGGAAACGGGAATAAACTACTTAAGGACTTCATCATGGGTAAGGATAAGAAGAGACACCAGAATGAGTGATAATGAGGTGTGAATCTGTTATAGAAAGACTGATAAAGCAGAAGTTACATGAAGCCTTCTTTATAAAACTGGAAAAAAACCCCTCACAATTGCAGATCACTTCACTATCAGCTCAAAGGGTAAGAGGGCTGGGTACAAACAATACAGGAGATTTCTGAAGTGTTTGCAGAAAATTTCTTGAACCACATGATCGGTGATTCAGGTATGAGACATTGCTCCAGCTTTTAGTCACAAATCATGAAGAACTGATGAAGATGTGAAGGTCAAGAGCAATCTTGACTGCAGTGACCATGAGGCTGTGGAGTTTAAAATAGACAGTATGTAGCAAAACAGAGGCCTGTGATACCTGTATTATTACAGTAATAATGATACAATGAATTTGCTTTAAACGCAACCTAATCTACTAAAATATTGAAATCAAACCCAGTATGTAACTATCTTGTAACCATGTGGGTTAGACACATATAAGTGTTTTATGCAAGTATGCAAGCAATGTGGACACAAAAGTGGCAAAAATTTGTGTAGCTGCATGCACAATAAATGGGGAAATGGCGACCCAAGTAACAGAATTTTCAAAATAAAGAACAAAAAATAAAAAAGTGCAAGGGGCTGCAAATAAGCAGAACATTTTTTTTGAGTACAGAAAATGACTGGCAAAAGTAGCAAAAAGATAAACAACACTGGGAACACAGGAATATTCACGCAAGAAAAGGAAGAGACCAGCATGGCTGAGTTGCGACCAACTGGTCAAACTAAAAGACAAGAAGGAACTGCACAGGCCATTCAAGCAACATTAGCTGTCCTGGGAAGAATATAGGGATGCTGCCCGGTTCTGTAGGGATGAGGTCAGGAAGGCCAAGGCGCGGCTGGAGCTGGACTTTGCAAGGGATGCTGAGAATAGCAAGAAGGGCTTCTACAGTTATGTCAACCAGAAAAGGAAGATTAAAGAAAGTCTGCCCTCCCTGATGACCAAGAATGGCAAAGTAATAACAACAGACAAGGAGAAGGCTGAGGTTCTCAACAACTTTTTTGACTTGGTCTTCACTGACAGTCTCTTTCCTCACACCTCCCAAATGGAAGGACTGCAAGAACCTGCGGGACAAAGTCCCTCCCACTATAAGTGAAGACAAGGCTTGTGACTACCTGAGGAACCTGAACGTATACAAGTCTATGGGACCTGATGAGATGCACGCCAGAGTCCTGAGGCAATTGGCTGATGTAGTTGCCAAGCCACTCTCCATGATATTTGAAAAGTCACGGCAGTCAGGTGAGGTCCCTGGTGACTGGAAAAATGGAAACATTGCACTCATTTTTGAAAAAGGTAGAAAGGAGAACCCTGGTAACTACCACTCTGTCAGCCTCACTCAGCCTCACCAGCCTGGGAAGAACATGGAACAGATCCTCCTAGAAGCTACGTTAAAGCACGTGGAAGACATGGAGGAGAAGTGTGACAGCCAGCATGGTGTCACCAGTGACAAGTCCTGTCTGACTAACCTGGTGGCTTTCTACAATGGAGTGACCGCATCAGTGGACAGGGGAAGAGCAATGGGTATAATCTATCTGGACGTCTGCAAGGCCTTTGACACAGTCCCCCACAACATCCCTCTCTCTAAATTGGAGAAATAACAGAGTTGATGGGTGGACTGTTCGGTGGATAAGGAACTGACTGGATGGTCATATCCAGAGGGTGACGGTCAATGGCTCGATGTCCAGATGGAGAGGGGTGACAAGCAATGTTCCTCAGGGATCCCTACTGGGACTGGTGCTATTCAATATCTTCATCAATGATTTGGACGGTGGGATCAAGTGCACCCTCAGCAAGTTTGCTGATGACACCAAGCTGAGTGGTGTGGTTGACAGGCCAGAGGGACAGGATATCATCCAGAGGGACCTGCATGATCTAGAGAGGTTGGCCTGGGCAAACCTTGTGAAGTTCAACAAGGCCAAGTGCAAGGTCCTACACCTGGGTCAGGACAATCCTCATTATCAATACAGGCTGGGGGACAATGTGATAGAGAGCAGCCCTGCAGAACATTACTTGGAGGTACTGGTGGATGAAAAGCTGGACATGAGCCAACAACATGCGCTTGCAGCCCAGAAGGTCAACCGCATCCTGGGCTGCATCAAAAGAACCATGGCCAGCAGATCCAGAGAGGTGATTCTGCCCCTCTACTCTGCTCTGGTGAGACCCCACCTGGAGTACTGTGTCCAGCTTTGGAGTCCTCAGCACAAGAAGGACATGGACCTGTGGGAGTGGGTCCAGAGGAGGGCCACGAAGATGATCAGAAGGCTGGAGCACCTCTCCTATGAAGACAGTCTCAGAGAGTTGGAGTTGTTCACGCTGGAGAAGAGAAGGCTCTCAGGAGACCGTATTGCAGACTCTCAGTACTGTAAGGGGGCCTATAAGAAAGCTGGGGAGGGGCTGTTTGCAAGGACGAGGGGCAATGGTTTTAAACTAGAGCAGGGTAGGTTTAGATTAAACATTAGGAAGAAGTTCTTTACAATGAGGGGGATGAGACACTGGAACAGGTTGCCCAGAGAGGTGATGGAGGCCCCATTCCCAGAGACATCCAAGGCCAGGTTTGGTGAGGCTCTGAGCAACCTGATCTAGTTGAAGATGTCCCTGCTTTCTGCAGGGGGGTTGGACTAGACAACCTTTACAGGTCCTTTCCGACCCAACACGTTCTATGATTCTATGATATGCTGGACTGCGTATCCATAACCCCTGCGAGCATTTGGATGTTATTGCTATTAACATTTAGCTAGCTGGGATGGAATTTCTGTGAACATATGTAGACATTTACATTTAATTTGTAGAAGGATACAGTGAAAAGAAGACAGATGAATCCCACCTCTGAAGTGCTTATTTCTCCTTGTTATCTACAAAGAAGCTTGTATGTCAGTATCAGGTCATATAAGTCACATCTTAAGAAATAATTAAATTTGAAAAGATACAGGTTTGAAGATAAAAAGGGACAAAGGGCACTAGAGGGCTAATTATACATGCTAAATAGAAGATAGGGAAATTTTCCACTCCAGCCTCAATGTCTCAAACGAAGCAGGACAAATCAAATTAAAACAAAAAACCAAACAAACAATAAACAAAATGAAAACAACACCAAAAACACCCAAAAATAACCACCCCAAAAACTTTGGACAGTATCTGCTTGCTGTGGTTATTTTGCAAGAAAAGTTCTGTTCCTTTATGTGGAAAGTGCAAATTGTATGTTGTGCTATATCCAATAAAGTATGGTTAAACTATTGGTTAAGATGAAAAGTCAGATCTAAAAGAAATAATGAGGCAAAGTTCCTGAAAATAATATTTGCCTTTTGTTTTGGAGAAACTGTAAACAAATATATTAAATCTCTTCAAGAGCTCATTGGGATTCATCACACATTGGGCAAAATAAAAACAAACTCAGTGATTTATCCTGGAACAGATCTTCCAGGTAATCAGAAAAGAGCAATCAGACTGACAAATAGAAGTGTTAAAGTTAATTTCCTGATTGGAAAATTGATAGTTTTGACACAGTTATTGATTTTTCTGGCAGCTGATCATCTGATTATCATTTTTGGAGGACTTAATAAATAATTGGTGACAAACAAATGTCTTCTGTATTGTTCATCACTTAGTTAAATAAGATTTTAATTTCACATGTGTATATATGCACACTAAAGTGTCACTTTTAAATAGTGACAATTGGTGGTGACATGCTAAGCAGATTGTTTCATAAACTTTGTAGAGGTCTTTTAAAGAATGCATTTTAGCATTACTATGAATTCAGAAGTCTTTGTTAAATGCAGTAGGGAAGTCCACTTGATGTCACTGTGCTGAATGCGTTGAGCACTAGTCTTTCCAAAGCACATGGTTAAGCCATTCATTCAGCACAGCTGAGGGTGGGTCTGTGATCAAAGACTGAGACTGAATCCTCCTTTCTTCAAGGAGGATTCCATTTTCCACTCCAGCCCCAAAATCTCAAACAAAGCAGAACAAAGCAAAGAAAACCAAACAATTCTGTTCCAGTAGCTTGCTCACAAGCATTTAATCCTAATCATGACTTGTGTGAAGGCACAGTTACACCCGTTACAGGCATTTCTGGAGCATTGTAGCTATAAAAGTATTGATATTAAGAGCTGCATATGTTTGATGCTGACATATAGGGTTCTAGACTGCCCCAGAAGATATGGCCCTCCTGTATCATTAAATACTGCTCATCAATCAAAAGTTTGTTTATTGCTTTCTCTCCTTACTAGTCTGATTAATGATTTATTCAGGCTATTATTATTATTAATAGAAGCATTATTTTAATGCTTCTATTTGGTGTTGGGGACCATTTCTCTTCATTTGCTTATCTTCTTATAAACACTTTTGTTTAATCCTATCATGTCCCTTCAAATTAGTCTTCTTTCTTGAGTAGTTTTTGTTGTGGTGGTGGTTTGGTGTTTTTTTGTTTGTTTGGTTGGTTGGTTGGTTGGTTTGTGTTGGTTTTTTTTTTTTTTTTTTTTTTTCCTTTTCCCATCGTGGCTTCATTAGTAAATCACCATATTTGATTGTTAGCTAAATTAATTTAGTCTATGAGGCAAATGTTTATGCAAGGTTTACTGTGTGTTCTGCTAATGTTCCCCTTTGGTGTCCTTACACTGCAAGGGAGCTTACACTGTAGGACCTAACTATTTCCAGAACTTCTGCACTGAAATGCTGCTGAGAATTTGATCTGAAAAAGCAATAAAGCTAAGAACTATCCTACAAGATTAAGTAAAGCTAAAAAGAAGATACACTGGGTTATCATGTGGGACCATAGGTGGGTGTTTAACTGCCAAAATGTAATGTTATACAATTAAGGTGATCCCACCAGTTTACGGTTGCTTTCTATTTTATCCTGATAGCAAAATTCACTTTCTAAAAAATTACTTCCTGTGACTACATGTTGTCTTGTTCCTTCATTTCAGTTTCTCTGATGAGCCTGTTTCCTCATTGCTTTCTTACATCTCCTACTGATATAAACACTGTTTGTTTCCTTTCTGTTATTTTCTCTCTTCACATGGTTCATTACATCATTACACAAGTCATACCAGCAAACTTGCTATCTGAGGCTTAGGATCCACCGTCCCAATCTAAGTACTCTGTACTCTGTACTCTAAGTACTCTGTACTACTTCCTTTTTTTCTAGTGGTTTGATTAATCAGAGAATAAGTTTACAAGCTACTGAAAAACATTCTTGAATATATTGTCCTTTCTACCTGTATGTTAGCATTATAAGCCTTCTCTTTAGCAAATTCCATTTTCTATCACTCTGTGGCTGCCCATAAAAGGGGTAGCCCATAACTCAGTAGCTTCATTCCTCTTACTCACTTGCTCACCAACCATTTCTGGAATTGTCCTCAGTCATGCCACCATTTCTCTTAAGACTGAAGTAATCAATAGTAGTTTCATAGGGATAAATGCTCCTTTATAGTTCTATTACAAGAGAAACAAAGACAGGTTCACCTTTGAACACCCTTGCAAATACTATAAATCAGAAATAAACAAAATAAAATAAAACAAAATTAAATTAAAATCAATAAAATAATATCTAGTTTTGTTTGTTTGTTTAAATAAATTCTAGAATTTAAAATAAAATAAAATAGCCTAGTTTACTATAACAGAGATTTTCAAAGCAGATTAGCACTGGGACTCACAATAAACCAGGGGAAAAAAGTTACAATGTATTATCAGTGACTGGGTTTTATTCTACTAGGAGGCAATTTAATAATAATAATAATAATCATCATCATCATCATCATCATCACAATCATAATCACAATCATAATAATCATAATAATAATCATATTCATAAACAACAGTAGTTAGGAAACTTCGTTTGTCAATTTGCAATTGTGACAATAAATTGTCACATGATATCCCACACATGCCTGTGACTGAAGTATATATAACATATCCCTATATCTTTGGAAACAAAGAAAAGAAACACAAGGGAAAGTAGAAAGAAACAAAGAAAGAAACAGCAATAAATAAACAACGTCTAGAATGAGACAAAAAAAATCTGCCGTTTGTGATCTCCTCTCTCTACATGCTTTTCTTTCATTTTGTGAATGCTGCATATTCAGTTGTTTTATTTCCTTTTTTGTGTCTCACTTTTTTCCTGAAAAAAAGAAAAAAAACCACTCTAGCTATTTCATGTTCAATTCAAATGCTCCATGCTATTGTAAAGACACACAGTATGCTCTCCCTGGGAGAATTGAATTCCTTTGTTTTGTTTTTTGTTTGGTTTTTTTTTTTTTTCCATTCAGCCAAAAAAAGGGAAGTAATTCACAACAAAACTTTCTGGTTGTGCTTTGTGTTCAAAAACAGTGCACCATTCAGAGTGGATCACTAATGCAATTCTCTTATACATCCCTCTCATAGACTACACTGGTGAACTACTCTGCAACTATAAGGAATCCATTCCCATTGTCATGAGTAGTTCACATTGTTGTATCTTTTTCCTTTTGTAGCTATTGGAGAGAGAGGTGACTCTAGTGGGAAACAATACAATCCAAGTCATAATATTGGCCAGTAAATTCAACTTTGCTGAATCTGAAGGGAATATAGTAAAATAATTTAAACTAGATAATCCACTTTAAATTGATCAAAGCTGGGGAAAGGTCAATCCTAGTCTCAGTGTCTGGATCTCATGCCGTATTTCACCTAACATACTGTGTCACCCTCACAGTCTCTGTAGATCTGTACTTTATAAAGGATGAGAAGTGTCTGTGTGGCTTCAGAGCTGTATGTGTGGTTTGTCGTATTTCAGGGAGTATTTTCTTATAATTTCTTGGTGGTGACGTTTTAATTATATTAGAAAATAGATGAACTAGTTAATTTTCTCAAGGACAGTTTTGAAGAAGAGCAACTTGTATACTAGAGTTTCTCACAATTGCCTGGTAAATCTATATTTTATTTCCAGAAAGAATTCTCAACTTTTAGCTGAATCTCAACTGATTCTTAAATATAGAATATACTTTGCATGAACTAAAGGTGACACGGAGAAAACTAAGGTGACACGGAGGACACTTGGTAGGGACATATAATGTTCATAGAAACTTCTGAGAGAAGAGAACATATTAGCTCACACTGTGAGGATGTCACAACATATCACATTTACAAAAACAAATTGAAAGCAGTCTTTTGGACATTGCTTTATTGTGTAAGAGAAGTAATAAATTAGAGAACTTGTTATAACCTACAGACCTATAAAAGTAATGTTTTAAGAGTTTATGAACCACTGAAAGTAAGTAAAAAAATAAACTAAATAGCAGTAACTTTCATTAATATCTAAAAGAAATGTTCAGATGTCAAAATACACTACAATTAAAGCTGAACAGGAGCAGCCATTTATTTGTGTGTTGCTCCTAAGATTTAATGTGCATGATAACTGTTGTCTGGCATAAAGAGAGAATCATATTTAGAGAGTTTATGTTAAATATGAAATAAACCTTCCTCTTGGTAGTCCAAACTGGCAGATACAATCTTGCAGCATGTATATGGTTGAGGAGATAGGAGTCATTTATCATTTACTTCTCGGTAGTAAACACAACAAGATGAAGAACCACTCAAGAAAACTCTTATATTTTGAATTGCTGTACTTGTTATAGGAAAGGATGATGTGTAGCATTTCTATTCAGACAAATACAAGCAGTACTAGGTTGGACAGTGGTCATTTTTTATGCTTATCTGTGCCAAGTAGCATTCGCATACAAAATAAAAAACAGTGGTCACTATTGCACGTAAGAAAATATTCAGCAGTAGTCATATATGGTCTCATAGCAAATCTTGATGGGCGTCTTTAGGGAAGATATTTAACTTATTTAACTGATGTTGTAAATGACTATGTAGTCAACATCTTTTCTAAGTTGCCAACATTTTTAAATGGCAGTCATAAGTATACATCAGAAACAAGGGGATAAAGAGAGTTGTGTTTCCTGAGAATTAACCTGTAACTTTCATAAGATTTTTTTTTTTTTTTTTTTTAACAATCTTAGTCTGATGCAGAGCTTAAGGATAGTAGGAATAAGATATAGAAGTTTTTTCCAAACTTTTTTTCTTTTTTAAATAACTGCTAAACTGAAAAAAATAAAGCCTTCAAATTTTGATTTGCAGTGCAACTGAGATTTTTCTTTCAGCTAAATAGTGAGTGAAATAACTTCTTATCTACAAAAAGTCATATCTGTTGTCCACAGCTGTGATAATATAAGTTTCTCCAGGAACTGGTTAGATAGTGTGAAAATATTTAAATATGTTGCCACATATACTATAATGTAAAAAGAGTAAAAAATAAGTTTCTGAAATACAAAAGAGACGTGAGATTCAATCTAATTTAAACACCTGCATAAAACCTGTAACTGTCTTTTGAAATTGTATTCCTTTTAAAAGTTTCCTTGATACTTGAAAATTTTACAGTATTTAATCAACAGAAACATTTGTTCTGGTTTGAGGTAAAACAGAACCAACTTTCTGCTCAGTAATTTTACTTCTCAGCTAGATCTTTTCTAATTCTCTGAAATTAACAGCATGTTGTGCCGAAAACGGTTCATTCTCAGAGTCATAAGACTATTATTCACAGTTTGTGCCAGGGAATGGTAGAGACAGAGAGGCTCTTGCTTATACTTATGGCTTTAAAAACCAAGGTCAGCTAATTTCATTATTTGCCCCGTTGGAGGGTCAGAAATAGAAAAGTGTAGATAGGTCCCATCTGCAGGGAGGAGCGGACAGGACAGGTGACCCAAAATTGACCAGCAGGGTCAAACCACTATGTTTATTTCTACTTCTAAAAAGCTTCTCACAAAATTGTGTATTTAGTTATATTGCATATATTAGTTATATTATAATACTACTTTTTTTTTTAGTTATATAAGTGCTACCTAGCACTTTTTTCCAGTAATACTATGTTTCTTAAAGACTAGAATTTGTTTAGAAGTTTTCATTAAGCATAAGAAAATTGATAAGCATGATATTTGCATTGTACACCTGTTTCTTAGGACAATTAACAAGCTTTAGATCCATAATTCTGATTTACTAAAAGATTACCTTGCTCAAGCAGCACATAACTTTCATATATGAAAGTGCTAGTTTTTCCTGAGCCAGCAATGTGCCCTTGTTGCCAAAAAGGCCAATGGAATCCTGGGCTGCATCAAGAAGAGTGTGGCCAGCATGTCGAGGGTGGTCATTCTCCCCTCTACATTGCACTGGTGAGGCCACAGCTGGAATATTGTGTCCAGTTTTGGGCTCCCCAGTTCAAGAGGGACAGGGAACTGCTGGAGCGAGTCCAGCGAAGGGCGACTAAGATGATTAAGGGATTGGAGCATCTCCCTTATGAGGAAAGACTGAAAGAGCTGGGACTCAGCCTGGAGAAGAGAAGGCTGAGGGGAGACCTTATTAATGTTTACAAGTACCTGAAGGGTGGGTTGAAGGAGGATGGAGCCAGGCTGTTTTCATTGGTTCTCAGTGACAGGACAAGGGGCAATGGGCACAAGCTGGAACACAAGAAGTTCCATTCAAATACACGGAAAAACTTCTTTACGGTGAGGGTGCCAGAGCACTGGAACAGGCTGCCCAGGGAAGTTGTGGAGTCCCCTTCTCTGGAGACTTTCAAGACCCGCCTGGATGCAGTCCTGAGTAATGTGCTCTAGGCAATCCTGCTTTGGCAGGGGAGTTGGGCTAGATGATCTCTAGAGGTCCCTTCCGTCTCTGAAGATTCTGTGATTCCATGGTTCCAGAGTCATACTTTGCCACAGATTTGTCAAGTGTATTTCTTTGAGCATTTGTATAAAAGAATTATTACTCCCACAGCACTTCTATTGCACAACTCTACCCCTTATCTATCTGATTTGTGCTTCACAACTTAGCATATGTGCTACTGACCTTTTCAGAAAACATTGGAAAATCTCTTGCAAGGCTTCTTACATTCACAAATACATTTTGACTATGTCCTGGGTTATAGTTCCTGCGTGCAACAAATATCTAAATAAATTGCAATCTCTCTTTACTTGTTTCTCTATAACATTACAAATAAATATGTAGTAAGAGTGCATTCCTTCCAAGAAAACCTTTTTATCTTTCACTAAGTTTTGATATTTTGGGGTTTGTTTGTTTCATGGTAATAAACATATTATGTCACTGGTTTGAACACAAATTTCTGCTCCCCTGTCCTTGAATACTATATCACTCTTTACTGTGTTTTATTTACAGTAAATACATCATTCCTTTCAACAGAAATTTACTGTGAAATTTACATATAAGAAGAAAGACAGACTTCCTGCCACGAATATTAGGGAAAAATTAAAAATGTGTTATTTTTAATATTTAGGCACATTGTTATTGCATAATTCCAAATTTACTACCATAGCAATCAGCTTTCCCTTCCAGTCCCTCTTACAGTAAAGACCTTCATGGAAATACAGAATATAAATGGTAGGAGGATGCATTCCATAAATCCTACTGAGACTGGGAAAGCACAGATGATCTGATAATGATTAGCAGTGAACCAATCTGGNCCAGAAAATAATTTTAAAAAATGTTATGAAGAACAAATGCCTGAACTCTATGAATTCCTGAATGCATAAGAAAATATGATTTTAGCTAAATTTTTCTTGGATCAGCAAATACAATAGCACCTAAGAGGGACAATTTTTTTTTTGTGAGGAAAAAAAAGGCTGAAGAAAATTATAATCACAGATTTGACCGTTCTGCTCTTAATGATGCTGTACAGAGAAAAGCTATTTTGGAGAAAAGCATGCACTGCAAAATTAAGAAAAACCTTGAGGAACATAAAGTCCCTCTGGAAGCTGAGTGGATCTTCCTGCTGATGTTGTTCCAAGCCCTTGCACTAAACATCCTTCAGTGCAAGCTGCATTGTGGAAGAGCACCCTTCATGCAAGCTTAGGCTTTGTTTCTTTTGAACAAAACCCTGAGAAAATGAAATTCAGCCTTTTCTATATTTGACTCTTCACCATCAACAGCTACAGTGGATCTATAGATTGTCCATAATGTGTCTTCAAGTAGGCACAGTGAAAGAAAATAAACAATATTTTTATTCACTTATATCCACATGAAATGAGATACGATGGAGTGTATTATCAAAGCCTAAACCAAAATCTTAAGCATGTGCATCATTGATATAATATATACCTTCTCCAAATGTTTTCAAAGTCAGTGGAAGTCTTATCATTGACCTTAACAATTTTGTATATTCTCCCCAGATTATTATTTTCTTATTACTATTTAATGGGATATTCAAATGACATATGAAAGCTGTCAGTGGTTTATACACATATTATTAGAATGATCTCATACAGGAAATTAAATTGAATTAATTAAAGCTGTAGTATTATTGTCAAGGATTTGTGTTCTCTTCAACAGCCACAATAATCTGATGGAACTCATCATAAATAAGCAACTGATGCTGGGGTTGTTGCTGGCAATTGTCAGCAAACTGAAAATAAAACCTGCAAATATTGCTGTCAGTTAGACCCATTACATCTTGTGTATGTTAGTAAAAATGGCATGAATTTTCTCCATGTTTTCAGCAGCCAGCATAATAAAGACAGAGAGAGCATGTCAGTTCACTGGTTAGGATGCTTACTCACTCTGAAAAGGCGTTATGACAAAACAAACCCAGAAATCATAGATTGTCATCAACATTGCTATTTATTGATTCTAAACAATAAATAGTTAAACACTTACATGTTTGCACAAGGTAAATTTCTGTAAGTCTGCTTTTCCGGTTAAACAGCAGCTTCCCAGTCTGTTGGCCCAATCTGCAGAAGAAAAAGGAAGAAACATCCACCTTGCAATCAGAAAGAAGGAGTTACCGTAATTTTCTTTAAGGGGACTTTCGCAAGCAGTTTGTTCCCAAGGATGTCTGTTCACTGCCAGCCCCCTTGTCTGTGCTTCCCACTATTGCTATGGGCATGGGAGGTAACTCACAGGGCTGCACAGCTCCTCTGCAGGCCGTCCTCCACCTTCAGTGTTTTGTTGATGGTTGGATTCGGTGATCTTAAAGGTCCTTTCCAACCTAGATGATTCTACTAATCTATGATTCTGAGGTGCTGGTCCAGAGAAAGGCAACAAAGCTGGTGAGGGGTCTGGAGAACAAGTCTTATGAAGAGTGGCTGAGGGAGCTGGGGTTGTTTAGCCTGGAGAAAAGGAGGCTGAGGGGAGACCTTATCACTCTACAGACCCTGTTGCTCATACAACTACCTGAAAGGAGGTTGTAGAGAGTTAGGGATCAATCTCTTCTTCCAAGTAACAAGTGATAGGACAAAAGGAAACAGCTTCAAGTCGTGCCAGGGCATGTTTAGACTGGATATTGGGAAAAAGTTTTACACTGAAAGGGTTATTAAGCATTGGAATAGGCTGCCCAGGGAAGTGGTTGAGCCCCCATCCCTGGAGGTATTTAAAAGACGGGGAGGATGTAGTGCTTAGACATATAATTGTCGGAATTAAGTTCATGATCGGACTCGATGATCTGAAAGGTCCCTTCCAACCCAGGCAATTCTATGATTCCATATTTACTCTCCTGAATGCTGATTTTGACCGGGGTTTGAAAATCTGTATCTGATGATGTCACACAGCACAGGGAAATAACAGAAGCACAGGGGTGTCATGGAGACTCCTCAAGGACCAAGAAGACTATTAAGTCAATGCTATGCTCCAGATTCCTATGATTATCAGACTAATATAGTTCAGACTTTCAGTTACCTTCAACTGAGCTTTCAAAATATGTCACGTGCTTTCTTGATTCAGAATACTATATAGCCTGAGACTCATTTCCCGTACAGATATGACACATATTCATCATGATTCAGGTGAAGTGCCACTGATTTACCTGAATCTTCCCATTATCATATTTATGACTGTTATCACTGAGCTCTGATTTATCAGTAATTGTACAGTAGATGTTTGAAACCTGCTAAATTCCTCCACATTCCCAGAAAATAGTTTTGTCACTGTGTAGAATGAAAGGTAACTCCTTTCTTACATGTCTTTGTAGCCTTCTAATCAAAGTTTTCCTTGTCTTCTCTATCTATGAGAACAGAGTAATTTTGAGGAAAGTCTATATTTCTTCCCTGTGTAACCATACTCCTTAGAAGGTTAGACAGAAAAGAAAAAGCATCAAGTGAATGCATGAGCAGGCAAAGTTTAGTGAAAAAGTTATCCCTAATACTTTTAAAATGTTTTCTTCAGGAACAAGATGAATTGCAGATGTCAGAAAACTGGCCTTGGAGAAAATAATTAATAATTAAAATAATTAAGAATGGATATTTTTTTCTGATCTAGTTTATGTATTCTGTTTTAGTGAACAGACTCTCATATTCTATCTCTCATCTCAAAACTTAACATAGCATTTTCATCACATCTTCACTAATAACATCAGAAAAGCTACAATGTTGCCAGAACTCAAATTTGCAAATATATCAGTGTTCCAAATTAACATACCCTGACCTCATAGATGTTATAACATAATGCTTCATGATTAAACACTATATGTACATTTTAATCTAACAGGTTAATACATTACAAGGTTTATTGGTTTATTATATCATTAACAAAAAAAGCCCAAAAGAAAGAAAGAAACAAACAAAGCCCCCCAAAAACCCCCAAGCCCCCAACATCATATGTACTATCCTACAATCATTTTCCTCTTAATTAGATAGGCTTCTCTGGAGCTTAATTGCTTTCTGCTTAAGCAAGTACCAGACCTTAATATAGATAAGAATTTTCATCCTATGATTATTAGGTTTATAGTGGACTACTGTAGCATAGTATACAAAATGATCCTTCCCCTCACAGATGTCAATCTGAAGCTTTTTCTCTTTCGTTATCTAGATCACTGGAGAGTCCTCAGGACTCCATATGTTACTTGATAACTGCCAACATAATGTCAAAAATTGTAACAAATGACCTAAAAAAACTCTGCAAAGTATTTCTCTGAGCAACCAAAAGTCAGCTAATGACAAAAATGAGTCAGCATGCATTGCTTTTGGATCTTGGAGCTGTTACTTGAATATCTAGCTGTAAAACTGCAGCTGGATTCTTTTACTCCATCTCAACATCTAAAAGTTTTCTTTTAATACCAAAGAAGAGATAACATGCACTCTAAATAACTAGCCTCCATGAGTAGTAAAATAACTAGCCTTCATAAGCAGTAAAATAAATGAAGCCTGCTCTCTCAACTACTCTCCTTTGGTAGTTGGATTCATTGCTGTCAAGCGAGGTATAAAGCTGCTGTGTTTTCTTTTGGTATTTTTGTTATCAAATATGCGGATCTCATTATGTAGACTTTGTTAAGTTGTGTGGTCTTTACTGTAGTGAGCCAACAATTCTAATGAAAAAAGAAAACCATTGATCTTAACATCTCTGCTTCTCTGACTATGTAAAATTGATTGTTAGAAATTTCCATTTCTCTAGGAAATCCACTTAAAATCTATGGCAAATACAAGATATCTGAAAAAAAAAAAAATCGTGACATATGACACCTAAACGGCATTAACACATACTGCATTATACCCATACATCCAGATCCTGTTGGTAATGAAGAAGTTAATATAAAATATCTTTTTACGAGTGCAGAGTGAAAGCAATAATAGACAGTTTTAACTGTGAAGGTCTGTAATCCGTATCATCTTTTGACTGAGGCTGTACAGAGATATTGAAGGAATATGAAATGATTCTATCTCAGTATTAACATTGCTTATTCAGATATAGTACAAAATAGCAGTTGGCTCCAGTTCTCATAACTGAAATACCCGCAGACAGGAGGATGGACTAATCTTTTTTTTTTTTTTTTCTTTCTTTAACCTTGGTGAATGTCAAGGGATATATCTGCTCCACTGCAAAATCTTTAAAACTTTAAATTATTTTGGTTTTAAGGTTTTTATATTTATGACTTCTCATTTTTCAAATGAACAAACAAACAAACAAAACTCAAAAACACTCTGATAAAAGGTTGTGAGCACACAGAAGAGTTATACGTGCACGGCAGACCACAGAATTAATCAAAGTTATTTTCCTGAAGTTTTCCTAGAAACAATGTCAACTTCTTATCTGCAACTATTGCATGGTCAGTTACAAATGGAGTTACTCTGCTCCTGGTTTTGCATGCTTCTTTTAGTTTTGATTTTGTTTTTTCTGTTGTTGTTTTGGGGGTTAAAATTTTTAATGACTCTTGTGGTGCTCAAACACTAAATTAACATTACAATAACAGTTTAAAATTAAGCATTTTTTAAAAATAATAAATTATTTCAGTTCCTTTATGTATAAATACATGATGGGGGAGTTTATTGTTAATTTTAGGGGGAAGGGAAGAAAAGAGGAAGCATCAAAACATGAGGAGGATTATGTCCTATGTCTCGTTAAAAAAAATAGAATAGAGATTTAATTCAAATGAAATATTGTCAAATGAACAAAATAATGAAATTATAAATATAGAACATTAAAACATTAGCTATATTGATACGTGAGCTGTCAGTTGCAGTCATCTGGGAGTTTTTTTCAAACATATAAAGAAAATCCGCTATCATATTTAAACTTTCATGAGCTAGTAACAGAAATCTTGTGTTTTCTGAGGCATATTACAGAAACATAATGTGTTGTTTAAGTCAATCCTTACTTTTTAGTGCCTAATGGAAAATGAAATACTTGCTATAAGTTTGTTTGGTGCTTCCCAAGCCTTGTAAGATTTAGTGAATTCCATGG
>VXBO01008615.1:29911-62717 GCA_013400135.1 Rhinoptilus africanus
AATTACCAGAAGCTACTATTAGGACACTGACCAAAACAAGTCAGCATGGAATAAGAACACGCTTGTAACAGAAACAGTCCAATAACTTTATCAGAAATTGCAGATACACAGTTGGAGAGTTACTGTTATCTCAGTGGTGACAGATTCTTCCATAATCGTCAAAGACCTTTAACAGATCAAAAGCCCTCAGCTTAAAAATATTCACAATAAACATTTGATTACTTCTTGGGAAAAAATAAGCCCAAAGACACTTCACTTGTTACAGTCTGTAACACTGAGAGAAATCAATAAAGTATTTCTCAAGTATTGTTCTCCCAAATTGTTTAAAAAATACAGAAAAAAAAATCTATGCCTATGACAGTATATCATGTTTTGTTGAACATTTTTCAGTGTGACCCATGCCCAAAAGAACAACTGAGAACTTAATTACAATGATACCTATAAGATGGTAGTAAAAAAAAACCACCTTGGTTTACAAGTTTCTGTTCTACAGATTATGACAACAACCAAAGACGAAGTACAGAAAAATCACTGTAAACAGCCCAGAGCAAAGTTCCCCATTCTTCCACTTGTGAGAATCCCATCAAACTACAGAATATTGATACCTTTTACATGTTCTTTTTCATCATGGTTCTGGGGCTTTATATTAATTTTTGTTTTAAATCTGTCCTGCAAGATGTCACTCCTTCACCAGGTAAACTATAGTTTCAGTCATACCTGTTAAACAGTCCATTAGTACCTCATTATTAGATTAGAATTTTCCTGTGTTTCTTAGACAATCATCTACCTTAGACAACTGCTTAGCAATTATTTGCCATTGAAAAATGAGGGAAAAACAAAAAACGCTATAGAAGCATACTACATACTGTATATTTCAATAAATTGTTACTGTAGCAATATCACAGCACATCAGATGAAGGGCATGTCCCTTAATTACAAATCCAAATGTTTTTCTTAGGTCCTGCATAATGAGTCATAACAATGACAACTTTGTATTATTTAAGTATCTAGCACCGTACACATGGAACATACTGCAATGCACATGACAGAACACGTAAAAAGCCGTCTTTAACGCTATTCTGGTGCCTTTAAATGACAGAAAATATTTTGCTGAAATATTCCTCTGTACTAATTCTTTAAGAACTTTATATCAGGATCAGAATGACAGTTGTCACTCATAAACTGATTTACAAAATGCTTCATTTAAAGAAAAAAAATGTATAGAAAACATAAAAAGCATTACATATACACTTTTCATGGGTGTTCACTCAAAAAATAAAATTAATACCATACTAATAGTCAAAATAACTGTGGAACAAAATTAAGTTGGCTTAATCATGTCAAATCTATCAGCAATATATATTAGTGTTTTACTCCAAAGTTCCTTTATTAAAAAAAAGTGTAGAATCAAATACATTGATTTATATCTTTGACCTTTAGTGGGGTTTAGTGTGGGTTTGGTTTTTTTTTCACCCTGAAACATATTTTCCACTATCATATTAAAAGTGCAAAGACAATTTTCAGCATGAAAAGTCCAAAGCTTATCTTTAAAGAACAGGGAAATAAGTCAACTTCTAAATGTTATGGAGACTTCTTTTTATACCTCCTCTTGTTAGTGCTTTCCTCACACTTAGTACTACACTCATGCCCAGTAAAAAGTAAAGTTTCCACTAATCAGTCATCAGTTGTTAGTCTCCTTCAAGTAAATAGTGGAATAGCTTATCCTCATGTATAAATACCTGATGGAAGGGAATGAAAAAGTGGAGCTAGCCTCTTCTCATTGGTGTCCAGTGATGATAAGAGGCAATGTCCATACGCTGAAATAAAGGAAATTCCACTTTAATATAAGAATTTTTTTTTTTTTTTTTATTTTTGAGGGTGACCAAANGATTTATTTTTTTTTTTAATTGTGAGGGTGACCAAGCACTGTCACAGGTTGCCCACAAAGGTTGTGGAATCTCTGTCCCTGGAGATATTAAAAATCTGACTGGACACAGACCTGGGCAACTTGCTGTAGTTGTCCCTGTTTTAAGCAGTGGAGCTGGAGTAGATGATCTCCAGATGTGCTTTTTCACCTCAATTATTCTGTTGCTGCTTGTATATAAAATTGCTCCTATCACAGAAAATACATTTCCTTAATGAAAAGTGTTTTGACATAATCAATAACAACCACAATAAAGAACAATAATAAAAAAAAAGCGCAACTGACATACTGAAGGATCCTGAAAGAATCTACAAATGCAAAAATCTATTACATTACTCTTAAATTAGCAAGTACCATTTTCCGTAAGGCAATGCTGCAGTCATCATTAGTACTATTACTGTTGTTATTACTATCATTACATCATAATTTGCCAGGCGATGCAGCAACAAACTGGACTATGTGATTATCGGGAGTAACAGCATAAAAATAAATATTTCTAGAAATATCATCCATATTTTAAAATCTGAAAAAAACCTCTGAGAATTTTGAGTTGAAGATGGCTTTTTAATGTTGGATTTTATACTGTATTATGTATTTCTAGATAGTTTCTAGCAAGATTAGAATCTTTTTACTAGGTCAAATTCAATCCTTATTTTACTGTATAGCAACACCTAAGTTAGTATGTGCATTATTTGGGAGAAAAATATTACATTATGGACATTATCTTAAACTAGCCATGGCAGAGTTTTGGGGTTTTTTTTGACACCACAAATTTTGCAGGTGCAAATAAGTGCAGGCAGTTTTATGCCAACTATAATTTCTAAGCATAATTTATGTAGTTTAGTCATTTATACAACTGAATGCACTTGCAAGCCAGGTACTTAGATATCCAAGTCAGACTAACTGCATCTACAAATAATTTCACACATAATTATGATCAACTGTGGAACCAGAGGTAAAAGAAATAGTCCTTATGTTGTGTTATCTATCTTCTAGATACATATATCAAAACAGAAGAACAGATTTGAATAAGGATGTCAATGTCCTAACCAAGTCTACCCTAATATCTGAAAATTAAGAGCATATGAGCTATGTATGTATGTTGTGGTGTATGAAGGCACACTCTGGCTGTGATAAGCACAAAATCCTTTATTGCTTCTCAAGCCTCAGTTTTATAGCCAAGCTCTAAAACTGATAAGCAAGTAAACACATGTTTCAGATCACTAACCCAGTCACCTTATTCACTTCCTACCAAGATAAGTATGCAAAGCTGTTTTCTTGTTTCATGTTTATATTGAACCATTTCCTCTTCGTTCCATCCATATAGACATCTGCGTTCCTGTTTCTGTGTTCTCTGCTCACTGTGTCATTGGCTGTACACAGGCTTCTGCTCATAGATCTGCTACAATATTGTAACAAAGATTAAATTTTTCCTTATTGAAAAAGAAATTCAGGATATTTATTAATTGACTATGTATAGAAGATATAAGTAAGATATACTGTGGAATGTTTGACATGCATTATTTTTAGAAAATCAAAACAGATAAAATATTTAATTACTTTATTACATTATGTTAGATATTATAGTTTAATAATAACCTGGTTTAGAATTCGTATTTGATGCCTTAGGTTTAAGATCTTGGAACTCACTTTCTACCTGAACTTTGCTTAGGTGGCTCAGATTTCACATATCTAACTGAGCCTTTTTCAGGTAGATATTTAGAACCTTAGTGGTTAGGAAAGGTTTTACTATGCCCAGTTTTATCCAGTTAAAAGTAAAGTACTTCATTTAAGGAAGATGACAATGGACAGAGATGTGTATTTTTAGAGGACCACTCACCTTATCCTAAAATTTGTAAGGTTGAAATGTAATCTTGAGCCTTCTGTGTTTTCAGTTGACTTTAGCAGGAACTCGAGGCAACTGATGGAATATTCACAGAAATCTAATGTTTTTCTAGAGTATTTAGGCATCACTCAAAATAATCCCTTTAGTCAATGAAGACACATAGGTTTATCCTGAAGACGATTAATGACAGGAACGTATTTTTGCTCCCTCTGTGTATTACTTTGGAGCAGCTTATTTCTCTCTAGTAACTATATGTGAACTAAGGTGAACTCTGTATGAAATATTCTGTCCAAGATAATCTAATTTCATGACCTCCTTCCTTAGGTTATGAATGCCTTCCTGAAAAACAATTTCAGGTACTTTGGTTAGATGTCTGAAGTCTGGTGAGCTGAATCCAGGACCTTTTTCAGATATAAAGTTGCGGATTTGTATTATCTGCAGTTTAACATCCTAATTCTGAAAGTAAAGTGGTAATGAATCATGTGATTTAGTTCTTCAGACCCCTTGATCACTCTTTAACTATGAAAAAAGTGGTAGACTTAACCTGACCATTTTTGTACACTACAGCAATTTAACCATTCACATGATTCTATGTATTTATATTGGATGTTACCAACAAAGCTTTGCTTACGTAAGAAAAAGATGTAAAAAAATCTGGCACACATTGTAAGCTAATAAGCATAGTGAATCAAATAACCATGGAAATGTGCTGAAATATTTATAAAATATCTGTTAATTAATATTCAGTGATGCCTCATAAGTAATTATGTACTTGTAATTAAGGTCTATCTGTATGTCCACATTAAAAACGTTAGTTCCACTTTAAAAGAACATAATCTTTATTCATCCACTGTTTACAACAGTTTAAGAAAACAAATAGATTTAGGAAGCAAATAACCAGATCCTTGATTTGTTGAGGCTGCTATGCAATTTTACACTAGCTAATATCTGATTCATTATTTTTGACCTACTTATAATTTCTGTAGTTAAAGGAGTATCACATATCAAGGAGGAGTCATGCATCGTATTTAGAAGTAAATCACAATCTAACACCCATGATTTGTTCGATTTCAAGGGCAATGAACAGGTTCAGCCTTGATCTACCAATAGAATACAGTGAGTGAAGCTGAAGCTTAGTCACAGTACAGTATCAAATCCTCAAGTAATAACTGGATTACTAGACCTGCTTTTCTCTTCCTCCACCAAATGGAAAAATGTAAAAATCTACTAACTCCAAATGTTATTAATGTGTGCAACACACATTAAATTCTATTTGATTATAGTAAAACTAAAATAATAGTTATATTACATCTCTCATATATTTATGCCATAAAATAACCCTACCATTTGTTAAATGCCATAACATGACTTTAAATGGATTTAAATAGGGCCTTGAAGTCTTCTCTTCTTACTTTGGAAGTCTCAATGAAGAGATGGTACATCTTAGGGTAGGAATTGCAGTGAGTCACTAAAATGGTCCTGTTTTTGTAGCCTACAATTAATATAAAGGGCTGTTCTCCTAAAACTACAATGATGTATCTTGATGGCAGAAAGTCTTTTCTAATGCTGACAATATGCCAGTTCTCTCCCATTTGAGAAACAGATAAGACTTGATTGAAAGTGGCATATGTTACCTTTATAGTAACTGATGTCTTGAACTGTGGAAATACCTAAGTGTTTCTGATAGCTATAGATTACTACACATATCTAAAGGACTATTCCATAGCCTGCAAGAAATATTTTAAGGAAACAAAAGTATGCAAAATACGTTGAAGAGAACTTTTGATAGTTTACCATCTTTTCAGCTGATAATGCTAAAGGAAAATATAAGAAATAACTGTTTGTATGAAATTAATGGAAAGTGAAACAGTATTTCATTCGAGATAACTCACTTTATTACTGAATTGCTGCATAATATAATCAAGAAAGTGTACCATACGTAAAACATCATTGAGCTTAAAGATGTGTAATACAAGTTTCTATTATCGTGTTAATCTGATGAGATTTCAGAACTAAATGTAATATTTAATTTATAAACTTTTATCCGTGGAACTGTGAGGCTAAAGCTTCACACTATGGCACGTTGTATAAATCTTTTAAAAGAAGTCATCTATTGAAAGTTACTTCTGTTAACTACCTGATTTTTGGTGGTTAAATTATTGTAAAATGATTAACTTCGGTATGGCAGAGACAGACTCTTAAGGTTTGAACAATGTTTATATTTCTTTAACACTGTGCTGTCAGTTTTTAATTATACCATGCAAGAGTTACAGTGATTGGATTTTGATTTTGCTGAGATTTCTAATCTAATTAATTTACCAAGAAGTAAATTATTAAAAAAAAATATTGAAGAACTATTATTTGACAATGAATATAAGTTGCCAAAAAAACATCGGGTGAAACAGATCACCACTAAGTTTTGTCTACAATGTACTTGTGTGCATCTTGGTCATGTTACACTCCCTTAAGGCTCTATACTGGGTTCATGTGGCAACATTTTTGTAGCAGGGGGTGCAACAAAGGCAACAGAAACTGGCCTCATGTTGGGCAGAGACATTTCCAGCTGTCTCCAAAATAGACACACTGCTAGCCAAAGCTGAGCCCATCAACGATGCTGGTAGGTGCTTCTGAGATAACGTATTTCAGAAATGGTAAAAAACCCCAAAACACTGTGGAGGAGCTGTGAGAGAGGAGTGAGAAAATGTGAGGAAAATGTTCTGCAGACACAATGAAGAATGAGGGGGAGAAGGTGCTCCAGCTGCTGGCGCAGAGATTACCCTGTAGCCCATGGAGAAGACCATGGTGAAACAGGCTGTCTCCTGCAACCCATGGAGGACCACTGTGGAGCAGATATCCACAATGCAGCCAGTGGAAGACGGCACACTGCAGTAGGTGGATGTGCTGGGAAGGACGCAGCAGCCCGTGGAAAGCCTATGCTGGACCAGGCTCCCGGCACAACCTGCTACCCTGAGGAGAGAAGTCCACACAGGTGCTGGTTTTCTGACAACAACTGTGACCCTGTGGGTGACCCACAGTGGAGCAGTCCGTTCCTGAAGAACTGTACCCATGGAGAGGACCCATGCTGGAGCAGTTCTTGAAGAACTGCAGCATGTGGGAAGGATCCATGTTGGAGAAGGTTGTGAAGGACTGTCTCCTGTGGGAGGGATCCCAAGCTGGAGTGGGGTAACTGTGTGAGGAGGAAGGCAGAGCAGAGATGAAGTGTTATGAACTGACCACAACCCCCATTCCCCATCCTCCTGCGCTGCTCTGTGGGGAGGACAGAGAAGAGCGGGGAGTGAAGTTGAGCCTGGGAAGAAGGAAGCTCTACGGGGAAGGTGCTTTTAGTTTTGTTTTTATTTCTCATTATCTTAATCTTTTTTTGGTTGGCAATAAATAAAATTATTTTGTGAGTAATCTCAACATTTTTAAATTTACCCATGAACATTTACATCTTATTTTCTCTTCGTGTCCTTTTGAGGAAGAGGAGTAACAGAGCAGCTTGGTGGGCTCCTGGTGGCCAGTCGAGGTCAAACCCCCACCACAGGCACTCACAACAAATGTGGTGGTAATCGCATCATACCACTATAGCTATCTTTTTTTTACCCAAATTATCTCATTCAAAGCTAACTTGGATGCCTTTGAAATGGACTACAATGAGCTATTGTTCCATGCCAATATGTGCTTTTGGATCTAAGAATTGCAGAGGGATAGGCTTTCTCTTGAATAAAGTCTGTCTACTTCTTCCAGGTCCTAGAATTGGTAACTAAGATATTTTAAACTGCTTTTTAGTATAGGATTTTAACAATTTTTAGCATACATTTATTTTTAAAATCCTTGAAGCTAGTACCAGTATTTTTTCTGTGAATGATCTGATTTCTGGTTTACAATAGTGTAAGCCCTTTCGAGGTATGTTAGTGTTAAATAAGAGCAATATATTGTAAAATGAGGCCCACACTTTCTCTACTATAGTGTACTGCACAATCATTCATTCAGCAGGAACACTACTTCTGCTTTATCTTACCTAAAAGTTCTAATATAGGTCTGTAGCATTTTGAAAAATTCTGATGCAGTGTGTGATCTTCAGCTAAACTGCTTCATTCTTCAAAACCATCTTTGCTCAGTTTTCATATTATTTCTAGAATAATTTCATGGACAAAACATTTGTCCAGAAAGTTAGTTTATTATTATATATAATTGTGCATAGGAGTATAATTTAATTTACATTTCTATTTCTAGCCATTTAGCCTATCTTCACGTAAGCTTTTTGGCATGGGGATTTTTTCCTACAACCTAGTCCAAGATGGATAATATAAATATAGCAACTATATGAGCTAAATACAGTAATATTGATAAATAACAACAATGTTTCTTGGGAAGGAATATAGCCACAAGATTTTAATTTTGTTGCGCTTTAGATATTCCATCATATATTTCTGGTGTTGAATTGTTAAAAGTTGATTTTTAAAAATAATAATGAATTGCTACTGAATAATACAGTATTTATGTTTTCAGATACTTAGGTAACTTGAGGAACAGAACAAAATAGTGTAAATCATGAAAAAGTCCTGAGAAATCAAAATAAACAAATGCAATAAAATTATTTGAGCCACTCTACCAAGGATAGAGTGTCTGGTTTTTAAATGGCAAATAGTTCACTTTCCAAAACATTTTTTAGATCTCAACCAGACAACCAGGAGATCCATTTGAGTCCAATCATCCTGTCAATATGTTAATCTAAGGTGTTTAACACAGACTTATATTTTCTGCTCTCTGAAAAACCGTCCCTTTTTACTTTAGGCACAAATTTTTATATTCAGCTCCAGATCAATGCTGAGAAGAATCCTATCCAAAAGTAAGTACCTGAAAAGGTCAAGATTGATTGCTTCCTAAGTGCCAGGGTACAGTGCAGGCTGGAGGCTCCCTTGGGTTGAGGAGCAGGGAGAGTGGGTATCCCAGGGCTGGCCATGCCTTCCCTGACAGGTGCTGTCCCACAGGGTTGTAACCATGGAAGTACTCTTTCATGGAAAGCTAATGATTTTTTTACAAATTAACTCTTTATGAATAGAGACCATTGATACCAACCCATGAACATATGTTGCCCTAATATATTTTGGAGAACACAGGAATTATAAAATATTTTTGTGATATTGTCTAAAACTGCATGACAATATGTTGTGGGGTTTTTTGTTTGGTTTTTTTTTTTAGTGAATCCTATCAATTCAGCAAAAGCAAAACTTGCATAAAGTACCTTTCCTTTATTGCAAGAGACTGTGCTCAGGTTTTGATGAGGCATAAACTGATGAAAATTGCCATCACCCTGCTAGTTTTTGAATCATTCATGATAATTTTTTGTGGTATGCTCTGGTAATACTAGTTTACAGTCTTTCTAAGGCTAGGAATATGCTGAGGCAAGTAATATGCAACCTTTCTAAGGCTAGGCCTATGTCTACATGACCCAGCAGTTAATACTGAGTGGGAAGCAAAGGAGCAGACAGCATGATCCATGACAGAACAAGATATCCATGTAAGAAAGAACAAAGCAGACAGGCTACTTCCACTTATTTATATCCAGAAGACATCCAGTGACAACCACACTTTTTAGGATACCTCTGTTCCTTCTTGATGCTGATGTAAGTAGTTCCCTGGGCACCAATTTGTTGGAGCAAAATTGCTGAATATTAAAAAGGGAAGGAAACAAATACTGAAATTGTGGATCCTTAAAATTGTTGAAAAATACTTTAGCAACAAAATAAATTACCATCCTCCCCAAATATCTTGAAAATTTGAAAATCATGTGCTAAAGTTTATTTAATTCCAAAGATAGACATTAAAAAAGCAGAAAATGCTAAATTTATGTTTGTTCATCTAGTGATAGTTTGTTCCCTATGTGCACAAGTGTTTGTACTACTGTACAGAAAATGCAAATAAAAGAAGAAATCCAAACAAAAAACTTTAAAAGTTTCTCTTTGTCCTGGTTTGAGGTAAAACAGAACCAACTTTCTGTTCAGTAATTTTACTTCTTAGCTAGGCCTCATCTAACTCTCTGAAATTAACACCATATTGTGCAGAAAACTGTTCTCAGAGTGATGTTTACAGTTTGTGCCAAGGAATGGTACACAGAGAAGCTCTTGATTATACTTATTGCTATAACAGCCAAGGTCAGCTAATTTTGTTATTTGCCCTGTTGAAGTGTCGGAAACAGAAAACCATAGAGGGATCACACCTGTGAGGAGGACCAGACAGGACCCAAAAGTGACCAATAAGGTGTTCCATCCCATCTGGCCCATGCTCAGTATAAAAGCTGAGGGATCAAAGGGTCAGGTCTTTCTTCAGTGGCTGACATCAGAGGAGGACCCTGTCTGTTCGTCTGCCTTTGATCCTGATCCATGCATTCCTGACTCCAGATCTGGAATCCAGTTCCCACCCATTGCTCAATTCAGCCTGGGACTTCCCCAGTGCCTGCTGGTGACATCATCCTGGGAGCTTAATAAGGTTCTGTAAATATTGCATCTATTTCATTATTTCCTTTTTATTTTATTATTAATATTTCATTAAAGTAGTTTAGTTCCTTCTAAACTTGTAAATCTCACTATCTCTCCTCCTCCTCTCCTTGGAGTGAGAAGCGAGGGAGAACATCTGTCTTGTCATTGGTGAATTTGGCCTAAACCATGACACACTTACCTGTTCTGCTCATGACAAGTAATGGAGTTCCACCTAACATTTTCTGCTTCTAACCTCAAACAAGCAATTTGTGTCCTGCCCATTCTAAATACATAGGAATGTTCTCAACAGGTCACCATGAAGAAAAATGTTGAGTGGTATGTTACTGTATATCATATTTGTTCTATGATAAATCCCTTGATATGGTAATCAGTTAATTCCTAATTCCTGCAGGGAAAGTTTCTTCTTACAAATAATTTTGGGTTTTTTTTAAGAGTCTAGCAAAAAAACCATCATGGATAGTTAGATACTTTGTCTTTCTGAATCTTTTGTTAGTCTGACACAACACTTTTGTCCAAATTCATATTTAGAAAATCAACCACCGGAATATGTTATATAAAACATCCTACGTATATGTAATGTACACACTGCATTATAATTGTATACTTAGGAGTTAGTATTCCTTAGAATTCTGCAAAAATTTAAGTAAATCAAGCAAAACGACTTTTTGTAATACATCTACTTTCTGAACAGACTTTACTTCTACCCTAGGTTGCCTAAGAACTGAAGATGACCAAACAAGAAAATAACCTGCCATAGAAATATCTTTGTAATTAAAAAATTCTTAATTAATGGATATTTATTTCAAACAAATGTGGTTTTCAGTCAGGTGTATAAAGCACTGTGAAATGCTTTAATAAATGTGAATACTTCATGTATTGTCAAATGCAGTCATGAAGAAATAAAAATGGAAATGGCATGTAAAAAATCACAAGAGAGGTATATGACAGCTATATAAGACCTCAGAGTTTCAAAGTTAATTTGGTGACTTTCCAATATTGTCTTGACTTAAATACAGCTTTTTGCCAATATTTTTAATATTCATGTTTTTTCTACTCCCTTGTTCTTCTTCACAGAAAATTTTCCTTATGAATGTATCACTGTTTTTTACTGTCTTCCAGGCCTGTGGCTTACTGGCCCAACAGCACATCTTACCTGTGGATCGCTTAGCAAGCAGCTGGGAAAAACAACCACCCAACCAATGAACTAACACGCACCTTCCCTCCCAACCCTCCCCACTGGAGCATCAGACATTTTTCACTACGTAATTAGAAGTCAAGATAGACAAGACAACCCCTTTCTCAGCAGTGCCAAAATCCTCCTGCACAAGGTATGAGGTGTACAGTTTTGAGCTTTTATTGGAGGACATCCAATTTCCAGTCGCAATCTAAGACCCATAATTTTTTGCATTACTGCACTAAATTTGCAAGTACAGCTAGTTCAGTCTGGATCAAATGCTCTTTTAAAACAATGGAAGCCAGCATCTGATGTCAGTGTTTCTAAGTGCCTGATTACACTAACACCATCATGTGCTGCCAGATCATTTGTCTGAGCTGGCTGTAATAGAACAGCTAGAAGAAATGTAATATTCAGAACAGTGCAGAATCTAACACAGGAATTTTAAATAATGTTGACATTGCAGTTAGCTTTGTTTCATTTTGGTTTGGTTTTCAATAGCTAGGATTTAATTCAACACTGGATTAAATAAAAAATTAGAAAATATGCTGGCCAGTTATAATCTCCATGTGAACCATCTACATTGTAACAAAGGATGACCTCTTAAAGAGGTCATTTTATTAACGACTGAAGCCAAGCAATTTACAGTGAAGAAAGGTGAAGTTCACAAAAGATGAAAATTAAAGTATTCATGTTCTCTGTTCCATGCATTAATCCACAGAAAAAAAATACTATAGCTTCTCTAACCTTTTCAAAAAAACATTTCCTATTCCTAATTTCACTTTCCTAATTGTGAATTTTCTATTTAATTGGTCCTATATTGGAAACTGTGTATTGTTTGAAATCCTAACCTAGTAGAAAATTTACCATGTACTTTTAAAAAGGGGGACTTTTTTTTTTGGCATAGACAAGATTTTTAACCTACACTCAAGGCAGCCAATGACACTGAAGAGGGGACACTCAGTTTGTTTTCAAATTAGAAAGCCACTGCTCAGATTTGTTCAACAACTTAAACAAAAGGTTTAAATGTTTTCTCTGTGCCATCTGTCCTGCCATGTAGAATAGTGGATTCTGAGGTCCCATTCTGTCTTCCTGGAACTGTTCTCAGTGACGTATCTCTGTGATAAACCATAGGTTGTTGAGATTAAATTTGAGCCATCATCTCAAAATTCTTTGAGGAATTCTTTAAACTCTGGGGTAACCCATGGCACTTATTTTGTTTTGTTTTGTTTCACNTGTGCAGGACTTCAAGGAATTCTCTTAGATTGCAGAAGACTATGACATTTCTTTTAGAATTCTTGACTGCTAAAAGATTTTGCAGCACAAGCGGGTGTTTCTTAAGGGAATTAGAAGCTATTTAATTTGGGTCTTTGTTTATGGAATTCAGAAGTTCAACATGAGTTAATGAGCAATATCCAGGAAAGAAACAGTCAAGTCAGCTATAGCTGGCACTGAGTTACTGCTGCATCTTTTGAATTTCAGGAAAGTATATGCGATGCCAACATCATCTGTTCTTCCTCAGATTGGTTCTTTAATCTTTGTGTCACTTTGACTGATATGGCTACTGATACATTGAGTAATTCCCATGTAATGAGATGAAAGATGTATGCAGAAGCATTATTTATTTTCCTTTTTATTTCTTCTGCTCTTATTTCTACACGTAGCAAATGTATTAAGCTGCAAGGTGTAACATACAGGTAAGTTGCCATTTTAGATAAAAAGACAAAGTTATCACATCAATATGAGTTAATGGCTTTTCCTTTAACTTGCCATACCAAATAAAGAGATGTCACTCTTTTGTTTTATTGATACTACTCTTTTTGTTTCATTTTACAGGGCCAACATTTGCCTGTCATGAACAAATCTTTGTTCATATCACTGCAACATTTACACATATTTCTTAAAAGATGAAATTTTCCAATGTCAAATCCTATGAGAATGTCATAATTTTTCATCTTAATTCATCCTCCTATTTTTCTAAAGAAGCTGCAACTAAAATGTGAACACAAAGAAAGAGAGTTTTTTAAAATATGTTTAGTCATAGTTATATTTGATTTTTTTTTATTTTTCCCCCTCTTACCAAGCTGAAAAAAGTGTCAAACTGTTAAATAACTGTAAAAACATAAAATTAAAACAAAAATAATAATAAAAATTTAAAATAAACATGTTTTAGAGTGAAAGTAATTTGATTTATTCTGATNTTATTTTGTCTGGCAGAATTTTTTCTCCTCTTATTATTTATCCAGCTACCAAGAAAACTCTCTGAGAGGAACGTCCCAATACTTTTAGCTTTATCCTGAACATGGAAACGTGTTCAAATTGATTCTTAGTCACAATTTGCAAGAAAAAGATATTATTATTATNCTGCTCTTATTTCTACACGTAGCAAATGTATTAAGCTGCAAGGTGTAACATACAGGTAAGTTGCCATTTTAGATAAAAAGACAAAGTTATCACATCAATATGAGTTAATGGCTTTTCCTTTAACTTGCCATACCAAATAAAGAGATGTCATTCTTTTGTTTTATTGATACTACTCTTTTTGTTTCATTTTACAGGGCCAACATTTGCCTGTCATGAACAAATTATTGTTCATATCACTGCAACATTTACACATATTTCTTAAAAGATGAAATTTTCCAATGTCAAATCCTATGAGAATGTCATAATTTTTCATCTTAATTCATCCTCCTATTTTTCTAAAGAAGCTGCAACTAAAATGTGAACACAAAGAAAGAGAGTTTTTTAAAATATGTTTAGTCATAGTTATATTTGATTTTTTTTTATTTTTCCCCCTCTTACCAAGCTGAAAAAAGTGTCAAACTGTTAAATAACTGTAAAAACATAAAATTAAAACAAAAATAATAATAAAAATTTAAAATAAACATGTTTTAGAGTGAAAGTAATTTGATTTATTCTGATCTCTACCTTTTCTACAAGGTGAATTAGATCTTTACCTGCAATAAAACTTTTAAATTGTGGATCGTTTTGCACATTTCTTATTCAACTGTATTGTGTTCAAAATCTCTTCTTTGGTTTGGATGCTTAATTTTTGATTTCTGTACAATTTTTTTTCCTGAGTCAAGGTCATAGGACACATGATAAGATATAGACACCAAGTTGAAAATTCTGTTCAGGTTTCCGCAAAGATAAAATGTGCTTAATGGTTTGCAAATTCAGTGTCAGATATCAGAAAATTAAATGCCAAAGTAATGTAAGTGAATCAAAATTTAAGGCAGGAGTCGAGTGCATTCTCTGTGGTTCTACTAGTTTTACTTAAAACCATAACATAGATGTGAGCCATTTATACTTCTTTTCAGGTCGGTACCTTGAAGAATTCAAAAGAGGTTAGAAATTCTACAGAGTTCAGCAAATCCCTGCATGTGTTTGTATTATCTTTTCTTTTAATATTCTTACAAGAAAGCTTACCAGACATTTTTTATTTATTCTGAAGCCTTCTTTGTTTACACAAGCCTTTAAATTGGAAGCCTTTTTAGGAAGGATGTTTAAAAGTATCATAAATGCTAGTCTGCTTCTCTTAAAAATAGATTTCAAGAGACTTTTTGAATTATACACTACGTACAAAACACATATGTAGGAGTACAGACAGTATGTGATTGGCTCAGAAAATTTGAAAAATTTCACCACCAGTTAAACTGGCATTTGCATATCTTGCCAATTGACATATCCCCTTGTACACTGTGCACAGTTAGTTTCATTTCTGTGTAAAGGCAGCTGGTGTTCATGTCTGAGATAAAAGCACTTCAATTTGCCTTTTCTGCTTCTGTTGTGAGTACCACATTTGATGTTCTATGCTAGATGCAAAAATTCTTTCAGTTTTATGACTGCTTGCTATATAACAGTAATTTTGTGAAGCAAATTCTTATTGCTTCAGAACAATATTTTGATGGTTTTATGTCTCCAAATGCTATTTTCAAGTAATCACTATCCTTATTTTGAAACATTTCAATAGGAAAAATTGTTTTTAAAATTTGCACATCTATTTTTCTATTACTACGTCATTAATAAACTGCAAATAAATGTTTGACTCTGTAGCATTATAAATATTTTTCATTCTGCCAATGTTCATATAGTTCATATAACTATATACAGTGAATTCCACTTAGCTGAGCATAAGAATACTTTCTTACTGTTGCAATACTGCTACCTTTAAATTTGTCGAAATTTAGACTATTAACTTACCTTTTATGCTGAACTGAGCAGTATAGCTTGCACTGCTCTGCAATAAGGTTTGTTGTGGGAATACGATGTTTCCTTGAAATCTCAGTTGGGTCCTTAGGCCATTTTACTAGCTTTTTTGGTGATTTTTGTGATCCTTTGTTGTTTCATCCTGTAAAAGCTATCTGTCATCCCATTATCCATTCTACTAAAAATTATATCAATTTCAAATTTTAATATAAACTTTTATTACTTTTAAATATTTTGACTATATAGAAAGCTCTAAACAAACATGTAGATACTAAGAATGATTTTAAAGGTAGTCAAAATTTTTTGTGGGCATTTCTTTACTCTTTCAGTCAAAAAGCATACTGTCATACTTTGTGTTCTTTTTTTTTTGTGTATATAGTTACATAATGGAGTCATATTAGTTACTTCACAGACCATGAAAAAAGAGGCCTGTAGTCAAAGTACAGACAATATGAGAGTTTAGATCTGTCACCATTTCTATCAGACTTCTGTGACTTGGGGCTGATCAATTACTCCATAGGCAGCAGATTTTCATTTCTGAAGTAGTTTAGGTGATACAAGCTCTTTCTTCCTCCTGCTGTTTTTCAGACGTAGAAATGTTTAATTTCCTGTCAAATGGCACTAGTGATTTCTTCCATTTTTCAGCAAATCTTTCTCTACAGCCTAATTTCTTTCCTCTCCTGAGAAAATAGAGGGCAGCTGCCTAAGCAGCAAGTGCCAGAGTTCCTACAACATCCATGAGGTAGCTGTTGCAGCCAGTGAAAACTGATGGAAAACTAGGAAGCAGCACTTGCTGCCACCATTCTGCTTCTTTCTGCTTTCCCTCTTCCTTTCATTCTCCAGTTCATCCCCTAGTGATAGGAGCTGGAATAGCAATGTCTCATGTGGTGTAACAGCACAGGAATACGTGTTCAACAATTGCTATAGCATCAAACTGGAGATTCAAAACCTCTTTGTAGACCCAAAACTGGTGAGTTTGTAACTCTGAAAGGACTTGTTTTCCAAAGCCTCTGTGTATCTCCATGATTTATGTTATAGGTTAGTATCACAAGTCAAACATAAGTAGATTTATGAAAAAGTAGACTTCAAATAATCTGGAAACATATCCGTTAGTGACAATAAATTAAATTTGTCAAACACAAAGCAGTGTTGATGCCTTGGTAGTACTTCTTGAGAAACATGAGAGATTGCCCAGTTGTCCAAAAAGGGCAGAGAAGAAAGAATTTCATCCTAGATATTGGTCAGCATGTGTTCTAGTATGGCAGAAGGAAATAGAATCATAGAATCATAGGCTTGGAAGGGACCTCAGTAGATCATCTAGTCCAACCCCCCTGCCAGAGCAGGGCCACCTTAGAGCAGGTTGCACAGGAACCCGTCCAGGCAGGTTTGGAATGTCTCCAGAGACAGAGACTCCACCACTTCTCTGGGCAGCCTGTTAGGGCAGCCTAATCTCTGAAGAAGCAAGTACACAGAGTTCAGTTAGGAAGCCAATACTTTTGATGGGTTGCCATGTCCTTGTTTTATTTTGTTTTGGTTTTCTGGAGTGAAATTTCAATGAAAACCTAAAATTTGAGGACGCCCAGAGTTCCCTTCAGAAGCTTTTTGTCATTAATATCTTGTTCTAATATTCTTTGGATAGATAAATGCATTTAGAACTTAAAAACATGTCTGTTCTTGCTAAAGTAAATTAAGATTTCATCTTTAAGGTTATTACTAAACTAACTTCTAAAGATAGATATGTGTCCTTGTACAGAGTGTTCTTTTTTTTTCTTTGTATATACTTGAACTGTATTCATTTCAGAAGTCATTCCACTTCAATGTTTGATTTACTACAGTGGGTCCAGTTCTTGAGTTACTAAAAATACTTTGATATCTTAAATTAAATCCATATATGATTTTTATTCTTCATTTAATCTTAATTTTCTAGACAGCAATAGAAGAATGTGAAATACAAAAGTAGATAAGATTCAAGGAAAAAAAAAGGACTAGGGAAGTGATTGTCCCCCTCCACTTGGCACTGGTGAAGCCCCACCTCAAGTACTGTGCCCAGTTTTGGGTTCCTCACTACAGGAGGGACATTGAGGTGCTGGAGTGTGTTCAGAGAAGGGCAACAAAGCTGGTGAGGGGTCTAGAGAACAAGTCTTATGAGGAGTGGCTGAGGGAACTGGAGTTGTTTAATCTGGAGAAAAGGAGGCTGAGAGGAGACCTTACCGCTCTCTGCAACTACCTGAAAGGAGGTTGTAGCAAGGTGGGTGTTGGTTTCTTCTCCCGGGTAACAAGCAACAGTGCAAGAGGAAATGGCTTCAAGTTGCATCAGGGGAGGTTTAGGCTGGATGTTAGGAAAAATTTCTTCACTGAAAAGGTTATCAAGCATTGGAGCAGGCTGCCTAGGGAAGTGGTTGAATCTCCTTCCCTGGAGGTATTTAAAGACATGTGGATGTACAGCTGAGGGACACGGTTTAGTAGTAACTTGTCAGTGCTAGGTTAAAGGTTGGACTTGATGATGTTAAAGGTCTGTTCCAACCAAAATGATTCTATGATTCTGTGTGTCTATTCTATGATCACCTGTCCCTGTCCTCCCTTTAATCCTGACCCATAAATTCTCAGTTGGCTCCTCATGCATCCCCAGGTGGAGCTCCATGCACTCCAGCTGGTCATTGACGTGGAGAGTGACACCCCCTCCTTGTCTCCCCTCCTTCCTGGAGAGCCTGTATCCTTCCATTCCAACACGCCAATCATAAGAGCCATCCCACTGCGCATTTGTGATAGCCCTTAAGGTGTGCGCACGTCTCTAACTCCTCTAGTTTATTCCCCATGCTAAGAATGTTTGCATAGAGGTATTAAATTGGGGCCCCAATGAAGTTAACTTATTGTCTAGAGTGGCTGGTATTCCTTTGTGCTGCTTCAGGTGACCTGTTGACCTATGACCCTTCTCTGGGCTCTGGCATCGTACTAGTAGGAGTGGGATTCATTAGAGTTAAATGTGTTGCAGGGTGACAAAAAAATTTTGACAGAAAGGAAAAATGCTGCATGTTGAAAAACATAGAGTCATGTGTCTTTAAAAGTACTGGGAGAATATTTTTCATTGTAGTTCAACCTTTCTGTGTCTAGATCTCCTTCAACTGTTTGTGACAGTTACAGAAAGCCCTTCACACTAAGGGTTTTAGAAATATCACTGGCTGTGGGAGAGCTGAAAGGGACTTCATAACCAAAAATGTTTTGTATGAGACTTGATACTAGAGGGCCCTATGCTGAAAGTACTTTGAATGAGAATTATAGTGCAGTTAAAGTAAACCTGGCTATAAATAGATGATTGTGATGCAAATCTCCCCACAACCACCATTTTATTGGATCATGATTATTAGATACTTAGCTCTTTATACTTTCTAGTCAGCCTGGTAATTAACAGTAATGCAGATTATAATCACATTCTTGAACTATCTGATCATTTACTTATGCATACATCTGTTAAATACATAACTGGTGTACTCTGTATTAGTGATGCAAGTATTCCTTCCTGTACAAAAATGCATTTATTAAACAAGAAAACTATACTTTTATAATAGAGAGGTTTAAAATTTTTGTCTGGTTAGATTAACTAAGATGCTTAGCTGATTTCTGTGGGAAGTAGGGCTATTCCCATGGCAGATATCAGATAAGGAGATATGAATGTTGATAATAGGAGATGCTACATCTACTTTACAAATGTGAAGCTTCATAATGTAATTTGGCTTCAAAAGTACTGTTCAGAGAGCATCTTGTACAAGGTTAAGGAAGTGTATAGGTATTGAGCTGTACAGATAAATCAGAATTGCCATGTTGCCATGTTAATACTATCTAAGGCTTGAGACAACAACCACATCTTACAGATAAGTACAATGCTTTTATGATAGAGGCTGGCATGGTTTAACCCCAGTCAGCAACTAAGACCATGCATGCTCCATGATCCACACAGGAGGATAACTCACTCCTCTCCTTCCCCCTAGGAGGATAGGGAGAAGAGGGAGAAAAAGGAAAAAAAAAAACCAGCTTCATGGGTTGAGATAAAGACTGTTTAATAGAACAGAGATGATAATGATGATGATGATGATGGTGATGATGATGATAATAGTAAAAGAATGTACAAAATAAGTTACACGATACAATAGCTTTCATGCCCTGATGATTGACTGCCCAGCCTGTACTGAGCAGCTAGCCTGGATTTCTGCCCTCTGGCCAACACCCATTTATATACTGAACATGACGACTCTGATATGGAATATTTCTTTGGCCAGCTTGTCCTGTCTATGCTCCCTTTCAGCTTCCATGTGAAGCTGAAAAAGTCCTTGACTTAATATAAACATTACTTTTGTGTCTTTTCTCTAACAATCCACAGTACCTAGCAGAGAGAAGAGAATCAAATATTACACGAACTGATTTTTGTAAGTAGTTCTCAATAAAAAAGTGAAGAAGTGACTGCCACATACATAGAATTAGACATAGACATAATATCACAAAATTCTTGCTGATACTGAGGAAAATGAGTAAAGAGGAAAGAAAACAGTATTTCTAGGCTTGACTATGATTCTTGTGATATTTCAGTTATGTAAGAAGCTATGCTTTATGGTGATATTTTTCTGATCCAAGGACCTGTGTAGCAAAAGTAGTTTTAATAAGATATTGTAAAAGTGCAAGTTAAAGTTGGATTCTTTCAAAGGTTCACTCTATTAATTACTGCATGAAAAAACATACAATGGAAAATTGAGTTATGCTTGAGTTAGAATGATTCACAGAGAGACCAGAGATGAAAAGGGTAAGAAAGACCTTCCTGTTGAATCACGAGTTTCAGAATGCTTTCTAGGGAGTCCAGAGGAGTCTAGGTGCAACTGGATCCAGATTTGGTCAATGGTTTATGTCTAAAGGATTATATATGCAAAGCTTATGGTATGTTTTGTTAGCATCAATTCAGCATGCAACTGAAGTTACCAAGGCAAAATCAGTTATCGTACTACAGGGTTATGCAAGATATCGGTTGATTACCAAAAGATCTGCCATTGGTAAAAATTGTCTCTGCCTTGAGGAACAACCTTGGGAGGCATACAGCTCAAGAGGAGACTGCCATCATGCAGCCACACTGACTAGCAGGGAGAGTTCAAACAAGGCTCACTTAAACTGTCATATTTATTGGATGGAGCGATTGGCTCATAGTCAAATTACATGCTATGGAAAAGGTATGCATGAGACTCCTTGTACCCACAACTTTCTTTATTCCTTGATAAATGAGTCTTGTAAAAGGCACCCACAATTCATGCGTTAATCACATGATCGGTATTCCAAGCTCATATGCACAGATGCTCACTGCATCACTGGGCTCCTTTGTGGGTTTTCATTGAACAAATTCAAACTACAGGAGTTCACAGCCCAGCTGTGGCTCAGGCTCTTCCAGAGCATGCACCAAACCACCGCCAGCAAACCCATTACAACCTCACAGGCAATGGTGCTTAGAGAACAGGCTCATGTCTTTGCAAGGTCACCCTCTGCCATATTTGAAAATTGAGGAGGTTGGGAAAGGAACCAAAGAGAAGAAAAAAGGCAACTATTTATTCTTACTAACATCAATTACTCCAGTCTTCCCCCTACAGTAATCCCCTGGATGAATAAACTCTGCCACCCAAAATAGCCACTCTTTAGATAGGCATTGATGAACTAAAAAATCTTCAGCATTAGCCGACTAGTTCAAGCCTTCTTTCAAGGGTTTAGTATAGATTTGCCCAGATTATTCGTGCATTAACAAGAACATATTTTGCTTCTCAGCTCAGCTTGTTTTGCACACGAATAGAAGAGATGGGAAAGAGGAAACAGAACTTATGAATCTAGTTTTTCTCTCATGCACACTCAATTACAGCCATAGTTTTTTAACACACTCATACTCTGTTGCAGCTGGTTGAAAACAAATATTGCATACTTTATACTTCTGTTAGCAAAAAAAAAAAAAGAAAAAAGTAAAGCAGATGTAAATGTAAGACATTTTTGGATTTCTTTCATTCCCAAACCAAAATTTGCATTTTGTGACCACTTAGCTTCCTCTTTTTTCCTGAATGTCCTCTTTTCAGTCACCAGCCTGAGAACAGCTGGTGTGCATACACTAAGATCTTCTGAACAAAACATGAATATGGAAAATCACAGAATCACACAGAATCACAGAATCACAGTACTTGCACGTGCTTAACTGTATTTCCTTAGAGAGTAGAAAGTTTCTGTTGTCTTATATGTCTCCTGAAATTCCACGTGTTTTCTGAGTTTGCACAGTATATGACAATATTCCATAAAAAAAAAAAAATAGTTTTATTTAAAAGAGCTTGGTGAATGTAACACATTGGAATTGAGTCCTAATGAAAATACTAACAACGATTCACTGGACAATGGGAAAACAAAACGAACCAAACAACTCCACACATATTTTATTGAAATGTATTGTTTTATATTCTAATTTGACATTTTTATTTCTTTCTAAAAATGTATTTTAATAGAAATATCCAGAAAACCCCTATGAGTCAAAATTCATCAGACATGCTATTCCTGAAAAAAATTACAGGTTTCCACATAATTTTACTATGTTATGACCATCACACTTGTTTCCCTAAGGATTGTACATATTCAACACATTGTTATGAAGTCATTTGTAATAGTTTTAGCAATAAGATTTTTTGTACTCTTGGTTATCTAGAAAGTAAATTTGTCTTAATATTTTGCTGTTACGACTTTTGGAATTGATATATATGCATGAATTACATGACTATTTTAAATATAATGATAAATGTTCAAAATATGCGAATGAAAGTAAAGCAACAAACAGGTATTACACAATCACACTGAGGAGGCAGATTTTCTGAGTACTCTTTGTTTTGTTCATGCTCTTCATGACATATGAAACAATGCAAAAATGAGTTATCTGAGAAACGGGCAGTCTAAGAGGGTACTTGGTATTAAATTTGGATGTTTATGCATTCTGATAAGTACCATGACATTTATTTTTGAGCAAGTCAGTGCATCCTTTGTTTTGAATCTTTAAAGTGGAATAAAAGGAAAAAAAAAAAAGAAAGAAAAAAAAGAAAAAAAAAAGGCAAACATATTTTTTTTTAACTTTGTTATGTAGTTCCAAAAGTTCTTTTAATAGCTAGCAACTACCTAATGAGAACCAAAATATTTCTGTCTTGCAAATCAATGTAAAAAAAAAAGTTATGCTTCTGATGAATCTGGTAAAAGAATTTGAGTTGCATAGCATAGATTAAACTTCAACTTTATTGATCAGTATATGATTCTGAACAATATTGCATACACTCAGAGATTTAATGGAGTACGATTACTTTTTTTAAGTTTTTTTTTTAAGGTCAACTGCTTAAAGTGAAAGAGCTATTACCTTTATTTAAGTTTCTTGATTAGAAAGACTTGGAATTAATCTGACTCCCATTTCTCTGAGCACCAGAAAAGTACAAATTGTTCTGGAATAGGTTACAGATCATCACAGAGGTGGTCCCTGAAACAATTCTGTGAAATCTTGATTTGCATATAATATTGTTGTGGGCAAAACATTCTTGTCTGAGGGAGTTATTTAATTTAATTTATTGCAAATTCACAAAAGCTTCTGATCACTAATTTGGATATTGAGAAAAAGAACATAAAGAATTAAACAATTTCATAGGTTATTTTTAATTCTCCTTCTTCAGACTCACATTAAGTCAAAGACCTATCTTCTCCCTTCCTAGACTCTTATTTTCACTCTATATTACACTCACTAGGTCCCAATTCCTTCAGTGAAGTATTGACTGGCATAGAAGGCTGGGGTTGTGTGTGTAATGACTTCTGACAGTTCCTTCTTTCTGCTCATATTTGCACCTGCAAGTTTTCCTCTTCTGCTCTCTGATGTGGACCCTCAGCGGTGTCCGTGCCCTGGTATGGGTTATCCATGATGGGCTACCTAAGACCACAGTTCCTCAGAGGGGTTCCTTGCTAGCATGGTCTTCCACAGATTTAGTCTCTTTAGTGATGTATGTGACCCTTTCAGCTTCAGATGTCTCCTCCTTGAGTGTCTCTCCAGCAGCACATCCAGAAGTGTGTAGCGTGTCCCTGCCCCCTAGTAGTTTCCAGTTATTTCTCAGATATGTCGGAGCAGGGATGCTGTGTGCTTCTCTGATAGTCTGAAGTTTTGGTGCATAATGGGCTACCCACAACCATTTCAGAGCTGTCTGGAATGGGTTGTGACTGTCATTTGGCAGTTTGATGTCCTCCCACACAAGTCACCTGTGTAGCTCCCTGCTACTTAAACCCTGCAATTTATGCAAAGATACAGTTGATTGAAAATTATATCCCTGATGACTGTAAATTAATTTGATAACATGTCTGATTAATTCTACATATCAATCCATAAAACTGCAAGCAGGAAGTTCTAAGGTTCAATGTCTAATGTCTAAGTATCCTGTTATTTAGTGGTTATTTAGCTTGATGTTAGATTTTTGTTATTTATCTACATGTTGAGAAAAATGTACTTCTATGAATGAGATACACAAGGGCAAAATGGGAAGAGTCTAAACTGGACCGAGTGAAATTATTGGACCATGCTGTGTGTGACACAAACTGCAACCACATGTGATACACTGTTTCCTAAATCTCAATAGGTGAGAGATTTTTGAGTTAGACCATTCATCACTTATGAAAAAAAAACCAAACTATTAATTTTGCCATTCTAAATAACAACAAGCATCAACTGCAGATTTGCATCTACAAATGAGGTTCATCAATGGGTCAGGATTAGTGGGAAGATGAGCATGGGTGATGTTGTGGTGGGTGTCTGCTACAGACTGTATGATGAGGAAGAAGAAATAGCTGAGGCCTTTTTCAGTCAACTGGAATAAGCTTCAGGTTCACAGATCCTAGTTCTCATGAAGGACTTGAACTACCACCATATCTTCTGGAAGGGCAACATAGCCAGGGTACAAGTACCTCTTTGGGTTTCTGGAGTGCATTGATGAAAACTTCCTAACACAGATGATTAAGAAGCTGATGAGTTTGGTTGTTTGGGGTTTTTTATGTTTGTTTGTTTGGTTTTTTCCTCTGCAGAGGTGGACTATTGACTGGCTGTAATGAAACTCTGCGAATCATCTGCTTACAAAGGGTTACTTCTGGGAAAGAGGCTGTTGTTAGTCACATATTCATTTTTCTTTGTCCTCTGGAGTTTGCTTGTGCATTGCAATAGAATGAGGGTTTCAAGTTCTGAATGTTATAGCTGAATGTGTGGTCAGAATTTACTGGTCAAGAAAATCATGAACAGTTCACATAAAGACGCCTAAGAAACACTTGTTGAAACACTTTCTCTACTCAAGTTCAGCAAATCCTGTATTAATGTGAAATGTGCACAGAAATATTGTGAATTGACAGTCTAAAAATAATGCTTGCTGAAAAGGTTTTCTATTTCTTGATCAAGTTTATGTCTCCTCTGAAGTCACATGGTAACATACAAATATTCAATCTAGCTTTCACTGATCAGCTTAGGTAACTGCATCACTCTCAGGTTTGGAACATGAAGTTCACACAAATACCTCTTTATTTTATAGGCAGAACTTTTTTACTACCTACAGTAAAATAATCTCCTACAGTATTTTACTCCACTATCTAGCCTTGTGCTTTTCTTCTTACTTCTTCCCTCTGTCTAGATGTTACAGTTATTTGGAGCTTCATTTTCTATACTAACTTCTGTTTACTAACTTGTCAATATACCAACCCTTTTTGTACACTAAGAAAACTCCACTACTTAGCCCTTTTTAAGATTAAAATCTTCAGTAAGAGCTATGAACACTGATTATCTCCCTGGTGTAATGGCCCATCTATGTCAGGTAATTAAGAAAGCGACAGACAGACTACAGCGTAGAATCACAGAAGCATGATACCATGGTACCAGAAGGTTGGAAGAAACCCTTAAATTTCTCCTATAGCCAGTGCCCCCTGCAGTAGGCAGGGACATCTACTAAATCAGGTTGCTCAAAGCCTGATCCAGCCTGACTGAATACTTCCAGGGACTGGGCATTCACAGCTTCTCTAGGCAATGTGTTCCAGTGTCTCATCACTGTTTCTGAGCCAGTGGGATCTCCCAGAACACACCCACCTATGAGTGGGATCCATCTTTTTCCGAAATTCATTTACAGTTGCATTCTTTTTCTACATGGCAGGAATGGTCAGGAAGGTTCTGACTATACTTGCCAAAAATGTAGAGCACTGACTAAGAAATTGGCATTTCTAAGCTGAATATACTGTTAATTTTGTGTGACTCCACATAGTTTTTACTCAGGAAAAAAAGAGTAAAAAGAAAGAGAGAAGTAGAGCCATATCTAGGAAACTAGTTGCAAAGAAGATACTTCAAAAGTCATATGGCAAAAGAATGGAATAGATTCTGTAACTTAACCAGTAGTGGGAGTAAGTGGCTTTTGGACCTTAGTTTTAGGCTTATTTCTCTATTGTTCATTAAACATTCACTATGGAACCTCAGCCATACATAGATTTTGAGAAATACTAGACAGTATCTACAAGGAATAAGGTGGGTGCTGATGATCCTTCCGTGGAACCATAAATGGAAAAGATCATATAACAGGTCTCTTGCCAGCCATACTTTCTATGATTCTGTGATTTTCAAATATACATGAATAATAGAATTGGGAGTCCAGAATTCTTCATTGTTAAACACAACCTTTATCAACTTCCAAAGTTAATATCCTCTCTCTGTTGCCCATTTCATCCTTAATAATATTGCTGCCCAGAGACAAGAATTCAGCAACAATGTTCATCTTCAAGAGAATACCCTGATTGTGTCTATGTTACATTCAAAGAAGGAATTGAAAGGAAGGATGGCATGGAAATGTAATATATGGTTCAGACATACTACCCACGCATCCTGTTTTGTTTCCAACTGTTTCGATAAATAGATGCTCAAGAAAAAGTAAAACCAAGGCAATTTTGTGTGATTGCCTTTAAATGCTTTTCCAGCCTCTGACTGTTTTCTGTTCTGTTCTTCCTAAAATATGGTTTGTCTAGTTGGTAAACCCACAACAAATCTCTCTTCCCACTATTTGTCTAACTTCTCCTTGAGCTTATTTAAATTCCCAGAAAAACAAAAGTCCTTTGCAAAGCACAAAGAGGTCTGCTGTTCCCTGCATGAAATAATACCACATTCTTTATTTTGAACCTGGACCTTTATTTGGTGGCCTATAGTTCTTGTATTAGAAGAGAAAGTAAACAGATAGCTCATAGAATTTCGTCTTGCCACTTACAAGCTTGTAGACCTCTGTCATAGCTTTCCTATGATTTCTCTTTCCCAGGCCGAGAAGCTCCAGGTTATTCATATTCTTCATGTAAGTCATAGTTTTTTCAATTCTTTTTGCTGCTGCCTGAAACTTTTCCAATTCTGATGTGTCATTTTTAGATGAGAATTACTCATCATTACTCAATTTAGATCAGAATTACTCTCAACCTTAAAGGTGGTTGAACTATAACTTTATGCAGTGTTTTCTGTTTTGTAAACAACATAAATATGTTCTGCTCTATGTTCTTTTGAATATATTTTGAATTCTTTAATTGTTTTCCTAATTTCTACTGAACAGTGAATTGTTTATTTTTTTCAACTATCTATCATAAATTACAGATCTCTCTGCAGAGTTGAAACAGTCTGCTAGGAGGCCACCTTTCTGTATGTGCAGATAGGGATTGTTTTCCTTCATGGCCTCCCCCTCCCATCTCGCATACACACCAGTTAACAATTATCTACAGTTAACTTCATCTGCCTTCATAGTGCTTAGTCATTTAGGGATATATTAAGTTGACCACACTGGCATACTATTTGAAATACTTTCAGGTCCTCAACACACCTGCACAGTGCAGCAGATGAGGCACAGGACCTAAGGAAGACTTCTGGCCATCTTTTGAAGCTTAGGGATGTCAGATTCCCCAGCAGAACACAGAGAAGAGAAACAGAATTTAATGTGTTCATGCTTTCTACAGATATCTGGCTCAAAACCTTAATTTTGAAAAAACCATTTTTTTTACTCCTTTGAAAAGATTGTTTTTCTCTCAGTGAAAGTGAAAATAACTTGTCATTTAGATATTAATAAAACATTGATCTGATAATTTTATTTAGGCAGGCATTAATTATCATGAGATGTATAACCTGTAATCAAATCTTTTACTTATGTACATTGATCTCTAGACAAAACCTGTCAGCCTGGGGTTCATCTGAGATGATGTTATCTGTCTAAACTCTAGGTACTTCATATGAACACAGGTTCCTCTAATAGTTGTCATGTGGCAGAGTCCATCTCATTAAAATTAATTCAAGAAGTAATGCAACTCACATGTTGGATGTATATCTACCTTGATAAGTTGTCTTAGTCTTTAGCTACACAGAGGACTTGTTTAGACTAATTTTTTTTAAAAAAACAAAAAAATTAAATATGATCAAAAGCTACCTATAGAACTTTCAGTAAAACCTTAAAAAATTACATAGTTAAATGTGGGAGGGATTACTGTTCTTCACTTCTACCAAACTAAAAACAATGAGATGCGGACTGAGTTGCAGTTTTCTAAGTACTCTGATGCCAAGGTCTATGATTAAAAGTACAAGCATTTACTTAGAAAAAGACTTTGATGGACTGACTAACTGCAAACATCCTCGACAAAGTCCCATTTTTATTAATAACTCTCTAGAGGAAGAATTTAACCGGTTTATTTGAAGGAAAATTACTTCCTATAGATCGCAGACTATTTTCAACATAATGGCCTTGAGAAGATAGGATAATGTTTTCAAATGTGATAATCTAATTTTGTAAATGTTTCTATAATAGTATGTTAAGAAACTAATTGTTCTGAATAGGTTTTTGGTTTGGTTTGGTTTTGGTTATTTGTTTTACTTTTCATTTATACTCAGATATCTCCTTGCCTGTTTAATAAATTTAAAATACATTCAGAAAGTTCAACTCAAAAAAAGTGAACTACATAAAAAATGAAATTAATCTTTTTCTGGATTCTTTTAATGTCAAAATGTATCTGAACAAAGTGTACTTTGCTATAGTCAGCACAGCTAAGCTACCTAAATACAAATGAACTCATTTATTGATTTCAAATATGCACATCCTAAATGCTATACTTTGTATAAGAACAAAAATAGCATTAGAGGAAAAATTAATATGATACAATGAAAAATAATTCCCTTTGCCTAAAAAATTATCAGTTCTGTTCTTTGGCAAATTGAAATACATATATATGTTGATTATTTGTAGTGGTTATTTGTTTCTAGCTAGTTACATCGGTTTAACCTTGAATAGGAAAAAAAGAAAAAGAGAATAAAAATGAATGAAACATGGAAAGTTAAATTATAAAATATACCAGAACATACTTTTGCTCCAATGGAAGAGGTAAACTAGAAGTAAGGTGTTATTAAATTATTTTAGCAATGATGATGTGTGAGTAAAATTCACAGGGGATGGAATGAATAAAGGAAAGGCAAAGCTGATCTAAACTTGAACATTTGATTAAGTTTGGAAAAAGCATCAAGGAGAAAGTTGTAGATTGGCAAAACATGAGAAAATTGCACCAAATACAAATCTATTTAAACTATTTCGTTTAACTCAATTTTACAGTCAATAGAGAAAAAAATACACTTCTGAAGTGAAATTTACTCTTAGAAAAATATCGACATAGATTACAGAATCATGCTATTGAAATTCCTAATCCACTCCAACAATTAAAAAATAAAAAGGACTTGAAAGTATATACCGTCATTTATACTGTAGATTATCAATAAAGTTAGCCCATTCTTTGAGATTTTTTTCATGATGAAAAATGTCATGCTAATCGATCACAGTATTGATTCACATATTTTGTTAGCTTGTTTTAGAAAACTGTATACATCAGCAGTTGTATCTTTTACCCACAATCACAAAAAAGGGGCCAAAATTCGTAGTCTAACAAGACAGAATATTATTCCACAATCTTAAGTGGAAACTTGCTTTTTATAAACCTTCTTCTTGATATTTGGTCAGACTTCACAATACACGTTCTCAAATATGCACTAGCAAATTCTGGTAGGTGGTTGTGTGGCTGGATGTTCTAACTTGTGGTAAAGTTGCTTGAAAAAAACCTGTTCATGCACTGTCTTTAATTTAAATTCTGTTATTGTTGTTATTCAGAATCATTAAAAACTTAAATAAGATTAATGAGAATCTTTCATACAGAAACTGAGTTTCAATAGATCATTTGACAGAAGAAGGATATAACTGATTATAAATTATCCTTGTGATTATTCTACTGAAAAGTTTGAAAAGTATAAATTGGAGTTCATGATCCACAAACAAAATGCATATTAATTTTTGGATAAAAAGATAGTTGAAAACACTGCCAAGTGATGATTTGATATACAACTACTTACATCATTTCTCTTTTCTGTGAAATAAAAGCTCTAATTGCATTTCAGTATCAGAAAGTAATGCCTACATACTTTTAGTTAGTTCAGGTTTCAAGCTTCTTTAATTTTGGCTTGTTTTGGTTTGATTCTTTCTTTTTCTTTTTCACTATGATGCCATAGAATATAACTGAATGGACGTTTTCACTCATTTGGATTTTCATTGACTTAATGAATTATATATTCTATGATTTATTTCCCTTTTCTTTACACTAGTTTGACAGAAAAATTTTGGCAATTTTAATTTCATGCAAGGCTTTACAAAAATATTAATCAGTTAAGTTTTCAGCTAATAGGTAGAGGTAGATGGAATTCAACTACAACATCCTACAGGTGACATATGTAATCTTTCTGACTCTCACTCTACCATAGGTGTGTTTCTCTAATAAATCGTTCATTCACTACAGACAAAGGACACGGGTGCTGATCCCATATATTGTGGGATCATAGATCTGCCACAATGTATCTTTTCCCTAGCTGTGCAATGAAGCACAGCAATGTACATGTCCAAATACTGTCTGTACTAATGATTGCTTTTCCATGCCAATTTTCAATTTTATGTAGCATCTTGCTTTAACAAATATTTTCACTATAACGCTTTGAAAAGACCTTGAAATGAGCTTAGACCATATAATTTTCAAGGTGTTTCTTATACAGTCATGCACTTATACTATTACCTTTGTCCTTCTTGATTCCACTCCTAATTGCTTTTCTGTTGTTTTCATATTTTACATCTTATACTTTAATTATTGTATGTGTGACAAAAACTTACATGCAGAAAATGTCTACTGAGTACTTAAAGTTAACATTAGAAAAAATAGTGTCTTCCTGTATAAATGAAGAATATTAATTTTGCAGTGTCAGGTAAGGTTAGAAATGCATATATGTTTAAATATCACTGCTGCACACAGACTATATCATTCAGTCTGTAAGCTAAAAAGCTTAGGACAAAATTATGAAAGTGCTCAAGACAACACTCTAAGTAACCTATGTACTAGGTCTTGTTTAATTCAATGCTCTCATAGAATCATTGAACTGTAGAATATCTCGCGTTGGAACTCCCTGCTACCTTAAACTAAACCATATGACTAAGATTGTTGTCCAGACACCCCCTGAACTCCTGACAGGCTTGGTGCTATGAACACTTCTCTGGGGAGTCTGTCCCAGTGACCAGCCACCCTTTCAGTGAAGAATCTTTTCCTGATTTCCTATCTGATCTTCTCCTGACGTAGCTTCATATTTTTCCCTTGAGTTGCACTGGTCACCAGAGAGAGGAGATCAGCACCTCCCCCTCTGCTACCCTCCTTGAGAAGTTCTAGACTGTGATGAGTTCACCCCTCAGCCTTCTCTTCTCCAAGCTGAACAAGCCAAATGATCTCAGCTGTTCCTCTTAAATCATCCTCGAGGCCTTTCACCATCTTGGTCAGCCTCCTCTGGACATACTCCAATAGGTTGATGTCTTTCTTACATTGAGGTACCCAAAACTGCACACAGTACTCAAGATGGGGGTGCACCAGTGCAATGCAGAGTGGGACAATCACCTCCCTCAACTGGCTAGCTATACTGTGCTTGATGAACCCCATGACATGGTTGACCTTTTTGGCTGTCAGGGCACACTGTTGTGTCATATTCACCTGGCTAACAATCCAAACCCCCAGATCTCTTTCCACAGGGATGCTCTCCAGTCTCTTGTTCCCAAGTTTATATGTATAATGAGGACTACCCTGTCCCAAGTGGACAATCCAGCACTTGCTCTTAAATTTCATACAGTTGGTGATTGCCCAGATTTCTAGTCTACCTGGATTTCTTTGGAAGGACTCTCTATCCTCAAGGGAGTCCATAGCTCTTCCCAATTTACTATCAGTGGCAACCTTGCTTAATGTACATTTGCTTCCTCTGTCCAGATAACTTATAAAAACATTAAAGAGCACTGGCCCTAAAATTGAGCCCTGGGGAGCCCCACTGGTGAGTGGCCACCAAGCTGAAGTAACCCCATTTATTATAACTCTTTGAGCCCAACCCACCTGCTCACCCAACTTATTATGAACTTGCCTAGCTGTGTGATGAACATTTTGTCCAGGACACTGCGGGAGACAGCATCAAAAGCTTTGCTAAAATCAAAAAAACCCACATCTACTGGCTTGCCTCGGTCAACTTGATGGGTGACCTTTTCATAAATGGAAGTTAAGCAAGTCTTTCCTCTCATGAACATATGCTGGCTATGACCAATGACTGTGTTGTCTCTCAAGTGTTTTTCAGTAATTCCCAGAATAACCTTCTCCATTATTTTATCATATAATGAAGTGAGACTGACAGGCCTGTAATTACCAGTGTCTTCCTTCTTACCCTCTTTAAAATTGGGACAACTTTTGCCAGGTTCCAGACCACTAGGACCTCTCCAGACTCCCAAGACCACTGAAAAATAATGGACAGAGATCCCATAATGACATCTGCCAGCCCTTTCAATATCCTGGCAGGAATCCCATTGAGGACCATAGACTTACGGGCATCCAGCTGGAGCAGCAAGTCTTGAAGAAGTTCAGAGTCAGTTGGGAGTTTATCATCCCCAGTCACATCCTTCCAGCACAGAGCTCCAAGTGTCCCAGGACCTATCATCAGTGTTGAAAGGAAAGGGACCTGGGAGTCCTGGTGGACAACAGGATGACCATGA
>VXBO01008615.1:92759-118826 GCA_013400135.1 Rhinoptilus africanus
CGTGATTAAGATATCCAGTTGTTGGGATGAAATTCAAACTATTTAGACCAACACAAAACTCTTTCCTCTCAGGAACAGCTTCTAAAACTTCAGATGTTTCTTGGACGCTATAAATGTGGGTAGAAATGTAAGTAGTACTTAGAATAAAATTTCTATCATTGGATTATTATGCAAAATATGGACATTAAGGTCATCTAGTACAACCCCTCTACCATGGGCAGGATCACCTCTCACTAGACCAGGTTGCTCAGAGCCCCATCCAACCTGATATTGAACGTTTCCATGGAAGGGGCAACTCCCACCTCCCTGGGCAACCTGTTCCATTGTTTCACCATCCTCACCATAAAAAATATCTTCCTTCTTTTAGTTTAAAACCATTACCCCTTGTCCTATCACAACAGGCTTTGCTAAAAAGTTTGTCCTCATCTTTCTTGGAAGCCCCCTTAAAGTACTGAAAGGTTGCAATAAGGTATCCCCAGACCCTTCTCCAGGCTGAACAACCCCGACTCTCTCAGCCTGTTTTCATAGGAGAGGTGCTCCAGCCCTCTCATCATCTTTGTAGCTCTCCTTTGGACTTGCTTCAAAAGGTCCATGCTCTTCTTAAGTTGCAGGCTCCAGAGTTGAACACAGTACTCCAGGTAGGGTCTCACTGGAGCAGAGTAGAGGGGGAGAAACATCTCCCTTGACCTACTAGCCACACTTTTTTTTTAATGCATCCCAGGACGCAGTTGGCTTTCTGGACTGTGAGTCCACTTTGCCCGCTCATGTCCAGGTTTTCATAAACCAACGCTCCCAAGTCCTTCTCCTCAGGGCTGCTTTCAATCNTCCTCAGGTCTGCTTTCAATCCATTCTCTGCCCAGCCTGTATGTGTGCTTGGGGTTGCCCCAACCCACATGCAGGACGTTGCACTTGGCCTTGTGGAACTTTATAAGGTTCACATAAGCCCACATCTTGAGCTTCTCCGGGTCCTTAGGGATGTTATCTTATCCTACAGGTGTGTCAGCCACACCACTGTTTGCTATCATCTGAAAAGTTGCTGAGGGTGCACTCAATCCCACTGGTTATGTCATTGGTAAAGATAATAGTACCTGTACCAGTTCAGATTCCTGAGGGACACCATTTGTTACCAGTCTCCATCTGGTCATTGAGCTGTTGACCACTACTCTCTGTATGTGACCATCCAGACAATTCCTTATCCACCGAACAGTCCACACATCAAATCTGTATCTCTCCAACTTAGAGAGAAGGATGTTGGAGGGGAGACTGTGTCAAAAGCCTTACAGAAGTCCAGATAGATGACATCTAGAGCTCTTCCCTTGTCCACTGATGTAGGCACTCCACCACAGAAGGCCACTCGGTTGGTCACACAGGACTTACCCTTGGTGAAGCCATGCTGGCTGTCTCAAATCACCTGCCTGTCCTCCATATGCCTTGTTCCATGATCTTCCCAGGCACAGAGGTGAGGCTGACTGGTCAATATTTCCCAAGGTCCTCCTTTCTACCCTTTTTAAAAATGGGGGCAATGTTTCCCTTTTTCCAGTCTCTGGGAGCTTCAGCTGACTGCCATGACTTTTCAAATATCATGGAGAGTGGATTGGCAAATACATCAGCCAATTCCCTCAGGACTCTGGGATGCATCTCATCAAGTGTCATAGATTTATGTATGGTTCCTCAGGTGGTCATGAACCTGATCTTCTCTTACAGTGCGAGAGACTTTTCTCACCCAGTCCCTGCCTTACGGTCCATCTACTTGACAGGTGTGGGGAGAGAGGTTGCCAGTGAAGACTGAGGAAAAAAATTTGTTGAGTACCTCAGCCTTCCCCTCATCTGTTATTGCCAGTTTTCCAGTCTTGTTCATCAGAGGGAGTACACGTTCTTTGACCTTCCTTTTCTAGATGAAATACCTGTAGAAGCCCTTCTTATTATCCTTTGCATCCCTTGCCAAGTTCAGCTCCAGCTGCACTTTGGCCTTCCTGACCCCATCCCTACACAACCGAGCAGCGTCTCTATATTCTTTCCAGGTTACCTGTCCCTACTTCCACTGCCTGTGCATTTCCTTCTTGCCCTTTAGTTGGTCCAGCAGGTCTTGACTTAGACATGCTGGTACCTTGCCCTCTTTTCCTGATTTCTCACATCTGGGGATCAAGAGCTCTTGAACCCTGTGGAAAGCATCCTTAAAGATCTGCCAGATATGTTCTGTTCCCTTGCCCCTGAGGGCAGCTTCCATGGGGATCTTTTGACTAACTCTTTGAAGAGCTGTGATTTCGCTTTTCTAAAATTCAGGATCCTGACTTTATTCTTAGCCTGACTCATATCCCTCAGGACTATCAACTCCACCAGTGCATCATCTCTGCAGCCCAGGCTGCCCCCAGTCTTGATGTCACTGTTGACCTTCTCCATCTGTGTTGTCAGATAAAAGCATCTTCTAGATGCTGATGAAAAAATAACCCCAAAGAAACAGACAAATAAAAGCACATAGTCTTTCCAATTCTTTATTATTTTTTTAAGTTATGGATGAATTATTTTAGGGGTTTTTTTTCTTCAAAATTTATAATTATTTGCCAAACTATGCATTAAATTTCCTCATTTCTGGAATGGTAAACCCAGAAATACATATATACACACACATATAATTTCTGATGTTAAACCAAGGTTTATTAAAGGGTATTTTTAATAAGAGAAATTAAATAATTTCAGTGAAGAATGTAAATAAATCAAGCTACTACCTATGTTTGGTTCACATTTAAAATGACAAAGCAAATTAAATAATATTAAGACCATCCAACCAAAAATACCCCAGCAACTAAATTAGAAATATTTCATTTATAGACTTATAGGAGTTACTCAAACAATGATATTGCTGTCAATATACTTATAATTCTAGAGCTGTAGAAACTTTTATATTAGCTAAAGAGTGACAAGAACTGGTTCAAGATGAAGCCTTAATTTTATTTGTCAAGACCTCATGCAAATAAGAAACTTGTTCACCTAGAACTTTTTTTATGTGAATTTCTGGATTTTTTCTCAAAATTCTCAGTCTTCCCCTGTTACCTTTTGTCTCCATCTCTCAAAATACCCCAACAATAAAACAACAACAAACGAAAAAAAAAAAAAAAGCACTCAGTATCAGGTTAAACTTCTAATTCCCTGTTTTTACTTGTTTCTTTCCCATTGTATTATAACACTTATCTGGATGTGGAAGCAACTCCTCAGGTCTGAGCAAGTCCTAGGTATCACCCAAGGCACACACAAATTCCACACACATTCAGAAATCAGGTGCTGTTCTTTCTTAATCTTCTGGGAACTTCTGCAATATAAGCATCCACATGTTTTTTGAGCACCTTTGAAACAGACTGTAAAACATTAATTGCGTCGAAGCTATCTATACCCTGTAAATTCAAGATTCAGGGGATATCAAAAGAACTTCAAAGAGTACCACAGCTCCAAAGCTGGTGTTTAATTAATTATTTATTAACCTAGATTGATGGGTGAGGAAGCAGTGAACAAGACCTGAACTACCTTTCACTGTAGCACCCATTATGTATTGGAGCCCCCTCCCCACACTCACGTGACTGTCGTTGCCCACCGGGACCTGCTAATGGCTTAGGGAGTACCACTGGCCAGATGGTGGCAATCAGACCCAGAGTTGGTGGAACTGATGTCTAAAGAACAAAGTTAAAAGTTTATCAAGAAGTTTTGGTTGGGACATGGTTGAGACATCAAGGAAAGTACCTCACCTTGAATAGGATGCAAAATGAAACAATGTGTCTTATGTCTTCTTTTACAGTTGCTGACTTAGACATAAGATCGCAAAAATATAACTACTGGACCAAATTAAAGCCAAAAGTGTATCCCAAACTAACCTTGGGTAACTAAAATGCTAAAATGTACACCCCTTTGTGAATAATAAGCGTGCTAATCAGGTATCTTCCCTAAATGTTTTAAACATGAGCTTAGATGCAGATGTATAGTTAGTGGTAAATTAATCATTATTAACCAAACATCAGTATTTTATTGTTATAAATATTGGGCAGTTTGAAACGCGAGGTGTGCTGGCTGTTGTTAAATGCTTGGCATGCCATTCTGCAGAACTAAATAAAAACAAGTATTGTGACTGAGTGTGTTGATTGGCTCTCACACACTGGGTAAAGAACTCTTATTTAGGGTTCAATGGTAAATGCAACAGTGATTTAACAAGATTCTTTGGCAAGGAATACTTGGTTATTTACTGCATAGAGGACAGGGCCAGATAAACCCTCAGGGAGACCCTCCCATTGAGTCACAAGGTTTAGAGACGACCCCCTTGCTTTCTAAACTCCTACTCAGAGGAGTCTAGGTATGACCAAAACCAATCCTAGTTGTGGGCATTGTCTTTAAACCAGCAACTCAACTTAACTATTTAACTGTTAAAATATTAAACACACTAGCTATTTTTGGCTCCATATGTTTACCTTTTGTCCACAGCAAACTATGTCCATACTGTTTCAACTCCTACACATTGCTCAGATACATCAGCTGGTACAGCCTGGCCACTGACATCTCCCTGTGAATAAGTGCCAGACATTGCCATGTTCAGCCTACTCATGAGAGGTCTAGCCATTTAAAAATGCTGTATAGGAAGTTTCAAACAATAGATGGTTCTCTGTTTTCAGACATATGACACTTATCTTATATTCCTGCATGCTTCTGCTCACTTTGGTTTTAAGTTCCTTTTACTGACAGTTTTTATAGTCAATGAAAGCACAGCAGCAAAACAAGCTGAAGTGCAGTAAGAGGAAACTTGTACTCACCTCTAGAATCAAACCATGAAGAGAACACTGAGCTATAAGACTTGTACATTTGGAGTTCTACCCAAGAAAGAGCCTCCTGTCCGGGAACATTGAGTAGTGGGAAAAAAGCCATTTATAATGATGGATTATATGAACACAGATTTCGAAGTTGGTATATGGGTGCAAAACATGTATTGTGAGTATCTGCTGGGTCTAGAATTAGTTTAAGTATGGCATTACAGCATCACACAGAATCACCTGGAGGCTGTAGAAGCTTTAATGAAGGTTGTACAACTTTGTAATAAATTTAGACACCTAGCATGTTTCTATGCTTATAGGCTATGTGAACATATCATCTAGGATCTCCATGTAATGCCTGAATTATGACAATGGGAAACATGGGGCAAACATGAAAAATTTAGGGTGAGGTAAAATTTCCTTATATGAGACTGACTTTCAGAATGACACAAATACTTGGCAGCTGCTATGAATACACAGTAGTTTCCTTTTTTTTTTTTTTTTTAATGCTGTAGTGCAAAGGCAGCTTTATAAAGTTTTGGATACAGGTCACCTGGTGGACATTATTTATTTGAAGTTTTGTAGCTGTCGTGGGCTGGCCACTAAAATGAACGACAGATACTCTCACATCTCTCCTCTTCAGAGAAGGAAGATCATCTCCCTTCATAGAAGACAAGAAAAAATGAGAGAGAGAAAGACTTGTGAGCTGAAAAGAAACTGAACCACTTTAGTGAAATATTAATAATAAAATAATAAAAATATAATACATATTTTTTAAAAAGAAAATACTGACATATATACAATATCTGCAACTCAAATTGATCTTCCAGGATGACGATAGCGTGACAAGGAGGCACTAGGAAAGTCCCAGACTGGACTCAGCAATGGCTGGGAGCTGAACTCAGGAAGTGGACCCAGGAACTTGTGGATAGGGATTACAAGACAGTCACTCCTAGACATCTGTCATTGAAGAAAGAGGGCTGAACCTTTGATCACTCAGATTTTATTCTAAGCATGATGTAGATGGGATGGAATTGGTCAGTTCCCCACAGGTGCGACCCCTCTGCATTCTTCCACTTCCAACCCTCCAATGTGGCACGTAACAAAGTTAGCTGAGCTTGGTTGTTATAGCAATAAGTATAAGCAAGAACTTCTCTGCATTCACAGAATCACAGAATCATAGGGTTGGAAGATGTGGAATTTGGATAATGAGGTGAAGTCTCTGTGCTCAAAGAGCAATTGAAATTGGCTTTGCTATCTCTTTTGCAATCCAGGGAAGTGAAGGCTTATCTGGCTATCACAGGATACATAAACAAGGGGTAGTCTTGGGGAGCCAGGACAGCCCTGCTTTTTGTCAGCAGAGACAGTAAAATCAAGACAACAGAGACTCTGTGTGGCTCTTTGTTTCCTTGAGAGGCTACCATGCCCGGTAATTGACCTTTGCCTCATTACCTGTGAAATGCACATTAAAGTTGACACCCCTGTATAAGCTAATGAAGATTTCAGAGATCATGCTAAATATATATATGACTATAGCACTTGTCTCTCCACCCAAATCATACTACATGTCACCTAGAGGAGGGAAACCTCGTAATTTTTGGGATAAAATGATGGGGAGAATGACTGTTAAATTGGGAGAGAAGAAACTTGATACCTGAGGGTCCAGTCAACAAGCTGTGTTTTCTTCCTCCACCCCAGGCAGGGATGCCTTTCTGAGTAAGCGCTGCACCTTTCACCCTCTGGTGAATGTTACCCCGGGTTATTGTACTATCGTTATTTCTGCTAGCAATATTAACCTTAATTAATTAGCACTATTGTAGTTAGTGAATTTATCACTGTCAATCATGAATCTGTTTCTGTCGCCCTCAATAAAATAACTAATTTTGATTATTTGTGAATCTGAATGAGTGAAAGTCCTTTGCTGGGGCTCTGATAATAAATCAGTGAAAGTCCTGGGACTCTAACAGACAAATACTGAAACTAGAGTCCTTTTAATGCCACACACCTGAAGGACGCTGTGTGACATTGTGGGAAGCCTGCCCTGGAGTAAGGTCCTGGCATGACTTGTGACCCTGAGGTCACAAGCCCATGTTAGAACAGGTTTTCTGGCAGGACTTGTGACCTCATAGGTATCCCACACTGGAGCAGTCTGTTCCTGAAGGACTGTACCCCATGGAATGGACCCACACTGGAGCAGCCTGTTCCTCAAGAACTGCAGGCTGTGGGAAGGCCCCACACTGAAGAAGTTCATGGATCCCTGTCAACCATGGGTGGGACCCCAAGCTGGACTAGGGGAAGAAAGTGAGGAGGAAAGAGAGGTGGAAACAATAAGATGAAATGACTGCAATCCTCATACCCCTGGCCCCCTGTGCTGCTCATGGGGAGGAGGTAGAGAAATTGGGAGTGAAGTTGAGCCCGAGAAGAAGGTAGGGGTGAGAGAAAGGTTTTTTTTAGATTTTATTTTTATTTCTCATTATCTTACTCTTGATTTGATTGGTAATAAATTACTTTTCCTGAATTAAGTCCATTTTGCCTGTGATCGTAATTGCTGAGTGATGTCTCTGTCCTTATCTCATCTCATGACCTTTTGTTATATTTTCTCCACCCTGCCTGCTGAGGAGTGGGAGTGATAGGGCATCTTGGTGGACGCCTGACATCCAGCCAAGGTCAATCCACCGTTTCATTCCTGACATTTTTTCTTACGGGTTATAGTCAGGTGATAGTGAACGCAAAAAAAGAATATAGTCTGCAGTGAAATGAAACACATTGTAAGAATGACAAGCATAACTTGTTCTACACTATTGTCTACTTAATAAAGACTTTATTAATAAACTCCATCATAGGCTTCAGGTTCCCCACCTTGGATATTGAACCTAAAAATCAATTAAAAATACATCTTTGTATCAAAGCGAGGGAATTTGGATCTATATCTAGTTTCCCAATTAGCCACTGAATGATGGGATTTTGAATTTTTCAGGTGAAGCACATGATTAAAAACAGCATGTGTTTGGGAGGGGTCATGCAACTAATGTAGTATGACAGTTGCAGTGTACCTGTCCCCTTACTGACCCAGAAAGGAAGGTTAAAAAGAAATATTTCAGAAAAATCTGTTTATTGTGGCAAGGACAAAAACCTTAAAAAAGCACTTGAGAACATCATAGCTAAAAGGTTCCCAACCTGGAGAGGTTCATATTTTATTTTTTTTTTTCAAATGAGTATTATTGTTTACCTCATCAAAATGAGAAGCTAGTTGGATATGTTGGGGAATTTTTATGGTATCCCTGGAGGCAAATTAAAAACACGTTTGTGCTAAAATATTTATAAATAAATAAATTAATGGTCAATGCATTGAATGATAAGTGGCCCTACAGGCAAGCTGCAAAGATGCATTATGATTTGATTCCCTATATACTCTTGTACCAGTACCAATCCTGTGAGCTTTGGCCCACGCACCTCAGCCTGGCCTTGGGTCTATCCCCAAGCCCAAATCTGTTGCTGTAGCCTGAGTGCTCCCATTCCAGGCTTGTTACTAGACTATGATATGTCTGTTTCTTATCACCAGGGGAAACCTCACTCCCCTACAGGGAGTCATTCTGTCTCTGACATTCCTGATGCTAGCCTGATTAACCCCTTCTGCAGTTGAGCCTTCCTGCCCTCCATGCCAGATCATTTGTCAGTCACAAATTACTACTGCTGAGCAGCTATGAGTTGAATTTCCCCTTCAGAAATCTGGAGAAAGACTACACAAAAGGCTGTTTAAGAAATATTAAAAAAACCACAAACCTTTGAGAGAATAGCAAATCAGACATCAATTAAACTCAGCCTCAGAAGTGATGCAGTTCTTTATATTGCAAGAATAAAGATTTTTTTTTTACCCATTATCTGAAGTACTACCTCTTTACAAGGTAGTACTTAAAAAAAAAAAAAAAGATGAAATTTGAAATAAAAAAATAAAAATATCTATATCTGAGTGTTGTTATTGTATCTAACAGATGCAAAAACATGAGAGGAATGCTGTCATGAGCTTTGAAAAACAGATATGCTCTTTTGCATTTGATGATTTCTGTAGTCATGCAAATCTAAATAATGAGATTAATAAGTTAGTAAATAGCATGAAAACTGGTTGAGTTAGGGATTGTTCTGAAGGTAGAGATAAATGGAATGCCGAGAATAAAAGTATTTGCTTATGTCTGCTTACAGTCTATCATACGAAATGCACTTGTTCAGTTAGCATAGATGGAGTCTAAGACTGTAACTGAACTAACTCTTTTCATGTTGCCCCTGACTGCCTATTTTTCATTAGCAACTCAGTATCATTTATTATAAATATTTTTTTTCTAAACTAATGCAGAAAAATAATCACTAAATCTAACATTTCAGAAAAGAAGCTAGTCTCTTGAAATACTACAGATGAATTATGCTTAGTTTACTGCCTAGGTACAAATCAGTATACTCCTCTATATTTCCCCAGACACACATTTAGTTATTTTTCTTTCTGTTTAAAACGTTTCAACTGAAGACCAGATTTTCAATTCCCACTAAATTCTTCTAAGAAAGTTACTGCAAAATGATTTATATTTGGTTCTTCATTTAAGTTTGTAAATAGAAGTTTGGCTTCCTGAAAATCTAGCTTTTACTTTAATATGTTTCAGAAAAAGAACAAAAGAATAATGTTCTATACCTTTGAGTTGCTGGTTTAAAAAAGGATATATTTATGTCTGGTTTTGGAAAACCTCATACTGTGATGTTGGAAAAAGTACTGTGGACCTCTTGAAAAGCAGCACACATCTAAGATTACTGTAGGTCAATAGCACCATTTGTATCCCATCAAGATTAAGCTATAGATGTTTTAAATACTGGCACTTTTTCATCAATAATATTTTAATGGTCAGACACTGCTGAGGCATTTTGATGCTAGAGGGTGAAAAAGTCTATTTTGAAATACTAGCCATGACATGTTGAAAAACCTCCCCCTGGACCTTACCCATGTTGAGACAGTAGGGGACTTTATAAGAGATATGTTGAATTAAACCTGGTTAACTCAGATGAAAGAACTGCTCTCTTGAACAGGATGAACACAATTTGTGCTACCAGATTTCCCTCATATAACCTAGCGCTCCACTGATATAAAGAGGATGTTAAATTAAAGCAATGTCACAGCAGCAGGGAGAGGATTCCAGCAGAGATAGCATTAAAATTAATTTTTTCTTATAGCAAAAGCTGTTGTGTAAGAGACTGAGGGGGCAGGGGTAAATGAGGGTGAGGTTTTGTTCCATGACATAAGCAATATCTCTGAAATTTATGCAGATAATAATAATGTTGCAGTAAAGAGTTATTTTTAATTAAAGATTACCTAATTTTGTGACAACAATGATAGCTACCTTCTGTCTCAATAAAAAGCAAACAACTTCTCCTTTCCTATTTGACCCTCACTGAATGTGTGTCTTTAAATACTCAGTTGGGAGGAATTCCGTGGGAAGCTTCCATGGAGGATAAAAGAGCTATGGAGTGCTGGGAGTTTTTCAAGAATGCTCTCCTACAAGGACAAAAACCATTCACACTCTTTAAAGGTAAGGGAAGTAGGTGGAGCAAGAGACACCCTTGGCTTAACTGCGAGCTTCTGAGTCTACTAAAAACCAAAAGAGAAGTGTACCAGAGATGGAAAAGCAGACAAATACCCATTGAGGACTAGAAGGGCATTGCCAGTGTGTGCAGAGATGCAGTTAGAAAAGCAAAAGCTCAGCTTGAGTTGAAATTGGCCAGAGATGTCAAAAACTACAGGAAAGGGTTCTTCAGGTATGTAAAAAACAAGCAGAAACAGAAGGAAAATATTGGCCCGCTGTTAAACAGGAGAGGTGAATTAGTCACTAACAACACTGAAAAGGCAGAGGTTCAAAAAAATTTCTTCAACACATCTATCATTACCAGCACTGTTGTGCCCAAGATCTTGGCAACAAAAATCCAAGTTGATGCAAACACAAACCCACCGTCAGTGAAGGAAGAGTTCATATGCGAACTATTACAGACTTGACCCCTACAAATCAATGGGCCCTGACGTTAACCACCTGATGGTGTTGAGAGAGCTGGCTGACATTGTTGCAAGACCACTCTCCACAATCTTTGACAAGTCATAGAGATTGGGGGACATACCAGAAGACTAGAAGGCAGCTAATGTCACTCCCATCTATGAGAAGGGCTTAAAGGAAGATCCAGGAAATTATAGACTTATAAGTCCTACTTCAGTCCCTGGGAAAGTTATGGAACAAATCCTCCTGGGGACTATCACAGGTCAAATGAAGCACATGATTTGGAAAAGCCCTCATGGATTCACCAACAGCAAATCATGCTTGAAAAACCTGATTGCCTTCTATGACCAAGTAACCTGCTCAGCTGACGTGTGGTGAGTGGTGGGCATTGTCTACCTGGATTTCTTCAAGGCTTTTGACATGGTTCCCCACAGCTTCCTCCTAGAGAAACTAAGGTATTACAGTCTAGCCAAGAGTCTGTGCAGTGGGTGGGGAACTGGCTTACAGGATGCACCCAGAAGGTGGTGGCATATAGCTCCTTTTCAAACTGGCAACCTGTCACAAGTGGAGTCGCTCAGATATTGATATTGGGCCCAACACTTTTTAATATTTTTGTAAGTGATTTGGATGATGAGATCATCAGTTTGATGATGACACCAAACTGAGTGGGGAAGCGGACATTTTGGAAGGGAGAGTCACCCTGCAGGAAGACCTGGATGGACTGTAAGAGTAGGCTAACAAGAACCTTATAAAGTTCAACAAAGACAAGTGTAAGGTCTTGTACCTGGGAAAGCAGCACAGTGTGGGATCTGCCCGGCTAGCAAACAGCTGTGTGGAAAGTTGCCTGGGGGTCTGGTGGACAACAAGCTCAGTGTGAGTGAACAGTGTGCTGCTGTTGGCAAAGAAAGCCAACAGGATGCTGGATTGCATTAACAAGGGCAGCACCAGCACAGATTAAGAAGTCATTATCACACTCTACTCAGCACTTGTTAGGCCACACTGGAACACTGTGTTCAGATTTGATTCCTGCTACACAAAATAGATGTGGACAGGCTGGAGAGGGTCCAGAGAAGATGATCAAAGGACTGGGAAGCCTGCCATATGAAGAATGGCTTGGGTTTGTTGGGTTTGTTCAGCCTTGAGAAAAGAAGGCTTATGGGAGACCTTATCACCATGTTCTGGGATTGAAAGGGTGGCTACAAAGATTGAGACTCCCTTTGTACAAGGAGTCACATGGAAAAGATGATGGTAATGGTTGGGTAAAAGTTACTCCTGGGGAGATTCTGATTGGACACAAGAGGAAAATTTTTCACAATGAGAACAATCAGCCATTGGAATAATCTCCCCAGGGAAGTGGTGGATTCCCCAGCATGGGACACTTTTAAGATTCAGCTGGACAGAGTGCTGAGTCACCTTGTCTAGACCGTGCTTTTGCCAAGAAAGTTTGTGACGGATGATTCTTGGCATCCCTTCCAACACGGTATTCTATGATTCTATGAAATGGGCAGTCTCTAAATAATCTGCTTTCCTGGACTAGGAAGTGTGAAAGGAGTTGACAGAACTCTACTTGGCCTACTAACCTTCCAAATCTCATTAAATCTAAATGCATTAAGAAAGGGAAAGAAAAAAATATTTCTGAATCAAATATTTCCTCAGTGTTCATAATTTTACAAAATTAGGAAATAGGGAGGGTTTAATCTGTACAAATGCAATTTGTAAGAAGATGGGATCTCTCAAATGTTGGAAAAATATTTTTAAACTTTTTAAAAGGAATTTAACTCATATCCTCTTTATTTAGAATTTTCATTAAAATACGTAAATTAATGTGGTAAGGTTATTAAAGCTATAAATCTTCTACATGGTAAAGACAATTTTAACACAATACAGGTACCGTAACATCCGATACTACTTATGCAACCAGAAAAATACATTACTTTCAGGGAATTCTAATGCATAGCAATTGAAATTTTGAAATATACGATGTTTGAGAATCTGAATGGCAAATATTATTTAAAGAATCCATTTTTCCGGTATCATATGAGTATCAATATTAAAAAAAAAAGAGGAGTAGTAGTAGTAGTAGTAATAATAATAATAGTAGTAGTAGTAGTATTAGTAGTATTAATAGTAGTAGTAAATAATAACAATAAATTAAATACATAGAAATACTATTACTATCCTCTTTTGAGATGAAATAATTTCACATAGATTAATTACCAAGGAACAATTTCCCAAACAAGATTTAGATAACTAAGCTGAAATTTGAGATTTTTACACATGTCAATTCAAAATTATAATTTGTAATGTTTCTATTCAGAATTGTCCTTGCTCCAGGAGCACATAAATTCTTATTAAGTGCCATAAAACTTCATCTTCTTTGTTTTATTTGCAAATATAGATGTAACCATAAGGACAGACTATCTTAAAGTTTAACCACTTGCTCTAAATATTTTAATAAGTTACACTATATAAAGAGATGTTTACTATTACCTCAGAATATCTTGTGTTACTTTTTAAGAGAGAAGACAAACAGTGAGAATGTCCTGAGAATATTAACGGAAATTGGCAACATTGTAACCTATATGTGACTCCTTGCATGACTAGAAATCTTCCGTATGTCATTGAAGATATTTATTTTCTGGAGGAAAAAGTGTTTGACATGGGAAAAAAAAGGATCACATGTACACCTTACAATGGTCTATGATCTTGCTGCTGCATCCACACAGAGCTGGCACAGTGTGCAGAGGACTTCAGTTGTTGCCATGGTAACTGTGAATGGGAAAAATAGAAAAGAAAGACAGGAAGAAGTCTTAAAAATCTGAACTCTTCTCTTAGAGCTCAAAATAGTGATTAATTTATGTATGAAGTGAGTAAAAAAAATGCATGAATAAATATTCTCTTTAAATTCTCAGCTGATTTATTTGTTACAAGAATAAACTTTCACTCCAAAAAGCCATGCCACAATGTAGCTAACAATTTGCAAACTTCACAACCTGTATATTTGCACTACACTTGAATAATGTATACATATAAACTTCCACATTCGAAGATCTGTGCATCAACATGACTATGATTTTCTGCCAATAAATAAAACTAAATTGTTAATAAATAATTTTAAAGCAGCTTCAATCACAGCATTAGAAAAATAATAAAAAAAAAAAATATCTTGCATCTCAAATAACAAAAAAAACTTAATGGGACTGACAACTTACGGTTAACATTTTACTCAACTGATGAAATTTTTCAGAAGTAGTACGTGTGTGAAATATGCTCATTAGTGGAAAATGTTAAAAAATTATTTCTCCTGAGACAGGTTGGTTACAGAAAATAAACTTACAGCCTGTGAATTTTTCTCATTTCTTTTTAACTTTACTTTTTGAGCCTTTCTGAACTTTGTACACAGGTTTTAGAATTAAAACTGTAGTTATTACTTTCAAAATAAACTTAAGTTTCTAAACAAATCGCAATTTTTGCAAATAAACCTATTTTAAACCTTGGAGTTCTGAAGTGTCATAAAAGAATCTATAGCAGACAGTTTAAGGGTTTGATGGAAGAATGATCTGCACAACGAACTCTTCTTTTGCTTTCAATGTTGCTCCTAAATTCAAAAGTGCACCACTATTTGTTATATTAAGATAATACTGTATTTCACCACATACAGTGCTAGAAGTGTTTCGAGCTATTATTATCAAATCAAGTCTGTGTTTACTGCATAACACACTAGTAATACTTCAGTCTCATATAAGTCTTAGTATCTGAAACCTTTCTATACAAATAATATTTTCATTCAGTCTTTGCAAAATCGTAGAATCATAGAATCAGTGAGGCTGGAAGGGACCTTTAAGATCATCAAGTCCAACCATTAACCTATCCTGACAAAAACCCCTTCTAAACCATGTCCCTGAGCACCTCATCTACCCTTTTCTTAAACACCTCCAGGGATGGTGAATCCACCACCTCCCTGGGCAGCCTATTCCAATGTTTAATAACCCTTTCAGTGTAAAAATATTTCCTGATATCCAATCTAAACCTCCTCTGACATAACTTGAACCCGTTTCCTCTTGTCCTATCACATGTCACCAGGGAGAAGACGTCAGCCCCCATCTCTCTACAACCTCCTTTCAGGTGGTTGTAGAGGGTGATGAGGTCTCCCCTCAGCATTCATTCATATGAGCATTCACTCATCTACATTCATTAGGAAGAAACATTTTGTATTCCCTCTTTCAACAGGATGGAGATTCTTCAATAAGAAATATATTTGATTCGTTCTTGAAATTCTCAAATTAAAATGTTTGAGAGTCACTTAAAACGCAAAATTGCTCTCATAGCCTAGATTAGAAGTATAATTTGTGTTATGCATGACTTCCTTTTACTGTTTTCAAGACACTTCAAGAATGTTGCTATTTCTTTCTTTCTTTTGGGAATTAGATAAAGGTTTTATGATAACAAATAGACATTAAAACTTCAGAGAATTTTTATAGCAATATCTCTGACATAGACATGAGTGGTAATATACTCCAGTGTTAACACTTCTGCCTGTATGTGAAGATAAAGAATTTCTCGCATTAATTCTGTATAATAAAAAAAAAAATCTTTATTATTTAGGACTTTATGGTATTAATAAATATGTTAAGTCCTTCAGCAGAAACACGGGAATACTTTAAAAGTGGACTTGATGAACAATAGGAGATGAGAAAGAAGGAAGAGATAAGAAGGACACAGCCTGTATAAATGAGATTAACTATTGTTTAGCGTGAATATTATGCACAGTGGTGTGGAGAATTAAAAACTCCATACAGAGCAGAAATTCCACACAGTACCTCTGCTGAAAATGTAGATAAAGTTAAATAACGATGAATCTGGAAGAGGAATTCTTGTGCTTTGGAGGATATGTCAGTCACTTGATCAGTCCTTAGGCCTACATACAAAAGTCCTGTGACTGTGACAGCTACCACCAAAACTGTTTAGTTAAACAGCTGAGCTCTTTGTATCAACTTTTCCTTATGGGGAAAAGATTACAAAAAAAAAAAAGGATCGTAATTGATGCAACAGCAACATTGAAGAAGAAGTTAAAAGAAAATCAGATAGCTAAAATGACTAGATGAAGAACAAAGAAATCAAAAGTGTTAACATGAATAAGGCAGGGGGAAAATTCCCTGAGGGAGAAATAGTACAAGGTGATGATGATGATGATGTTTTTTGGTCATCTGTTTTTATCTAAGGTGCCTAAAATATGTGAATGGTGAGTGCGTCTTATGCAAGTGAGACTATATAGCAGTCACTACATGCAAGTTCTGTCCTGGCAGGGGCAGGTTAGGTCTCTCTCAGGGGGCTGGAGCTGCCTTCACTGGTTGGAACCAGCTGGAGCTGGTTGGAGCCAGTTGGAGATTGTTTCCCCTCTCCATGCTCACACAACTGTCACCCCAATGAGGGCTGGGGTGACAACAGCCCTTTGTGTCACTGGTGGGGGGGGCACTTGCCAACTTCCCTGTGGGGCCTCCAGAATGAGCTGGTAGGGGAGGCAGGGAAGAAAACATAAAAACATACCTGAGTGGACCCAAAGATCAAGGAGGGAAGAAAATCCCACCATGAACATCATTGTGAAAGACTTGGAGCAGTGGTGACCCTGATATGAACCCCCTTCTGTCTGGGGAAAGTGGACACTGTAGCCTGTAGAGACTAAACAAGCATAGGAAGGGTGAGAATAGCTCCAAAGTAAAAGGATGGACACCAAGAGATCTTTCCATAACAACAACGGTATTATCAATGAAACTTTATTGTAATAACACAATAGTTTGGACTATGAAAGTTTAGTCCTATTATAGCTGGACTCTATAGTGTATTTAGATTACATTGTTAAGATTTTTATAAAACTAAGTAATTCTTACCTTTATGCATGTGATATCTTCCTTTTTGCCCATATCAGAATTTTTCAGCACAATAGTGACTATCAAATACAGATTAGGAACAAATACAACAAATGAAAAAAAAAAATGTTAAAATACCTCTGTGTGTTATATCTGGCAGGGCTCCTTACAAAATTATAATGACTCTGTTTCCATTGTTAATTTGAGGTTTCATCAGCCAGAGATAGCCTTTAAACTTGTGACTTGAGATGGAAATATATGTTTGTATATCTATATGCAGATATATGTATATGGATATATAGGGATATATATCTGTATATGTGTGTCTGAATAATTTATACATCATTTGCTTTGTGTATCCTTGTCTCTCTTTTTCCTTAAGTGCTTCTGTGACAGTCAAAGGAATTCAAACATGGCTAGAAAACAGGTATGTCTGAAAATGAAGGAAGGACATTTGAAAGACAGGAGGCTCCAAAGAACTCCAAAAGTATCTTCCTAGTAAACAGTTAAACATACATGCTAGAGATAAGGAATCTCTTCTATTCCATGGATCAGGTAGATCAGGCAAAAAAAAACAAACAGAAAAATAGAGTGGGTATTTTTTTATTATTTTATTTTTTTTAATTAACTCATTAAAACCCCTAAGAAACAAGACAGTATCTAAACAGACCAATTTACTCTCTTCCCTCTGTGGAATAACTACCAAAATTGGCTAAAACCGCAAAAAGTACAGCACTCATCACACATAAAAGAAGAGGCTTTGAGGGGGAACACAGCTGCAGCTGGCATGAACTCCAGATGGTGGTGTTTCAGTCTCCAGGTGGTATTGTTTCAGTACCTGTGGTTCCAAGTGACTACCCGGAGGACAGAATGGAATGCTATCTTCCGTGGCCCTGCCCTGTGATGTGTAGCAGGTACAAGAACAAGATGGATGGATGAGCAGCCAACTTGCTACCCTGAGACAGAATTCTGCTAAATATTGATGAAATGCTGTCCTTAGTGTGAACTTTAATCATTATAATGTCATTATAATACAAAAACACACCTCCATTCCAAAGGCTACCCGCCTCCAAGGTGCGACCATGCCTCCTCGAGTTTGCGCACTGAATTTTTCATAAGCTATACTTTTACACGTGAAGCGAAAGAATTTTACACCAATCATAATAAAGGTATTTATGACTGAAGTCACTCAAACTCCACCTTGAAAGTAAAAAAATAGTATAAAAATAGCCAGAGAAAGTGGGGATTTTAGGGAAGATACCATCGGGAACAAGTCGAGGAGAACTTCATCACCGACTGCCTCTGAGTTCCAAGACCAGTCAATGGGCTGAGCCTTTCTTCCTCCCAGTAGAGACATCTGTGGGTAAGACTTAGACTATACCAAGCACTCCTTTGGGAAGCTTAGAAACCTCTATAGAGAATCTTTCCTAACTTTTGTAAACAGGCTGTATTGATTACAACTTTGTCATGCATTTTGTGTAACTAACATTACTTTTATTCGCACGTGCTTTGCAGACAGTGTATTTCTCACCAACAGTCCAAAGAACCTGTATAGCTGTTGTTTAAATAAACTGCACTGTTTCAGTAGCTAGCCACTTTGAGTTCTCACTGGATGCAACAACAGATTCGAGGGTGGCCGTGTGAGTTCAGGAGTGCGGCTGGACCGACGGTGCAGTCTGCTGTAAGTGAATCTAAATCGTGAGAGTTTAACACAGGTTAAACACGACTGGAGTGGTAGTGGCTAATTTGGCATCAATTAGAACTTAAACCTAGCCACACCTAGCCTGCCACTTTGGTGAGGAGTGTTAGAACGCCAAGGGGGTTTATTTTCTGCCAAAACTGCCTCGCCCCTTTCACACAACACCCTTTGAAGTAATGAGATAATCTTTTGTTAATCAATTATAAAATTTTGATACAAAGTTATATGTTTGGGGAAGGATTCAACTTGCTCAAAATTCAGAGGCAGGACTCAGTACAAGATTAATGTCCTAAAATGTGTCTGTCTGACTGATCGATCACAAAGACTTTTCTCACATGTTTCAAATAGATTTTTACACAAAAATTTTTAGTCCTCTTTTACCATCCTCCCTTTTGCCCGCACCAAGGATGTTGTACTTATATTCACTTCAAACATTAGGTCCACAGAATCACAGGATAGTTGAGATTGGAAGGGAAATCTTGAGATGACACAGTCCAAGCCCCCTGGTCAAGCAGGGTAACGTACAGAAGGTTGCCCAGCACTGTGTTCAGTTGGGTATTGAATATCTTCAAGGACTGAGGGTCCACTGCTTCTCTAGGCAACCTGGTCTCATGTCTGACCACCCTCTCAATAAGAAAGGTTTTCTTGTGTTCAGATGGAATTTCAAGTGTTTTAATTTGTGCCCATTATCTCTTGTACTGTCACAGTGCACTACTGAGAAGAGTCTGTCTCCCTTCTTTCCCTCCCATCAGGCATTTATACACATTGCGAAGATCACTCTGAGCCTTCTCTTCTCCAAGCTGAAGAGAGAGTCTTTACAGACGAAGCCAGAAAGATTCACAGATGAACAGTCCAGCAGGAAGCCAGTAAAGAAAGAGAGGTGCTGTCTTCATTTGAACTGGTAATCAATTTATGTTTTGATACATATGAATGAAAGATTTCAGCTCTCCAGAAAGCTTCTGCTCCTGTAAATGTGGCACTCTATCTCTTTTACTGATAAGGGTCTGAAGAGCTTTTCTTAAGGACAGGGAGATGCACTCTCATGGCTGTAGAAAAAGATCAATGTGTATTTTTAAAAGTCCTTAAATTAACATATACAAATATTGCTCTTTTCCAAAATATCTGAATTGTAGAATGTTTTGGATTGTTGTTTTCTTTTTTTTTTATTAAAGAACTTTCATATATTTAATTTATTAATCCTTGGAATATGATTATTTTCTGAATATTACAGGTACAGATTTGATCTATTTCTCTACAAGCAGAGGCTTACTCAAGTCAGTTAAGACTACTAGTTAATGAAGTGCTTCTCACTCTGAATGAAGACAGTATAATTATGTCCTTAATGATTTTAAAAAACTTGAAGACTCATAATTAATTAAAAAGGTCAGTACTATTTTCATACAAAGTTCATTTACTACGCTATTTATGGACTCTGAAGTGATTAATGGTCTATATCAGACAATTATATAACACTCTCATAAACTAGTCAAAATCAGGCCTTAAAGAAAGTTTATTTTATTTTTGCTCTGTATCCTTACAGAAAAGGCTGTTCCAGAGTTTCATTGATGTGATGGACATAAAACTTATTCCAAATGTATTCATTTACCAGCCTATAGATGGTCCTGATTGTGCCAGTCCTCTCCTTTTATCCATAGTCTTACTCTGCTCTTTAGTCTGCCTGTGGAGAACATCTTGCATATAGTTTCTTACAGATCATTTTCCTTGCATAAGAAATATTCTTTGTCTGCACAAATTCAATTTAAATTCAATATTTCTTGAATACTAGATTCAAGAAATTAACATGATATTCCATTTGAAGTCCCATCAGTGGCATTAACACTTCCTTAAATCTATTGTAATGTATCTTCTGATGCATTTGAGCACTGCTTTTCCTTTTCATATCAGGAACTGTATCATACTCTTGATTCTGTACTTAAGATACTACTATATCTTTCTTCTCAAATGATAGCCATTTTTATTACAGAAGTCATCACTATTTGATCGTAAATGCCACAACATCTCAATTTATTTTACTAAGTTTCTATCCATTCAAAATATGAGGTTTTCTGTGGGTAATAGCCCAGTCTTTTTCTGCTGTAACAGTACTTGGATATTTTATATTACTGGCAAACTACATCATTCACACTTCTGTTTATTGTTTTTTACCAATATTTTATGACCTCAATTTTTTTTTTTTGTATGTGCCTCAATTTGGTGTCATTCATGAACTTGCTGAGGGTATCTTCCATCCCATTGTCTAGATTGATAATAAGAGTTAAACAGTACTGGCACCAGTAATAATTCCTGAGGGAATGTAATCAGCTACCAGTCAGACTTTGTACCATTGATCACAACTCTTTGACCCTGATGGATCCAGTCAGTTTTCATTTTTTGTCTTACTGAACACTCGTCCACTCTGTATCTCCCTGATTTGGTTATAAGGATATTACAGGAAACTCTTTCAAAGGCCTTGCTTGCAGTCATCCACTGCTTTCACCTCATCCACAAGGTGAGCCATCTCAACACAGACATCAATCAAATTGTTCAATTATGATTTACACATGGTACATTTATCCTGGTTATTCCTAACCACTTTGTTGTTCCTTGCATGCTTTGAAACTGCTTCCAGGAGGTTTTCCTCTGTAATTCAGACTGCATTGGTAAATATCTCAAAACAATTCCTGAGCTGTTACTAGATGTATCTAAATGAATAAACCTGGGAAAAAAAAAAAAAGTATCCAAAGCTACTCAAAGCTAAAGATTTAGCCTACTATTTTTCTGAAAGAGATTGAAGAGAGAGAAAGAATAACACAGCTTGTCTGAGGTGATGCTGAAGTTCAGAGTAGGATAAATTAAAGTTGGCCGTATTTTGAGTATAGTAATATCCTATGTAGAAGGTTTTTTACTCTTTTATTTAGATTTCACACTGGGATCAGAAAATACGTTAACATACTATATTTCTTCAGTATACACAATGAATTTTTATTTTTTTTTTCCTGAACTTTATTCATTTGAATCTTGGATTTGATAAACTTAAAAGATGTGTCGCAATGCCAGCCTTTTCTTGAAGTCAGGCAGTGGAAGAGGCGTCTGAGTTGTGTCAGTCTCATGTGACTTCCATTACTTTTATTTTTATTACAGAGAAAGACAAAATAGTGTGCTGCAATTGTTTATAAGGTGCTTATTATCATGCTTTTTCCACAAATATATTAGATAAACATAACAGCACTTGGAGTGGAACAAACAGGTAAATGCTTAGTTGCTATGGAAGTTCATTCCATAGTTCTCAACCATTCCCTCACGAATAAATATCAATGTGCCTGGGATTAGAATCTTCACTTAACAAACAGAAGATAGAATTAAACTGTTGCCTTCCATGAGTAGCCTTCTTAGTTTAAAAGGTTTGAAATGACTGAATAATGGTTTTTTTTATTATCTTTTATAAAAGATTAATAACACTTCCATGATTCAGTGATCTAATTGAAATATTACTTTATAAATTTTAAAATTTAAGCTATGTTTTGACGTTTAGAAGATGCATAAGGCTATGAATAACTTGCTGCACTAAACAGAAAATATGCTGTGCTATGCTTTACTGTGCATGTATAAAACAACTGCTTTGCTTGATTTCTTTCATGCTAACTGCAATTCTGAAACTTTATTTCCCTCATTTAATACTTAGGAAAGGCTAGAGGAGTTAACACATCCCACTGATCATGAATTAGACTAAGACTGGTTGATTTGTATGTATATCAGTTACTATAGTTAATCCTTTATTAAAGGATGTTGAAATTTCTGGAATTTTAGCCGTCCATTGATTACCTTGTTTTTTATCACATTAATGATGATCAAAGTTCTCAAGTACTATTTGTGCAATAGTGATACAGATGTTAGTCAAGTATTTGAATAAGTGATTAGTCAGTCATTATAACTTATGTATAATGAGGAGCTACATATATGGAAATTGAGAAAGTTACTACAGGATAAATTAAAATTTTTATTCTTTATTCTTTTATTGAGAAAAAAAATCATTAAGAAAGGACTGCTCTGTTCTATAGATATTGTTGTCAGAAGGATATCTGAAGACGAAAATTTAAAGTTCTATTTCTTTCAAAAACAAAATTCGCCATCTTTGCAAGCGACATTTCAGTTTTTGATCCTATGAAGAGCACTCTTTAATAACACAAAATTATTTTATTCATTACTAAACAGTAGTTATATTAAAACTTACCCAGTAGCGAATGACTATAATGCAGGACAAAAGGTTTTTTTTAAAAATGAATCTGTATCTGGAATGCCAAACCCACAGTAGTACAGGTACTTCAGACTGAAAGACTGACTGAAGGCCTCTCTCCTGCATGGACTTATGAAAACAATCCACTTCTATACCTAAAGATATTTAGGACTCTACATCCAATTAAACATAACTGAACAAATACAGAAATACAAATACAAAAATGGTTTCTCAGCCATGTCACCTGTGTAATTTTAGGTTGTGAACCCCATTTCCTCAACTATCGTCTTGAGATATGCTTTTTGTATTTACACAGATGATATTTCAGGGTCCAATGAAGTCCTTGACTGATTCAGGGAATATCCTGTCTCTTGTGTGCTTAAGACCAGGAGGCTTGCTATCCATTATCTATTCTGCAAGGGATTTAGGCTCCTGATTTGATTTTGTCACTGGCCTGGGTATCATACCATAAAAGTCTACTTAGTTTAGGGGACTGTCAACCTTATCAATGCCTATAAATACTTAAAGGGTGGGTGTCAGGAGGATGGGGCCAGGCTCTTTTCAGTGGTGCCCTGGGACAGGACAAGAGGTAATGGGCACAAACTTGATCATAGGAAGTTCCACCTAAACATGAGAAGGAACTTTTTTACCTTGAGGGGGGCAGAGCACTGGAACAGGCTGCCCAGAGAGGTGGTGGAGTCTCTGTCTCTGGAGACATTCCAAACCCACCTGGATGGGTTCCTGTGTAACCTGCTCTAAGGTGTCCCTGCTCTGGCAGGGGGGTTGGACTAGATGATCTACTAAGGTCCCTTCCAACCCTATTATTCTGTGATTCTATGACTTACATTCCTTTGTTTGAATATTTATTCTGTTCAACTACTTCAACTAGTAACTTCCTTTAAACTACATTTAAATATTTTCTTTCTTGCCTATCCTTTTTCCAAACCTACTAAACTTGACTCTTGCCTTCACAGTGGTTCTGGATTAAATGGAGACATAAACAAAACCCCTATGTAACATGCTCTGCAGTTTTCCCATTTATGAATTAGGAAGATGTTGGTTAAACCTTGGGCTAAGAGGTTTAACTTAGCACATGGAGTTCTTTCTCTTTTTTAAATAAAGGTTATACTGTGCTAGGAATCCTTCATGTTTTTTACTGAGGTCAATGAATCACAAACAACATATGGTTGCACAGACTAGGCAATGTTTATGAGTTTTCATGGGACATAAGTTCTTGGACATCTGTTTCCTGGATCCTGAATAATCATATATGCCAGCATATATAGAATTGTTTTTCCATTCCTAAATTTTGATGAACACTGAATGACCTAGTTGAGTATCAGTTTTAAACAGGATAGGGAATAGAGTGTGCACTCATGTACGTGTGAAGAACTGAATGTCTTCCAATCTAGACTGAAAGAAATCACAACTCATTCAGCAAGTATGTGCATTAACGTCTAAATAGAGTTAGACATGAGATACTGACATTCATTCTCCCCCTCTGCTCTGCTCTGGTGAGACCTCACCTGGTGTTCTGCGTCCAGCTCTGGAGTCCGCAACATAAGAAGGACATGGACCTGTTGGAGCAAGTCCAGAGCAGATGATCAGAGGGATGGAGCACCTCTCCTGTGAGGACAGACTGAGAGAGTTGTCGTTGTTCAGCCTGGAGAAGAGAAGGCTCTGGGGAGACCTTATTGCAGCCTTCCAGTACCTAGAGGGAATCTACAGGAAAGATGGTTAAGGATTCTTTATCAGGGAAAGTAGTGATAGGATGAGAGGGTAGCAATTTTAAAATGAAAGAGGGTAGATTTAGATTAGATATAAGGAAGAAACTCTTTACAGTGAGGGTGGTGAGACACTTGAACAGGTTGCCCCAGGAAGCTGTAGAAGCCCCATCCCTGGAAATGTTCAAAGCCAGGTTTGATGTGGCTTTGAGCAACCTGGTCTAGTGGGAGGTGTCCCTGCCCATGGCAGGGAGTTTGGAACCAGATGATCTTTAAGGTCCCTTCCAACTGTAACCATTCTATGATTCTATGATAGACAGCTCAGTAAATCCGGGAGATCTACAAATGCTGTTCAGTAGCACAGCTGAAGAAGTCTAAGCATGTTTTTGCGTGAAAACTTTTGTAGCTTGATAAATTCAGTCCTTACCTACGACAGCCAAGTAAGGATTTCTTCCATTTACTAAGCTTTAATTTTTGCATAAATAGCATTTTAGTTCTCACAGGATCTCAAACCTGGCTCCCAGATTTTTGCAGATCTCTCCCTTCTCCTCTGGTAATGTTATAATGAATTTTTTGTGCTACACTTAAGGCATTGACAAAATATTTTAACCAGAAGACACAAAAGCTTCCTAGGTTTAATTATTTGATGTTATATGTGCCTGCATTTCATAGGAAAACAACACCATGTTTTTTCCAATTCAATTAATGAATAAGGAAAATAAATTACTTCCTTACATTGCCAAACAAAAGAGTTTAGGCAAAGTCTTTTATTACCTCTACCAAAATTATAGGGGTTTGTAGAATTTTAGTACCCATTCAAATATTAAAGTCTCTACAATAAAAAGAAATAGAAACTAAAAGAATGAGATAAAATATATGGCTGTATCAATTTTATTTGATATAACTGAAACTAACAATCTTGAACCATCTCATCTCATTAAACAAACCAGTTCATTAAACAGACAAGTGTTAGATTAGAATTTTACAAATTATGTTTCTTACACTTTTATGAGTTATAGAAATGTAAAGAAAAGAGTTTAAAGAGATTGTAGACACACTTGGGGAATGCCTCCAGGGAAAGTTATCCTAAGAAGAAAGGCTGCTTTATGCTTCAGTACAGTTTATCCTCTATTATACAAGAATATTTCATATTCTCTGGGGTCCTCTGTTGTGAAATTAAAAAAAACAAATCCCAGTTTTGTGTATGGCTATCATAAACATTCCTGTAATATCATACACATTCCTGTAGCATCTAGTTTTATTCAATAATTATTCCAAGAACATAGTTCACAAATTATCTTGCTTGATGAAACTAGCGAAAACTCTACTCAAATCAGAAGAGTTTTGTGTCTAAAAAAAAAAGTTCAGTTGTTGGTTGAGAACTGTATAATTATTTCTTGGGTATTTTTAATATATATCTCTCTATATATGTGTATATATAGATATGCATATGTGAGTGTGTATACATGTATATTATACATATACAGTATGATTTTATCTCTCTGTGTGTATATGTGTATATATATGTAAAATATACTTATATCTGTGTATAATATATATATAAAATGACAAAAGAATTAACTTAAGTCCCCTGAAATGCAAAGGGTTGTGAGATAATATCTGTATATCATAGAATCATAGAATCCTAGGGTTAGAAGGGACCTTAGTAGATCATCTAGTCCAACCCCCCTGCCAGAGCAGGGCCACCTTAGAGCAGGTTACACAGGAAC
>VXBO01008615.1:123364-153476 GCA_013400135.1 Rhinoptilus africanus
AGGGGGGGGGAAGTAATGTTTAGAGAGTTATATATAAAGTATTTGTGACTTTCATAGAGGAATCAAAATTCAGTGTTAATGAAAGGTGACATTTGTGAATGTTATTCTGCATCTGTAAGGTTTATTGGCACCTGCTTAAGAATTACAATGAAATTATTAGTTATCCAGTTAGGGAAAAATTAAGAAGTAGAGAATGGATTGTACATCCCAAAATATTTCTAGCAGATAAAGACACAGTAAACTTTCTTTCCGCTAGAGAAAATACACTTTAAAAATTAAGGAAAATTGAAGAAAAAAAATCTAAATATTCAACTGCAAACCTTTGTGTGAGTTCCCAAGTGCTTGTTTTAAGGAAGTAATTTCTACAACCTGGAGTTGTCTCTGACTCCTCAGCTAAGGTTTATTGATTTGCTGTGATAAAGTGGTAGAAGCGACATATCATGACAATGAAAAGCGTTACAAACTCTGGGTTCTCAACTTCAAAGTCACAAAGAAGTCTGAGGCTTTTTGGTTTGGGGGGCTGTTTTGTTTTTTTTTATTTTTTTTTCCCAAAACTGCTAATGAAGAAGGTTTCCCAGATGGATTCTGCTGGGATAGGAAGGTTAATGTTATGATAAGGAAGTAAAATGTACAAGGTTTTCTGGTTCTGTTGGGGCTTTTTTTTGCCTTTAAGGCCATTGTTGGAGCAATCTGAAAGACTCATACTGACTGCAGATAACTGTAAATCAGACATCATCCCCATAGCATAATAATTTAACATCTTCGTAATAACAGATAACTTTCATTTTGCTAAAACTAGATAAAGTACACTCAAAAGATTGGGCTTTTTTTAATAAAAAAGTCAATATCTTTAAAAAGTCACTTTAACTTTTCATAAAAAATATGGAAAACTATTAGAAGTATACAGCTGCTAAGTAATCTAGTTAAAAGTCTTGGCTGCGTTATTTATAGAGTGGAATATAATTTTCAGTATGTGACTGCTCGCAGAAAAATGAAGTTTCACAAAGTATGCAGTTTACTGGGATATACAAAAAATACAGACTATTTCTCTTAACAGGGCTGTAAACAGTAAAATGTAAGATGAGATCAACAGTGAGTGCCTTTTTCTTGGTGGACATGGATAGAACATGAAAAAGTAAGCCTAGAAAAACAATATTTTGCCCTTTTTATACAAACTATACCACCTTAAATGACGGGAACAAAAAAAAAAACACAAAAAACCCCTAACAAAACATAACTGAAACCTCAGAGAATAATTCATAGAAAAGACTCGTTCAGTAACACACACACTGGTTTTTTCAACACATTCCGTAGTTTACAAGAGGGAGTTTTTTTGAAAGGCCTTCTTAAATGCCAGCAGCAACAAGTCCTATTCCATAAGTATTTGCAAGTAGCTTACTCTGAAGATCTGAGTTGAGTAGGAATTGGAAATGGACTCATAATGCTATCTCATTCAATTCCTATTATTTTCTCTCCCCCTTTGATTGGGACTAACTTAGTTTCTTTGGTCTTTTGCATGGCTTTCATCACACTCTTATGATCTATGTGAAAATATAGCATAAAATCAGTGTAAAATTCTACTGTGTGGCTTTTGTGAACTCTCTGACTGCGTCTGTACTATGGGCTGGGGGGACAACCAACAAACAAACCAAACCAAAACCAAGCCAACAAGAATTCCTATATTACTATGAATTCCTATGAATTCTTCCTATAGTAGAGAACAAATGTCCATTATAATTTTATCAACTCTTTATGTAGTAGAAATGGTCAATTGACCAAATACAATCAAGATAAATCTTGTCAGAATGAGAAAGGATCAAAAATATCACTTGAAATCATCAGCAGGGACCATCTTTGGCAGTTATTATTTTGTATTCCTGCTCACATGAATATCAGAATAGTAATCCTAGTAGCCTAGGGGAAAAGGGAAAAAAAAGTATCATGTGTGATCAAATGGGAAAGTTTGTAAGAGTAAGAACAAGAATAGCAGCATCCGTCAATGTAACTCAAGAGCATGCTTGCCCAGCAAAGCAGAGGATAAATGCTCATCATTGGCTGTCACTTTACACTGTAAATGGGAACTGTACTCTTCTGCCTCTGTCATTGTCAAATTATACTCTTCCACTTACATGAAAGTTGTTCGTATTTCTGGAAAATTAAATTAGCAGCAAGTAAACTAGATTTTCCTTTTCACAAAGAAACCCAAACTTCATGATATGGGGCAGTGAATGAGTCGAGTTTAATTATCTGTAAAAGTTTTCAGAAATAAGGCTCAGTGTGCAGACTCTTTCTGATGGACATGGGGTTTTTTTTGTGTATTGATACACGACTTTTACCTTCATATCCTTTTACCACCTGTCTTGCATGTGTAGAGTCACTCTGTGTGCCCAGACTGAATTGGACTCAGTGGATATGTCTACACAAGCAAGTAATGCAGATAAATAAGACTGGGCTTGCACAGTGAAACAGCTGGTACTGAGGATGTGATATCCATACAATAAGTATTTCAAAGCAACTTTACTTTGAACTGACAGCCATTAGCTGTTCAGGCACCAGGCAAACATGTGGAGTGTGTCTTCTTAGTAAGTTTCATTCAAAGTGAATGCTGAGGGCAACAAAGAGATCTGCTCCAAAGCTCACTTCTAAATCAAACTGAAATGACTGTGTAGATGCCTCTCTCTGCTTCCTTCGGTCTGAAAACGACCACTGGAATGCAGCAAGTAATACCTGAAGATTAAGGAGAAAAGAACGTATGTTTGGGCTGCTGGTTTCTTCTGATTTTGCCTTTTATGGAAACGTATCAGCCAGCTAAATCTTCCCTATTCAGTAAACCTACGTAATAGGTTAACTCTGTAATAGATGCAGGCACTGGAGCTGAGTTTCTACAGTATCACCTTTTAAGGGGAAGGAACAATGGCATAAATGTAGCTGTACTGCTTCACAAACCAGATCAGGCATCAGCTTTTAAAAGGTTTACTGCAGCTAGGATTATTTGAAACAACATGTTTTATATCCAAATAATAAGGATTAATAGTACATTCTGTGTACAGCCCTTTTTGTAAGTAAACTTTTAAACACCAACTAAAACTTTCTGTCATTACAAGCTCAAATGTGATAATACAGAAAAATGTTTTAGCGATCTATTCCAGTCTCTGTACAGACAGCATAGCTTAATTACTGAAATGAAGCTGAGTATGTAGTATACTATAAAAATTACGTTTTCTTTTCAAAAGGAGCTCCCACTTTTGGTGTCTATGAAAAATAAGTTAACACTTTGAATTTCAGAGCTTAAAAAGACCATATTTATTTCTATAAAACTGGTAATGTTTACAACTAAAAAAATTAATCTTCATCCTATAGAGGTGAGAGTAAATAAACTTCTTGTAACATGTTGTTATGCATACCATAGGTCACAGACATGATAATTCATTAGACTGACTTGCAATAGAAACAAGGCTTTAGAACTGTTATGTGTGGCTATGCTGTGCTGTATTTGTACAGAAATTCAATATACTCACTGAAAATTTTTCTTTATTGTACTAATCAATACTGTCCAACAGCTCCACAGTACTTGCCTGCCTCCCCTGAAATGTTATTTGTTCTCTTAAACTCTTGTATCTCTAAAAAACTGGAGACCTTATTGGTTTGTTCTTCTATGGGATTTAAATGTCTACAACTAGAATATTTGCGTCTTCATATTAAAAGAAGTATACTTCTTATGACATAAATTTATATTAAATTATTAAAATTGTGATTTTAGTAAAAATTACTTTGCTACAGGCTTCTGCTACTAATTTTGCATATTTTCAGGAGGAACTGCTAATTTTCTCCGTTTCAAGACCTAACATGAAATTTTTTGCATTGTTCATCTAGTCTTCTCTAGACATCTTCATATTCTAGCCTGAATGACAGCTGTTTTTAATATTACCTCAAAATAAACAGGGATATACTATTTTCCTGAGTTATCAGTTCTCTGCTCAGCTAGCAAGTGTGAGTTCACACAATCACTGAATGGTTGAGGTTGGAAAAGACCTCTGGAGATCACCTGGTCCAAGCCCCCCTGATCAACCAGTTACACCTACTGCTAGCTGCCCAGAACTGTGTCCTGAATATATATCCTTAAGTTATATATATAAATTGATAAGATATTGCCTAAGCCTTCTCTAGGCTAAACAGTCCTAGGTCTCTGTCTTTCCTCACAGGGGAGGAGCTTCAGACCCTCAATCACCTTAGTGGCCCTTTTTGGACTCTCTCTGCATCCATGTGTCCCTTGTACTGAAGGGCCCAGAACTACACACAGTACTCCGGATGTGATCTTGGCAGTGCTGAGCAGAGCAGAGGGATCTCCTCCCTCAGCCTGCTGGCAACGTTGCTTCTTATGCAGCCCCAGAAACGGTTAACTTTCCTTGCTGCAAAGTCATGTTGTTGGCTCTTGTTCAACTTGGTGTCCACCAGGACTCACAGGTCCTTTTCTGCCAAATTGCTTTTCAGATAGTAGATCCCCAGACTGATGCATGGCGTTGTTTTTCCCCAGAACTGCAGTTCTCCTTGTTGAACTTCATGAGGTTCCTGGCAGCCCTTTTCTCCAGCCTGTTGAGGTCCCTCTTGATGGTAGCACCACCCTCTGGCATAATAGACACTTCTCCCAGTTTTGTGTCACCAGCATACTGGCTAAGGGTACATTCTGCCCCATCATGGGCCATAAGACTGACATAAGCAAATAGGAAGGTAAAAGGAGCTGTTATGAAGAAAACAAAAAGGGCTTTGCTCAATGGTCATTGTGTAAAGATAGAGGGAGGGTTGTTATACTGTGTTCTGTGTCTCTGAAATCAGAAGGAACTGTAGCAGTTCTTACCCTCAGAAGTATCACATCAGATACTTCTGGATAACTGACAAAAGTCGGTGGTATACGGGCTAGTAATCTTTCTTCCACTGACATCTTTTTTATCTGCGTGAGACAAAGGCTACCACAAAGTTTACATCTAACTTGCCGCAGATCAAAGCATTCTGTCCTCACAGCACTTTCAGAGATGTGGTAGGTTTTAGTAGATCTAAAGCCTAGTACAGAAATGAAAATACGGCTCGAATTGACAAAATACATATGCAAGTAAGGAGTATAGGCCTTTTTCCTTTGTGGAGGGGGGGTGGTGGTGGTGTTTTTTGGTTTGGTTTGGTTTGGTTTTTTCCTGGGGTAAGGGAATGCAGACATGGTAAGCAAGTCTTTGTCATAATTTTGCTGCTATTGCTGCCAGTCCATTGGATTGCTTGGCTTAGCTGTTCTAACTTGCTAGAAGCCATACACAAAGTAAAGATGGCAGCATCTGCTGGGCATAAACACTTAAGCAATATTTACGCAAACATTTTGATCTGCAGGTTTGCTGAAGGCATCTCTGCAAAACTGTTGTCCTCATTCTTAGTCTGATACAATTAACTTCAACTGTGTCAGCAAGTAGTTCACACAGGCACCGTCCCTCCTAAACAGTCCAAGACTTTCAGGACTGAGCGTACCTCCCAGCTGCTTGCTGTAATGTCTGTGCTGCCCGTGTGCCTGGCTCTGCTCCCTGCTTGCCCTTCTCTTTCAGCTTGCTGCTATTGCCCAGAACATATTACCAGCCCTGTCAAGCCAATATAGAACTGATAATGGGAAGAAAGGTAGGTGAAAAAAGTCAATGCAGCTTCTAGTCTACATCCCCCTTCTCTGTCTTCTGTCCACTTCTGGCTGCTGGACAGCCTACTAAATTCATGGTCTTCTGCACATCAGAGAATAGCTGCTGAGGTAAGCAGAGAACCAGAGAAGATGTGCAAGCAGTAAGGAACGTAATCACCTGTTTTTAGAGTCAGATAGTCAGATAGCACATTGACTCTCTGAAGAAATGCCTATAAAAAAAGAGCAACCTGCTGCCACCTCTAATCTAGCATATGCCACTGCTCTGAAACCTGGAAAGTGTCTCATTGTTTCTTTCACCTTGCCAAGCTTCTGCTATACCCATTGACGATCATCCTTATAACTTACGAAACTGCCTCTATAGCGTCCACTTTACCTTGTCATAGTGTCATTTGCAAACTTGGCAGAAATAAATATAAAATGGATTTTGTCCCTTAAAAGAAGGTTTTTATATTCTCTAAACTTTCTGTCCCAAAATGGAATCATGTATCACAGAAAATAGTGACTAATAGTACTACAATTTCAATAATTTAAAAACACTCATTTTTAAATTATTTTTGTCACAGAAATGTGAGACAATTATATATAGCAAATTTTTAACAAATCAAGAATTAATGTTTAAAAAGTTAAAACCAACAGCTGACTTCTTTAAACATTTCTACATTCCTGAGTAACGAGTTCCGCAGGGAGCTCATATTTTCCATATATCTACTGAGAATGTTTTTATCACTTTGGCTATTAAATTTTACACTCCAAAATTACTTGATTTCAAACTATGAGAGAAGATACTTAGAATATATGTATGAGACAAGACCCAGGGATAAAAATTTCCTAAACGCTTAAGCTATCCTGAAAGAATTTTTTAAAATACAGATATTTTAGAAGGAGGAGAATGATAATGTAAATATCTTAAATATTACAATAATTTATAATGCTTTTGTGAACATTATGTCATGGCCTCTTCTTATCTGTAATAACAGAGATTATTCAGCAGTTTCTCAGGCTAATCAGTAATAAGGATCACTCTGTCATAATAAGATAACATTAAACCACAGGAGCCTAAAGCATTTCAACAAATATGTAAAAGAGTATAATTAAAATTAGTTAATTTGAGTTCATGTGGTGTAGCAGTCAACCAAAGCAGCACATGGTATTGGAATGAAGAAAATAATGTTGCGAATGATTCAAATAAATTCATATTAAAAGGAAAAAAGAAAAAAAAAAAAGAAAAAAGAAATACCTTACCATGACTGGATGTATGCACAGATGTAAGAATCATCTTCCAAATCAATAAAATGAGATTGACTACTTGACAAAATGTACTGTTCAGGTTTTCCATCTCCAAGTGCTGTGTTCAACTTGTCACAGTTTAACAATTTCCCGCGAGATCATAGCATTCTAGTTTTACTGGAGAGTAGATTGGAAGTTGTACATGGAAAAATAGTAATCTCAATAGGTCCTTGTAACTTCTATCATTAATACATGGATCTACCTGAATGTCAAGAATTGTAATACCATTAAAGAAAGACTGGGCATTTCATATATATAAATGGATGATATTTTTAAAAAATAATAATAAATTGACTTTGACAGAAAATCGAATTAAAAAGTAAGGAAGAATAATCACATGAATCAAAAGTTCTGATTTTTATTATCCTTATTTCAAAGTCTTTAAATAATCAAAAGAAATAAGGAAAATAAGGGAAACTCCTTTAATCACAGAAACTGTTAACCAAGTGACCTACTCATGAGCTTGGAGATTGAAATCCTAAACAGAATATTTGATCAAAAATTTGATCATATTTTATAAGTTTACAAAACAATGCTTACATTCTGTGTAAAGCAATGTGGAAAGTGATTGCATATGTCTGCCTAAGTTACTTGATTGAGGACTATTCAGTATAAGAAAATAATAACAAAGAAAGCGATAATTAAACAGAAACTGGAAAGCAGCATCTGCATCTCTCAGCCTGGGCAGAGACCACAGATGCCTGGGTACCAATCTGGGCTCCAGACTGCAGGCAGGGGGGAGTCTTGTGCTAGAGCTGCTGGAGGAGGCAGCCACTCCTAACATGCCTTAGCAGTCTGAATCCTAAAATTCTCTAATATGGAAGTTTTTTATTTTGAAGCCTGAATACTATTCTGGCAGAGTGTGAGAGTTGCATATCAAATGCAATACATTGTTTTTAGAGATTTTGAGTAGGAACATTTCAATTTTCCTTCTCAAACTTTTACAAATATAGGGGGAATACCACTCTATAACAATGGTTTATAAAGAAGAAAACAATAAGTCAGGAAAGTGTGACTATTTCTGTATCATTCTTACTTATATAGGATGAGAAAAGAAGTTTGCTTGAAAACTCAAAGTTAATGGAAGTTTATTATACTGGATTGGGATGAGGTGTATTACATTGCACATTTATATTTCAGAGCAGAAGAAAATAAAAACATATCATCATCCATCATCTATTATATTCAGTGAAAATCTCAATATGTTTATATTCAAATGAAAGATGGAACTTAAAGTGTCATAATATCATGTACACACACAAGAATATTAGGATGACAACAAAATCCATATAGGATGCTTAATGTACTTTCATCCCATAAAATCTAGCTCTTAGATTTAATTCCATTTTTTCCAATTTTGGATGTTCCTCATTAAATTTTTCTAGCCCCCTCCATCCCTCCTCCTCCTCCCCCCCTCTCCCTCCTCCAAAAAGGCCTTGTTTTCCCTTGTAAAACATGACTTTCATGACTTTTGCCAGCAGTAAGGATTATCTTCCCAAAACTCTCATGGTAAATTAGAAATGGGTGAATATCTACATGCCTGGAAGTACAGCTAAGATAAGCAATTTATTTTAAACTTTTCTCAGTGGCCTAAGGCTTTCAGTGGGAATTTATTGTTCAGCATTTCCCCACATGTTTGGAGACTTAACACTTTGTTTTGTCTCTTAGGAAGAATCACAGGAAAGCTAGTTCCACAAGTCATATTTTCTCAGGGAAGACTGGAAGCAATAACAGTTAGAATTGCATCAACACAGGAGAAAATAATAATTTGTTGCACATCTCTTTGTTTAAATAAATCTGCTCCCTACTTGGGAATCATCCAGCTTTATTACCTAGCAAATGCAGGGGGACGTGCATCTACCCATGTTTTTCTGTACTTCAAAGGTTTTAGCAAAGCCATTGAAGACACTAGGAGCAGGTTCTCGTCCCTGTTGTGTTGATAGTGCAGCTTTATTCTAATCGTTATTTCCTTTTGCATCTACATAAGATAAAGACTCATTACTACCCCCATTTTATTCCAGTTGTGTAATGCTAAATCATTTTAGAAAGAGAAAGTTGTCTGTCTGATGTTCTAGCTTAGGCAGTTGGTGACTAATCTCAGCTCTAACACTCCTTGACTGTCTTTTATTTCTCCTCCATTCTGTTGCCATTCTCTTTCTCTGATGACTACAGATAGAGCCTCATTCAATAGTTGTGTGGCCACAGTTCAATACTAGGCAAATCATAGTAAAAGATATTGCCTTTACAACAGTCCTTGTCCTGGTTAGATTTTTTATACCACTATGACTACTGCAAAATGCCACTCATTCGATATCTAACATTCTTAGCCTCAGATCTCCAAAGTCCTTTGTTTTAATCCTGGTTGCTCCCATTTATTTAATTTCTCTCAGTCTTTTAACAGTGCTCCCTCAAATAATGGTATATCTTAATTTAGATTTCAGGTGTGGTTATTATTTTGCTGATGCATTTCAAAATCCTTTTTTTTTTTTTTAATCAGAAACAGAATTGCCTCAAGAAGAAAAGATTTTCGTGGTCATTGGGGCAATGGAAAGAGTCTTCAAGTATCACATTAATAGCAATCTTGCAACTGATTGCAGAATGTACTCCAGGTACTTTGGTAGATTTGCTGAAAATAAGCATAGATCATACTTATAGAATCTCCATTAGTGGTTGTCCCAGATATTATCTCAGTAATGCAGAGGTAGATATTGAATAGCAATCAAAACAGTGTATTCTAGAAGTAGATTCAAAGACTACAGGTTTACTAATTTACATTGTTTCCTCAGTGCCACTTTGCAATTATGGAATGCATCAGGCTGTGATTTTTTTCACCCTACCTATATGGACAATTCATCTCATTATGGTAGTGGCCTGCAAAATTGCCAGTGTGTATATGAATTTCCAGGGCTTCCACAGTCCAGAAAGCAAAATGAGATCTTGCTTTTTCACTGATTAAATTGTACTCCATATTCCAACAAGTGAATACAAGCAGACTTTGTATTTCTATTATTCTGTCCACTAAGGCAGCCCTACTAAGGCTGTCAACTACTAGCAGCTGAATCAGACTAATGATTCTCAGAAATATAGATTCATCACTGGTGCTTGGCACTTTAGGATCAACTTAAATCTTTTATATGGATTTGTTTCTCAGAAAACAACTGACCGTGACTGTTGAAAGCAGTCCCTCTTTCCTGAAGGGAAACATAAATACTAGAGGTGAAGGGAAGATATAACATGATTAGTAAAGACTGAAAATCTCGCTCAATATGTTTAGGAAAGAAATTCTTCAAGATTTGACTGTCAGTTGTAGAATAAACATTTTTATGGGTAACAAGTATATTCAATAGAAAAAAAGTGCAAAGAAACATTAGACTACTAACAGCAGTCACTGTTGATGCATTATTCTGCACAGGACTTGAGCCTGCAAATCATATAATTTTAGTTGCTATCTTCTTTTCTCCTTTTTACCTGCTGCATGAAAACTAGTTAGAGTGGAGACTGAATGTTCTTGTTTGGACAGTCCTCAGCACAAGAGGGCTTAATAAAGACACCGCTGGAACAATAGAATCTTCCAGAAGTAACTTTTAAATTAACAGTTAAGATTAATTTGAAAAGAGGAAACAGTTATGTGTTCAGCTGATTACAAGAAAAGATTTTCTTTGTAATTTAGATAAATGTTTTCCTGGCAATAAAACTGAATATAAAATTATTAATTATTCACAATGTAATCATTAAGAAATTGAGTAAATGTAATCACCTTGCACAGCCAAATGAAATTAACGCTTGTCGCCAAGAGGAATAGGTTAATAATAATATATTATTAAATTGAGGAAAAAAAAAACAGAAAAAAATACGCATAGGGATCTAATAATACCACTATTTTTAAGATTAATGCTATCTTAAAGAGGACTAAAGAGAATAGAATATTATTATTCTGTGTGCATGTGCATGTGTTACATTACTAAATTTTCTGAATAAGAAGTAGAAGAGATTTTAAAAGTATGTCCATTTTCCATACCCTACTATGTTTTTCCTCTCACAAATAAGAGAATGTATGTGAAGAAAATGATCTGAATAACTTGGTAGGTGGATAGACATCACAAAAGAGAACTTCCTCCAGCCACCCTCAAAGATCTTTGGAAAATGCTATTGCATCTGCAAACAGGGCTTTATGTCTTAGAACTTGCCTTCCTTGAAAGACATATGGATTAGGATTTTTGTTTCCCCTAAGCACCAAATCACAATTCTCTAGACCTACAACAAAAATATGAAGTCCTAAAAGTGCTTATTAATGGGTATGGAGTGTAGATTATTAGGGAAGTATGACTAGCTTGATAGTGCACCCTGAATAATTCAGTTATGCTTTTAATATGAATTATTCTTTGGAAAAGTCCACATCTATCTTCACTGATTACAGAGCAAGACTAAGATCCTAATCTGTGTGTTTAAATTAGTTGCCTAAAATTAAGTACTATAAATAACCGCCCAGGTGAAAACAGCTGCTTAGGATCTGAGATATATGAGGTACAATTACAAACTTTTTTCCCTTTTAAATGTTAATATTTGTGCAAGCAAGCATATTATAGGTAGAGGTAAAACAAAAATGCTTTTTAAAATCAGCCAGGTAAACATAAATACATCAAAAATTCAAATTGTACAGATATTCTTTTGCAGAATTGCATGTGTGTTTTGACTTGAAAACCATAGGATTATTCTGAAGTTCTTAAAATATTAATTCTAACTTAATGTACTATTTTTCAATACTTTATACAGCCTTAGCTTACTGAAGAAAAATGGAAATGTAAAGAAGAGTTCAAGGAGCTCTCTGCAGCCTTTCCTTTTCAGCCTTCCTTTCTGCAAAGCACATAAAAAATAGTCATGCCTTATACCATGTCCAGAGATAAAAACCACCAGCACTGTTTCACAAAATTTAATTTAAATAGATATAAACCCAAGGAATAATATATGATATACCATTAATTTTCAATTGTATAAATAAATACAGTAAGTGTTAACTGAAAAGTCAGCTTCATATTCAGTGAACTCAAAAATCAAATAAATCCTTTTACAGCAGAATTAATTGTTTTATTCTGATAAAATTGTTTATTTTATTTTGAACATAAGAATTCCTTTCAACTTTTAAGGAATTGGAAATTTCAAAAAGAAAAGTGATTTTCAACAATAAATGAGACAAATATCGGAACTTGCTATCATTGAAATAAAAGAAAAAAAATACAATTTCATCATAGAAAGTCACAGAAAAAAAACCAAACCAACAAATGTTATATATTTTGCTGGTTTTCTAAATTTTGTTATTTAATGGGGAAAAAAATGCATACATATCTATACCATTCATTTTTAAGAGGAAGGTAAACACTCCCTTAATGTGAAGAGAAAAAACCTCATGCTCTCTAATTTGTTTAGTTACCTAGACAAAGATATCAGGCAGAAGGCTATTTTACATGACAATTGTTATTCAGTATGCTGATTATTCCCTTCCTTCATGCATTTGTGAAGGCCTATTGCTAACCAAAATGAAATGGGATTAAATTTTTGCACTGTTTTTGTAGCTGCAAAAGTAAAAACTGATGAAGTGTTCCGCTGGACATATATCTACATTTATTGAAATATATATGTATGTGTGTATATTCACATATAGAGATATATATTTATTATATATAGCATATATATTATTGAATATGTTTTATACAATAATAGTGAATATAAGATAATCTTTTATCAACTTGTCTAGGAATGTAAGTCATTCTGCATCACCTGTTACAGGTCACTATTAGGAAAAAATTATTATACTCAACCTCTCTATTACCGGAGTAGGGGCATGGTGAAATTCTATGGTTATGTTTCACAGAAGGTCAAACTACATTCAAAGGATGTTGTCTTGTTGTAAGAGCTTTGATTCAGCAGGCTGCCTATTATCAAGGAACAAATGAAGACAAAGTTCATGAGGACTGTACAAAAGATAGTTCTCATAAATTCCAGCCACTGTGCAGAAATAGAAGAACCTTTACATTCTAGGGAGTTAGACATGTCAATATTTGTTGAAGATTATATGAAATTTGAATCAATTGGCCTATTTTGCACAGTGACCCTAGACAGGATAACATTTTCTTTAGAAGTACGACTTCTCCCTGTTAATTATAGAAAGAGCAAACTCATTTCAGAAGTCAAGAATTTCCATGTAGAGGAACCAAAAGTCATCTTGAAATGCACCTACCCTCAGCATTGACAATTTTATATTTAAAATCCATCTTGAAAATTCTCTTTTTCCTTGCAGTTCCTACATGTGATAACTACTTTGCTCAAACAAGACTTGGAAAAGTAAATGAGTGGTTCTAAGGTTTAAACACATGCTTTAAATTTAGTCTTAAGCAAATATTTTATTTATATCTATGTAATGATTCAACTTCAATTTCTTGAACCGTTCTATCACAATTTTTGCCATAATTGTTGCATTTTCTTCAATAAAATCAATACTGGCTTTAACAAAATGACTACTTTTTATGTGGTAATTTCATAATACTAATTATATTTGACAAATATAAACTCCTGGATGCCAGAGTAAAATATTTTCTGATTCTTTCAGATTTCCCACAAAAGGAGGATTTTGTGTTTTAATACTAAATATACTTCATAGAATCATAGAATCATAGGGTTGGAAGGGACCTTAGTAGATCATCTAGTCCAACCCCCCTGCCAGAGCAGGGCCACCTTAGAGCAGGTTACACAGGAACGCGTCCAGGCGGGTTTTGAATGTCTCCAGAGACGGAGACTCCACCACCTCCCTGGGCAGCTTGTTCCAGTGCTCTGCCACTCTCAAGGTAAAGAAGTTCCTCCTCATGTTTAGGTGGAACTTCCTATGCTCAAGTTTGTGCCCATTACCCCTTGTCCTATCACTGGGCACCACTGAAAAGAGCCTGGCCCCATCCTCCTGACACCCACCCTTCAAGTATTTATAAGTGTTAATTAGGTCCCCCCTCAGACGCCTCTTTTCCAGGCTAAAGAGACCTAATTCCCTTAATCTATCTTCATAGGAGAGGTGCTCCAGTCCCTTAATCATTTGAGATAATTGACTTTACATGTGATTTTGATTAAGAAAAGTGATACAGAGTATACTGAACTCAAAATACAAGCACAATATAGCAATTGCAAGACACAGTTGGATCACAGTACAAACGTGATTCCTGTTACCCGTCTCTATAGGCTCACTGTCCCAACAATGTGGATCCACAATCACTGGGAAAGAAATACATGGGCTGAAGTCAGCTCAAGCCCTTTGCTCTCTTCAAATTTCATTCTATCCGTTGTTTGGTTTCTATACTAAGCAATGTAAACACTTCCCCCATGTTGATCTGGCTGGCTCAGGAAGATACTACTTTCTATTGGAAGAGAAGACTTCCTATTCATTATTTTAGGAAGACCATTTACATAACTAGTTGACCCATTCAACTGATATAGACATTTATCTATAACAAAATCCACCTTCTGCTTCTCTTGATGTTGAAAGTTCAGCTTCCATTATGATAGCTGTGGTCACTTCCTGTATTATTTTCTGAGCTTCATGAGCACATTATCCTTGTCTGTCTTCTCTGAGTCTTCTTCTGTTGTTGGAGTTTGTTGATCACTCACAAAACTATAGAGATTACAACTCATGGCACTTGCGTTTGTATGCTTTCTACATAATTGTTACAGGTTCTGAAAACCCATGGTTTGGAATTTCAAATAAAATATAACAGAATGATCTTTCTTTTGGGTCCAATACTTTTTTGATAAGAAAAAGAAAGTAAGCCTAAATTAATCATGTTAAATTTCAGGTGTAAATAAATGAGTAGCACTATATCAGTTTTACAATGAAATGAGTTAAAATCAGTTTCTCCGTTTGTGTCACATTATTTACAAACACAAGCTATTCTTGCTGAACTGATCCATATGGTCTTCTCTTCTTTCAAACCTATTCAGGACATAGTCCTTCCAGAACATTGCATACAAGATTAGACTGAGATGGCATGAGTATATTTTTGATGTACTGTTTAATTCTTATTTCATCTGAACCCTACCCTACATATGTTGACTGTTGTAGGAACGGAGAAAAGATAGATTAATTAACATATGTTCCTAGCGCTGTTCTGAATTTGGAGTCTTGGTTCCCCTGCTATATTCCTTTCTTATCCTTTTTAGTTTTGAGTTGAGTTACTAATCCAAAAATGAAAAAGAGGAATAAGTTTTCAAAAGCATTCTGGGCACAAACCCATAGAAACATACTATGGAAAGCAGTATACCTGCTTAGTAAGATGATTACTACAGTTTTAACAGTCCTCTCTTGTGCAGCTGGTGTGCATATATGCTGCTATTTAATTTCAACAGTTACTTAAAGAGTTTCCAAATTATGTATGTATTCAGTGTATGTATTGGTTCATTTGACTAGATTGATTCTAAAGAAGCCATTACTATCAATCAAATAAATTACATGCATTTTCAAAATACTTATGTTTAGCCAATTATACAGTTAATGGGGAAAATAAAAAACATATTTAAAATTGCTTGTATTTTTGAAAGACTATCACTTCCTTCCCATGCACGGCCACATAGATATACTTTGACATTATCAGTATTAGTTTCTTTTAATTAAATGTAACATGGTATATCTAGAATAATCTAGAGGTTTTGTTGGATTTAAACAGAAGTTGTGCTGCTGTAGCTGAAGGCAAAAACTCATTCTGGATAAAGGCTTAAGGAATAGATAGTGTATAAACTGTAGAGTGCCTTCAAAGTTCATTTGACTGGACATGGCATTACTGACCATGTAAAGGGAGTTACATAATCTTTGTAAAGCTATGAGGCACACAACTGATCAGAAAGGGAGTTTATTTATCACCCTCGGCTGGAGGGCACTCAAATCCTTGAAATGCCAAGAAATAATCATCAGCTATTCTGGACTTCAGCTGCTTTCCACTCTCCACTGCCAGTGCACAGAAAAAGATTCAATAATAATTACAGGGAGGCAATGAGAAAGTGAGTCTGTAGCCTACTATGTAGGATGCTCACAAAAAGTGGTGAAATAGTATTCTGATCCTTGTTGCTAGGGCTGCTTCTTTAATTTGCTTAATTAGTTATGTAAAAATACATGAGCACTACTGGGGGCAGAGAGCATAACCCATGCAAGCATACTAATCACTAATTTGTGCAATTATATACCCGTGAGAATGCAGCTAGGCTGTAGAAGCATTCTTCATTTTCACTTCTCTAAACCAGTAAGCCTTGAGGTCTTCTTTGCTCCATGGAGAGGATTTATCACCAGGGGAGGAGAAAGCTGCCTGATAAGACAACTTTAAGGATCTTTTACTTTAGGGCCTAACTGAAGTAAGGTCATCTGGTACAGCTCAGCAAGCCTAGGTGGCTGGAGCCCTCTCTCTCCCCACAACCTCCCACGTTCAGGTGACTGTTGCCAACCAGAGGAATCTGCCACTGGCAATTTTATACAGGATCAACTACTATAGCCAAAGAGACAAACACATTCCATAAGAAATATGTGATCCAAGAAGACTCAGTAAATTCTTTATTTTCCGAGTTTGTGTTTATAGTAAAGAGGATTTAAAAATATTTTTCACTATTCCTCTAGAACATATTGAGGTGAAAGTATCACAACCTTTTTATTGATTGATATGTCTTCCAATAATTTGTAGTTAAATTTGTAATTAAGTTTGACTATTAAAAAAAAAACCCAGAAATTAAATTTGGTGGGTTTTTTTCACAAATTTGTTTTATCATGTTGGGGTTTTTTTCAGAACTCATAATTTTCCAGAATGTAACTGCCAAGCCCCAGATACTATTACAAAAAATAACTTCTAAAAATATTTTTTAAATAATCGCTAGATATATAACATGCAACATATACACATGCAAAACTGCATCTATCTACCTGGTCATCAGTATGCCAACAAAACACAAACTATAACTTTAAGATAACCAACATTTTAAAATAAACAACAGAGTTACAGCTCTATTACCCCACAATTGCAGTAAAAGAATACACAGTGTTATGATCTCATGTTCTTTGCAAGGTTTTATTTTAGTGAAAATACCAGTTGTGGTTATGGTTTTTTTACTGTCTTTACTATTTTCTTCTGTTGTGGTAAAATGCAGATATTCAGCCTCTGAAAGCCACTAAAACTTTGGAGTATATGTAACTCTCTTGTTTCTCCTTCTCTTGCAGAATAAAGCAGAAATTCCAAGAGAGTTTTAAAAGTATGCCTACATATGCACACTGTAAATAATTTTTATTTTATCCCTTCAAGATTATACTTGGACCACATCTTGATTTTCCTTGATCAAATCTTTCCTCATTCAAAAGAAAATAATTGGAGTTATAAAACTAAATACTAGACCAATCTTGGATTTACAAATTTTAACACCTTGTACTGTGATTGCAATTTAGAGTGATATGTTGTCACTTCAAATTACTTTGCACTGGCAGCTGTGTTTTTTTAAGAATTACGAGTTAATTTGGCCAACATCCAAAATAAATAAAGTGATATAAAAGTGTCTCTGCATTTATTGTGCTTGAATGATTGGAAGATTTTTCAGCTTTAATGCTCCAGGATAATTTTATGTAACAGCAGGAGGTATGTAGACTTCAGACTAAACTGCTCCATTGATGTAACTTTTAAGAAACCTACATAAAACAGATAGTTTGTTTTAATTACTGAAGAGAATTAATGAGTTCGTGGGGTCAGTGCAAACTCTATAAACAGACTTGCTTAAAGCTAGAGGCTAGACAATTACTAGTAGAATACCTATTTAAGGTTTTGAGTTGGTTTTGGTTTTCAGTTTCACAAGAACTATTAGATTCAAATTACATCTGGAGCCTCGGATGTTCTTTCTCCTACTCCTTCCATTCCAATAACTGGAATTGAATTAGATAATTTGTATTTCTGTTCAAAAAAAACCAAAAATAAAATCTTCTCATATTTGGATTCCTTATAATTTGTAAAATGCCATTCTTTCAACTCTTAGATAGAGAATACTGACAAAAACATACATTTCTTTCAGCACCCGTGTAGTTTATAAACAGTCAAATACTTGTCAGTACTACACGGTAATTGAGATAATAACCATGTTTATTTGGGAAATGTGCTCTCCTTTCTTGGACTTTATAAAGGAAACAGAACAGAAAGAAATTTAACATCAATATTTTCTATTTCTCTCTGTCACACTCTAAGTGAAAAAAATTACCTCATCATAGCATTTTACCTATGCCTCAGCTTCTGAACAGAATAAGTGTTGATAAGTTTCTTTTTCAGTACTTAAGAAGCTTTAAGCACTTAAGAAATGGTTTTAAAAAAATCCAGTATACTAACTAATAAACAGTTCTGAAGAGCAGGAGCAAAAAAAAAGTATTCTAAACCTCACATTCTGTGATTGAATTGCACATGGTTGGATGATGGATATTGATATCCTCCTGCACAATGGCTGTGCCTTAGAGGTGTGCTTATGTGTCAGAGTATAGGACTTTTCAAGAAGAACCTCATGGTTGACTTAATCTGCCATGTGAATGACATCAGTTTAAGAGCAGATAAATGTGGTTGGAGATTATATGGGGTGTCTGCCAACTCTGGTCCATTTTGCAAGTAAGTACACATGCAAGCCCATGCTGAAAAAAAGCACAGTTCTTGCTGTCTCTCGAGAACTGTATATTTCTCCATGTAAGCAAAGGCTTTCATTCACTTTTCTCCCTTTCTGTTATTTTTGACAATATTGGCAACAAAAATCAAGAAAAACAAATATGTTGTATTTCTTTTCATAAGCTTGTTTATTGAGCTTTCAGAGTGCCTGTTTGCATATACATCTCTATCTTGATTTTATTTGACAACTGTTCTCTCTCTTACCTCATTCTTTCCTTCAGTACAGCAAGATAGCTACAGTATTCCATGCAAGTTTGGGAACTGAGGAGCAAGTAAGAAAGCAGATGAAGAGGAATATTCTTAAGGACTTTGTGAATGGTTCTCAGAAGAAGCACCAGTCTTTTACTCTATGTTACATTTGTGATGCTTGACTTTTTCAAACTGCTTTGCAGATGTTAACTAACGACTGAATACAAAAGTTGAAAGTTTGTTAATTTATATCATCTATTATCTTGACCACAAAAATAAGTGTCATTTAGCTTGAAGAATTCACAGTTAATCAGAAATAGCACTGAGGAAACCTCTGTGTTTAACCTTTTGATATAACAGATAGATTTTGTCAGTAGCTTAAATCAAACAGCTTTAGTTTATTTTAAATGTTAGATGTATATTGACACTTGCAAAATTTAGTAATAAGAAAATCTCTATGGCACTTTTCATCAAACTGTCAAGAAGGGTCTGAGGGAAAACTTGTCTTTACAGGTGCCAAGATCTCTTCTTTGAAAATTGCAAGAATCAGAAATGTTTTCTATTTATTATGAATACCTGTATAAGCCAATTACCTTAAATGGTAATTTCACTATTATACTTCAGCACACTTCTCTGAGGCTTGGTTAGACAATGCTCTAATTAGATCATTTTGCATATGGAAATGGAGGCATATCTTCTTACCCGTATTTACCCTTCAAAACCCTGCAGGACCTAATGGAAATTACTCTGATATTCTGTTAAAACTATTTTGGCCTAACAACAGAAGACAGACCAGATAGTGGATAAAGACAGTATCATTTACTGGAACAATAATTATAACTATGAAGAACTGGGCAAGGTTTGTGTACGAGATTCTTTATTTTAGTCTAAATTCAAACTGGGAATAATTTATCAATTTAGCATAATATGCATAAATTGGGCCTTCTTTGGAATAAGTGGTAGTTGGTATTTGTGAGAAAAGATATTTTAACTGGAAATCAGGATGGAGAGACAGAAAATTGGCGTGGAGGGAGAGAGATATAGGAGAGAGGGGGAGGAGATACTCTAAGAAAAAGAGGAATATTTGTGTCTTGAAGCTTTTGGAACACAGAAGAAAATAACTTGGGGGAATAAGACAATAAAATACCGGATATAGAAGGGGCTCTGTGAGTTTTAGGGTTTCAGTATTCAACAATGGTTTGAATTTTAATTTCCAGTCTCATTTTTGGAAGATGATCACTCAGTCAGTGGAATTACCCTGTTTCCAATGAGGTGTTGTGTTTTCACTAGGTTTTTAGAGTGTGTTAGTTATCACACATTAACCCAGTTGATCAGAAAACACCTCTTTTTCATCAGGAAGATATACTAGGTTGTGGTCACCATTTATTTTGTAAACACAGAATACATCACATAATGGAGTGATATATGTTGCTCTTGGCAGAAAAGCTTCATCTCAACCTAATGTGAATGTGTTTGGCCTGGATAGTGACTACAGTCTACCAATGAAAATGTCATATATGAAATAATAACACTTTCGTGCTCTGGAAGGCAACTGTTTTAATATTTATTATTTTCACCAAGCATAAAATAGTAAAAACAGTTGAAAATATTCTTTATAAAAGTTCATTGGTATGTCTCTGGATATAGAATTGACAGGTTTGGAAGAGACCTTAAAGATCATCTAGCTCCAATCTCCCCTGACTTGGGCAGGGACACCTCCCAGTAGATCAGGTTGCCTAGAGTCCCATCCAGCCTGGCCGTAAAAACTTCCAGGGTTGGGGCTTCCACCACCTCTCTGGGCAACCTGTTCCAGTGTCTCACCAATATTCATTGGGAAGAAATAAAACATTACTGGCACATAATTTAGAGAATATTTTAATTTAAAAGCATGTGTACCAGCCACCACAGATACCTGAAGTTTATATTGATGAGTTCTTGGCTGCTAGTTTCATCATTTCAACATTCTATTAGCTCTGAGTTTTAGAGTGTATGTGTGCATTCATATGAAGTACATATGCAGAAATATTTTCTTATTATTTTTTGACTTCTATGCCCTATCATTCCTTAGCAAATAATGAAGCTGAAGATGGATTCCAGGTTCTTGTCTAAATACTGTCATTTCTGCCATGTATTTTGTGTGGTTTACCCTATCCCAAGGGAGTTAGTTTTCTTCTCATGTCTTCTGCCTCCAGGTGGGGATAGTCAGAGAGAAACAGTAGAGATCAGTATTTGAAACCAATCAATCAACCACACAAACAAATTGAAGAAAAAAAGAGAAATATTTTCTGAAGGCTAGTTATCCATGGGGAAATGAAGACTGTTATACTCCTCAGTTTCTTAATATCCTGATGTTCCTTGACAAGCCTAAACTACAGGTCAAATTCATCTCATTCATCACACAGTATAAATCTGATGGCTTAGTAAACTCATTTCAAGGTTGTGTTTGGCCTATTGCTAGCCTAAAACAACAACTTTCCCTTTCTTAAACTGAATTCTACATTTAGATTCCACTTTTTCTAACCTTTCAACTTTTAATATGTAACATTGGTTTACAAAAGCTTATGACAGAAAACCAGCTATGTAGCCTTTATTTCCTCTTTTTGTAAGGATTTTCCTCTTTTCTCCATGAGTCCACTGGAAAGACTACATTGTAATTCATTCCACCAACAAACAGTTCAGATAAAAGACATTAAAATACACAAGGTGTCCCTGCAGACTTTTTAAGGAAAAAGAAAGCAAATACACAAATTAATATTCAGAGAATACTTTCCTCAAGGCGACAACACATTAATCTTCCCTTTCATTGGACAAGTTTTTAGCTTACAGGTTAATGAAAGAACTACTTTTAATTTGGTATGACTTTCCTTGATTGAAACGATATTTGTGCCATGACACTTAGGTCAGTGACACTCATGACACTCCTTCAGACTAGTAATGTAAGTGTTCGTACAACTCAGAGAATGACACTTGGCCAGTCTTTATGTATTTTACCAATTCTGCTGAAGTCAGATGTGAACTATTTTTCTCTAAAAATGCAAAAAGAGGACGAACTTTACATAGCTAAGTACATATCTGAGCCTTTTCATTTTGTTCCAAGTGTTGACTTTGCAGTATTGCTCTGAGAAAGCCATGAGGTATAAGTTCATTCTGAGTCCTGACATGGAATGCAGAAAAGTAAATAGCATTTGCTATTAAAATACTTACAGAAGCAGTATTTCTTTTTGAAGAAGTTATGCCAAGGAATAAAAATTTTAACTCTATGGTAATTTAATAGGGAAACAAATACCAAAAAGAAAAAAAAAAAAGAAACAACCAACACCTCCACCTCTGGAAGTTAATTTTGCAATTTTCTTAGGTTTTCAACTACCATGGCAACTGAAGAAGTGTAGTGTGACCCACAAACCATTAAAGGTAGCAGACATCTTTTTGTTGAATGCAGATTACATTTTGTAAGAACTTGAAAAAACAGAATAATCATGGTGTTGATACCAAGGAAAGAGAAGTGATTTAGTTTTCCTTAAGCTGCTTGTTACTATAACCTTCCCTGTGTTTCATAGAATATTTTAAGATGATCTGAGTGGTACTGAGGATTAGATGATGTGCAGTTCCTTCAGGCAACCCATATGTTTAAGACATTTTGAAAATATTTTTACCATATTAAAATTTCTCCTTGAGTTACTATTCATATCACATAGTCACTCTTCATTGTCAGTAGCCTGAAACATCATAGTCTTATACCAGTTTTCACCTCTACTGGAAATATTTTACACCTTCAATTTACCCACTTTCCTGTAAACAGAAGACTAGTAAGTTCTGATAGAGCTTCAGACGTTATACTAGACATCAAAGGTAAAAAGAAAGGGAAGAGGATATTAAAGAGAGGTTTGTCAAAAAGTGGAGGTGCACAAAAAGGCTTATATTGTTCTTAAGTTTCAATAAAAGCCAAAGGGACTTTAGTGTTCAAGTGTCATAACCTTGACAATTGATATATATTAGATCTTTGCCACACAGCTCATCTCAGTCCTTCCTAATTTAGATTTTGTCACCTAAAGCTCTCCTAAGTCCAAGTAATTTCTACTCTGAGTAGACCTCTGGGAACTCACCTTCCATATGTAGTTTTGTATTTAGCAGAAATATTCTGTATGTGACAAACTTTATTTGTAAATCCATAAACCCTTATCAGATGGATAATTATCACTTATTTATAGTTTATTTACAAGCACAAAGTACTGCTGCCCACCTTTTAAATAGTAGTTCACTGGTTAAATAATCAGTTAATTAGTATTTCCTATATGTTCAATGGAAGATGACAAAGCCTAATTTAAGTAGGCAGGGTGACTTTGTCTAGGTACCTAAAATTTGTCAGAAAGTCAAAGATCTGAGGAAGAGGGGGACCCAAATTTGACTTCATCAATTCTATGCTCCCACATACCTTTCTTTCCCACACAGAACCAATTTTCTGATTTAATTGAGGCAATATTCAGTTGGGTACCTGTTTGGCAATTTAAAAACATACTGACTATATGAAGTAGAATCTATGTATGTCATCATTGTCCAAGCACTTTAACACAAATGTAGCCTATATTCTTCAGAAAAAGCTCAAATATGATATTTAAAATGGATCAATATTGAGTTGCTATATCTTTAAATAAGTATGGATACCGCTATGGAGAAAAAAAATATTGTCACGTGCTTCTTTAATCTATAAAATATTACCTATGTAGAAAAGGACATTTTTAAATTTTTTTTCTTCAGTCACAGAATCACAGAATCACAGAATGGTAGGGGTTGGAAGGGACCTCTGGAGATCATCTAGTCCACCCCCCCTGCCAGAGCAGGGCTACCTTAGAGCAGGTTGCACAGGAACACGTCCAGGCGGGTTTTGAATGTCTCCAGAGACGGAGATTCCACCACCTCTCTGGGCAGCCTGTTCCAGTGCTCTGCCACCCCTAAAATAAAAAAGTTCCTCCTCATGTTTAAGTGGAACTTCCTGTGTTCAAGTTTGTGCCCATTATCTCTTCTCCAAAATTGAGATGTTCTGAATGGTATTTGTTCTGCATAGAAGGCCATTCCTTTTATTTTAATGCATTTAGTTGATACCCACTCAACTATTCAGGGTGCTGTGACTCATTTATTACAGAGACTCACATGCAAAGAATTCATTCTGATAGGTTTTCAGATTGTTTTTTTTTCTTTGTTTGTTTCCTCATCTGTTTCATGCTTTGCATAATGATTTAGCCACGAATGGTCACCACTAAAATGGCAGAAACTTCCTCGCACTGTTTGCTTCTCATTATACTATGTATTATTCCCAAACTCATAACATGGAAGTTTACTGGGACCGTTCGACTACTATTTATAAAAGGCTTCTGAAACAAATGGTGCTTGCCTCCATCCTGCTGTTAAATACTGTTCTTTGAATTGTAATTCCTTATAAAGTAGAAAAATGCTTAATGATTTGATTATGAAATACTGAATAATTTTATTTACATATATGTAAAAATGAACTTCGAATACTAAAAAAAAATGTTTGGTTTAATTCATAACAAGATGTAGAATTACTAAAAAAAAGATCTCTATGTTCATTCTAAGTACTATATGAAAAGTTTCAAGCAATTGTTACGTTAAAGTTTGAACAAAGAGGAAGGGACTCATATCAAAGGACAAAGAGGAGGAATCTTCACGGTAGTCCCATAGCTGGTTAGAAATCAGCTAATTATTGAAATCAATAGTTTAGAATTTGACTTGAGAAGTTGTTGAGAAACCCACTTGCTTGTGTTCTCAGTTCTGGAGCAGAATATAAGAAAAAAATAGAGGCTTCCTTGTATTTGATTTAAATGGCAAAGTTTTGGTGGTGGGGAGTAACAGGGGTGTCTTCTCTGAAAAGATGCCAGAAACTTCGCCCATGCCCCATAGAGCCAGTATCAGCTGGTTCCAAGAAAGACCTACCACTAGCCAAAGCTGAGACAATCAGCAATGGTGGTAGTGCCTCTGTCCTAACATATTTAAGAAAGGTAGAAATTGCTGCACAACAGCAATGTGAGAGAAATAACTATGGTCAGTGAAGAAGGAAGGGGAGGAGGTGCTCCAGGTGCCAGAGCAGAGATTCGCCTGCAGCCCATGGTGAGGACCATGGTGAGGCAGGTTGTCCCCCTGCAGCCCACAGGAGGTCCACAGTAGAGCAGATACCCATCCTGCAGCCCATGGAGGACTCCATGCTGAGCAGGTAGATGTGCCCAAAGGACACTGCAATCCCATGGAAAGCCTGTGCTGGACCAGGCTCTTGGCAGGAACTGTGACACTGGAGAGGAGCCCAGGCTGAAGTAGGTTTTCTGGCAGGAGTTGTGACCTCATGAGGGAGCCACAGAGCAGTCTGTTCCTGAAGGACTGCAGTTCATGGAAAGGACCTACACAAGTTCTTTGTGAAGAACTGCAGCTCATAGGAAAGACCCATGTTGGAGAATTTCATGGAGGCCTGCCTCTCATGGGTGGGACTCCACACTGGAGCTGAGGAAGAATGTAAGGAGGAAGGGACATCAGAGACAATATGTGAGGAACTGACTACAATTCCCATTCCCTGTCGCCCGGTGCTGCTCTGGGGGGAGGAAATAGAGAAATCAGGAGTGAAGTTGATCCTGAGAAGAAGGGATAGTTGTGGTGAAGGTTTTTTAAGATTTGTTTTATTTATCATTACCCTACTCTGACTTTTGATTGGCAATAAATTAAATCAATTTCCCCAAGTCAAGCCTGTTTTGCCTGTGATGGTAACTGCTGAGCGGTCTCCCTGTCTTTATCGCAACTAACAAGCCTTTATTATATTTTCTCCCCCTGTCCAGTTGAGGAGGGGGAGTAATAGGATGGCTTGGTGGGCGCCTGGCATCCAGACAAGGTCAACCCACTATAAAATTACGCATTTTTTTATTACTGTAGCAGCTAGAGGAATTAGTAAAACAGGAATATATCAGAGCCACCACTGTGATCACACTGTGGGAACTCAGCAGAGAAGATACTTGTACTTGCAAAGACATTATCCACATCAGTATCAGGGAAGACAGAAACTACTTTCCCAACCATTTCTGGTGCTGTTGCACCAACAAGAGGACCCATTTAGCCTTAGGAAATTGACTGCTTAATAAGAGTTTCATTTGTGTTTTAATTTATGTGTTAGCTGTATCCAGCACTTCCATTAGTAGCCATGCTTATTCCATCTGTTTTTCTTTTTTTAAGGAGTCACGGAGAACAGATAGAATAATTCTGCGGGTGAGAATTACAATTCTATTTCATTCTGGTGCAAAATGGAGATTGTTTCAGGAGCCAATGGTAGATCCTGGATCCCCACAACTGAACTGTGAAAACATTAACTCTAGTAATATTGAGAGTGAGTGAAAAACTGCTTAAGATACTTCACAGCAGTGATCATGTAATTACAAAACTCAGTATTTGTAATTCAGAAAACATATAAAACCATTCCTCTCCATGAAAGGGTGACATAACAACCAATTACATAGAAAGATAAGGAGAATGCCTTCAAGTCTGGAAGTCCACAATTTTTCACCAACAATCTACAAACAATAGTTCATACTCATGTAAAATACTTTCCATCAGGTAAAGTAAAAAAATTTTAGAAAGGTGACTACAGATTTAAGCATTTTTAGGAACAACTAAGTGTTCCTGCTATATTTCATAACTCTAGAATTTATAGTCTTCATAATTTATCCCTAGTATTCAGTCTTGTACAAATTTCTAGAATTGTTACTAAATTAAACTCTTTACAGCAATTCCATTCATATTTTCTGCAAAACATAAAAAAAATAAGTTATAGATGTGGTTTAACAGCTTACATTTTTGAAGAGTTAAACTAATAATTTTGCCAATTTACACTGAAAAAAAATACAGTGATAAATACAAAAGAAAAATAGTTTGGTTTCTACTTTAATTCCAAAAACATATATGTGAAGAAAAGGCAAACATTTTTTAAAACATTTTTTTTTTCAAGTTTTAAATTGAGAAAAGATATGGGAAATAGAGAATAAAAAAAAAAAAAATAAGAGACTAGAAAAAAAACCTCTCCTTTTATCTTTTTTCCATAAAGATGACACTTCACAGATGAAGCTAAGTGGTTCTCTTTTCTTCTCCGGTGTCTTATAATTACTGTTCCTGTCAGTAGCCTCCACCTCTTAATTTTACACATAGTAAGATTTCTGAAGAAAATGTTAGAGAAACTAGAAAAGATGTAGGAGATTCATATCTCAAATACCATAACTGATCTGAGTGACTTTTTTCACATATATTTTGTGCAACACTGACTTACTGTCAGAGTGTTTCTATCTACACCTTCAGTGTTTCATGTGCTTTCATAAGCAGTCTCTGTATACATCATCACACATGACAGTAATTCTGTAGTTACACTCTTGTCTTTCTGCTGATATCTGTAATAGTTCATATTGACATAAAACTATAAAAAGACAATTTTTTTTTGTTCCCTTAAGATGCACAGAGTCATCACAATAAGAAAGATAATGATATGTTGTAGCTAACAGTGATAATCATAGAAAAACTGCCTAGATTTATGGGGTGCAAATAATATGTAGCTGTCAGGTTCTGAATGCTCATTTCCTGCTAATCTTTCTTATTTCTGAAACATCAAGCAAGCATCCTCTTTACTTTGACACATATTTAATTTAGAAAAATTTAGGAATGCCAAAGTACCTGCTGCATGGAGGTTTGCACATCCGCTGTGTTTCATTGATGTGATAGCATATCCTGAGATTGCAAAGAAAAGTACTGTGGAAAGAGATGGAAAAGTAAGATCTTGCCAACTGTTCTGCCTGAATAGTAAGATCCTGTGATTTCTACCTGGGAAGATTTATACCTTTTACTTAATAATTTTTTTCCCCTGTTTATTTGTCTTTCTGTTCAGTACTTCTAGAAAGATCTCTCCTCCTAGAGACACATGATTAAACGGAGCTATCTTGTCTGAAAGCAGTAGAGACAGGAACCAATTTGAGTTTTCACTTTTAGAGACTGATGGAAGAGAAAATAATGTAGGTATAAAATTTGGGTAATGATGAAATAGTATGACTGGAGACAATTACTCAGAAGAGAACCTTTGTTCTTTGATGGAAAGAGCTTTACTTTAAGCCACAGAAGATAAATATGCTTTATAGATACTAACAACATCTCATGTAGACAAAGTACTTTCAATTTTAGAATGTTTTAGCTATAAAGCAACAGTTATTTTTTCTTAAATTACTTGAAGAAGGCTGTTATTAAAAAGGAACTGAGATGATGGGGAGCAGGAGAGGAAGTAGGAGGAAATCACATTGCTGCTAAAAATAGTGTTTTGTGAAGAAGTACTCTATCTCAGAGTAGCTAATATTTCTAATGTAACATTTTTAATTTTCATAAAGCACCATTATAGTGCTGAGTGTAGTTCTGGCTCTTGCAAAGAACAATTTCTTTTGCTGAAAGCTTTTATTGCTTGCCTGAATTTCCCCCCTGAGTGACTTACTTGGGAGTAGCCCCATTAACTTGAATTAGGCGCTTACTAAGGCAGAGTTTGATAACTGGCCTCTTCTTTTTAAGACAACAAACGGTTTGTCATTAAAAAAAAAAATACAAAATAGAAAACCAAAACCAAAAACAAACCACAAAAACCCCAAATAACAGCTATTAGAAAGAAAAGCAAGTTAGTGCAGTTTTTTGTTAGTGAATGACATTCAGGTAGTAGATAAGCATTATTTCATTTTGGTGAAACAGTGAGTTGAAAATGAGGAATACCTGTCTGAGGCTTCATCCTGAAAAATCAACACTGACAAGGGAACAGTATGGTGGGAGAGGAAATCTCTCAGTGATAGTAAACGAACGATGGAAGACATTGCCAAGAGCAGATATACAATCAGCTTTGGTGAAAGATTCAAAACCAGTTTACATCACTGTGTGAGTCCTGGTTTAGAAAAAATAAAGTATTTCCTCCTGTATTGCAGAGGCATTGGCTGAATGATCCAGCAGAAAACTGTTGCAACCCAAATACTCTTTTAAGAACAGGCCATTACACTCCGAACCATAACACACTTTTTTCTACTACACAAGGAAAACACAAATCTGGACTTCCAGTGGGTGTTTTGGACATGAACCTGCAATGTGCTTATATACTGGGCTACATAAAAAGAAGCATGGCTAGCAGGTCAAGGACGGTGATTCTCCCACGCTGTTCTGCTCTTGTGATACCTCACCTGGAGTAATGCATCCAGCTCTTAACAAAACTAAAACCTGGACCTGTTAGAGCAAGTTCAGGGGAAGGTAACAAAAATGATCAGAGGGCTGGAACACTTTTCTTATGAGGGAAGGCTGTGAAAATTGGGGGTGTTTAGCCTGGAGGAAGGTCCAGGGAGACTTTGTTGTTGCCTGTCAATACTTATAGGTGGCTTATAAGAAACAAGGAAGGGACTTTTTACCAAGGCCTATAGTGACAAGACAAAGGTTACACTTTTAAACCAAAAGAGGGGAGAGTTAAATTGGGCATGAAGAAGGAATTTGTTATGATTAAGGTGGTGAGACACCAGAATAGGTTTCCCAGAGAAGTTGTAGGCGCCTTGTCATTGGAAATGTTCAAGGTGAGGTTGGATGAGGCTTTGAGTAGCCTGATCTAGTGAAAAACATGCTTACCCATGGCACTGTTGTTGGACTAGATGAACTTCGAAGGTCCCTTCCAACCCAAACCATTCTATGAGCTGGCAACCAGACCTGTAAAAAAGCAGAAGTCCCATTTTGAATTTGTTATGATTATTATCTGCTTAAAGGAAGATGACAAAAAGCATGAAAACTCTTTACTAATATTGTAAGAAAGAATTACATTTCTACAATGCATTTCCAAAAGCATAAAGACCTGATGACAAAAAACACCATAATTTATTCTGAAGTCCTGTATAACATAACCTGTAGAATGTAATTCAGTTACTTCGTAGAAACATAGGTAATTTAATGTAGTTAATCTCTATCTTCAGGCCAGAAGTAACAAGATGGAGACTCTCAGGGTTGTACAATTGGAATGCAAATATAGAGACGTGAATTACAGAACATCTGGAGCATTGCATGTCACAATTTACATGTTCTAGGAGGTGCAGTTTTGATGCAGTTGAACAGCTCTGTTAACCTTTTCCCAACTATTTTGTGTAGTAGCATCACTGGCTGAAGTCTTCTTTTGCACCAACTGTTAATCACCCTGCTCTAGGTGTACCTTATGTTCTACTTGCATTTACCTGTCTTG
>VXBO01008615.1:154629-175569 GCA_013400135.1 Rhinoptilus africanus
AAAGAAGGCATTCAATAACTCTGCCTTCTCTGCATCCTCCGTCACCATGGCTCCTGTGTCGGTCAACAGTGGTCCCACAAGTGTACCTTATGTTCTACTTGCATTTACCTGTCTTGGTTCTTTTTGTCTATACTGAAAATACCATTATAAAAATACATGTTTAGAAAGCATAATTATATCACTTTATCTCCTTTAATAATCTTCTTAAACCCCTGCAGGCTTTTTGTGGGATTTTCTGTTATTTCCCAAACCTCTATCATTTCAACATGGGCCCATAAGATCTCTAGAATATTTTTCAGTCAATGTCACATGCAGAAGTAAAATCACCTTTACTGTTCCACTTTGTCGAACTCCATGTTTCCAGCACACTTTTTATTTACCGCATAGGTATGGAACATGTCTCTTTTAAGATGCAAACATTTTTTTTTTATGTCACCACTTGGCCAGAGGTACTGTGATCAAAAAGGAGTCCTGTGATGAGCCATGCTGATGAAATCTCAGCCACTGGAGTAACTTTCCCTCAGTTTTAACACTTCCTTTCTTGTTTAAATCAGGCCTCACCACTGGTGAAAGATAGGGCATAAATTATGTATTCTAGTCCTAGTTCTCTCACTGACTGTTGGTAATCTTCACTGCAGAAATCTCTTATAGCCTTGAAAAAATTGATTTTATGCTTATATTGTTATGCCAAGCTAATTGAGAGACTAAGAAGGTTTTATCTGCTCTTCATATATCATTTCACGCCCTGCCCTGGGGTTGGTACCAGACTGTCAGTGTCCAGTACTCACTGATTAGGTTCATTTGGGTATGCCACGCAGGGAAGGTTTAATGTTTTAATATCAAATCTACTTATTTGAAGATATTTGTCATTACACAGGATTTTGATTTAGCAGAATGCTCACTGCCATGGATGCTGGGCACCCGTAGTTGGTAGGAAAGGCTACGTGGGTTGATCTCAGCTCAAGCCTACTGCTCTCTTCAAGGTTCATTTTGTTGGTTGCCCAGTTTTTATGAGCCCCATATAGAGTTCCTCCATGCTGGTGTGGCTAAATCAGAAAGACATTCATACTTTTTGATTAACTCAAGAAAGGCCATTTACACAACCAGCTAATTCACTCAGCTGATGTAGCCATGTATCTATCTAACACAAAGGCTACCCTCTGGTCGCCTATGTTTTTAGGTAAATTCAGCTTTTTCTACACCTGTGGTCACTCATAGTATCCTTCCCTGAGATTGATGAGAAAATCAATTGTGCCCATCTCCTCTGTGTCTTCTTCCATTGTAGGACCTTATTGATCAGTCAGTCACACAGGTACATCCTGTTTTCAACAACCAGGGTTTCCTCTGGTCCATAGAGAAACTGCACTATGGCATTAAGCATGCTGTGCTGATGCTGTATCAAAGGGAGCAGGAAACAAGGATAAATTAGAGGTAAAAACTTTCTGACTGAAATCATTCACCGTTAGCTCACCTTTGTTGTGTGCCTTGACACGGGACAGGTTCCTTGGCTCACATTTCACCTGGAATGACCAATGCATATGACTCAGCAAACTTATCCTTTGGGATTGTAAAAGGGCTTTAAAAAACATGCTTTTGTGTGGGTTTTTTTTTACAGTTCTTTCGAGATAATGTGGCCTCCAGCACAAATTTGAACAACCTGTGGAGCTGTTATAGCTTATATCTACTTAACAGAGTTGTCTCTGAAGGTGTCTGAGACCAAGAGCTGAAGATTCTGTTACTCCTTTTACCCTCAGCTAAGAGCTGTGGGATGATGAACCACACCACAGTTGTGTGCACACCAGATGCTGCCTTGCTTACCACAATCCAGCCAGAAACATCAGTAGCCCGTACAGTATATTGAGAGGGTGCTTTATGCTTTTTTGCTTACGTAAGTAGGTCAAAATCACAATCTTGTCCTTTATCATTTATTGTTTTTCATTGTTGGGTTTTTTTTTTCCTAATAATTGCAATTAAAATGGTACTGTGTTTAAAATAGTTTAAGCTGAGTTTAAAAAAAGAGTCCCATTCACTGTGGCAGTGAGGGTCAATATTTTTTATAAAGAAATTGAATACGACCTTGGAGGAGGTAATGCCCTGGATAGATCTGTATTACTTGGGGAAAATTACTTCCTTCCCAAAATAGTCCCTCAAAAGCCTACTGAGAACCCCTGGGAAAAACTGAAAAGTATTAAGTCATCCACTCTTTCAGCAAAAGAAAATTTGCACCAGGTAAGACTGTCTAAACTTTTGCCTGTCTGTGGGGAATAAGTCATGGTACACTTTAACTTACCTTGACAAGTCTATATTTAGAAGCCATGTAGAACAAGACTTACTAAAGAGAATGTGCCAGAGGTCATTAACAAATCACTTGTAAAGTTATTGATATTTCTGAACAAGGCAAAGAACATGTTGTACCTATTTCTTAACCATTCATCTCTGATAAAACTATGGCAGAAAGGAATGAACTTCTGAAATAGAGTAATCCTAACAAGTATAGAAGCATACTTTGCTTGATTTATTCTATATTTTCAGGCAGAGTGTTTTTTCACACCCAAATAAAAAAAGCTGAAATTATTTTCCTTCAAATTTGGAAATAGCTTCCTCTACTGCTACAGAAATACCATCAACAAAAGGAAGAGCACCTCTTACCACTCATATTATAATATGTGCCTTTGGACAGATACCACACATATTCAGCTTCAAAAAGAGTTTGGGATTTTTTAAAGAACATAATTTATTATTGAAGCTTCTTTCAAAGTGCAGAAAGTCTCAAATTCATGTATCCTGTTTCTTAGGAAAGTGTCCTAGCCAGCATGCTGTGATACCAGATACAGTTTACTAATTATTGAATCATATTCTTAAGTGAGAGTGGCTCAGACTCTGTGGGTTGAGGGGTTTTGGTTGTTGGGTTGTGGGTTTTTTGTTGTTTGTTTGTTTGTTTGTTTTTCCACAAAAACTATGCTCAGAAGATACCTTCTTGAGGTAGCTGACCTTGAAAAGACTGTTGAAGAAATTTGTAGTCAGAGGATTCCTACTGGATTATGATATGCAGATAAAGGATTCTTTAAAAGTTAGAAGGAATTCAGAAGAAATCTTTGAGAAACTGTAAGGGTAAAAATATTGATAGCTCTGGGTTTCACAGATGAGTATGTAGGGGTTCTGAGTGGATACACATCTGGTGAGCTCTAATTCCACCTAGATCTGTGTCCTAAAGTATGTTATTTATCTATGATTACATAATTTCAAAGATCAATTCCACTTTAAAAATTCCACTTTAAGAAGACATTTGAGCACTTCATAAACCTATGAGGACTACCCAGAGAAACACTGAGGCTAAAACTTTCCAAAATTGCTATCATACAAAAAAAAAGATGCTGAAGTAAATAAGAGTGATAAAAAAAAAAAGAAAAAAAAAAGTTCCACAAAGTCTGACACTGTGTCCAAAGTCTGGACACAACAAATAGGTAAGATTTTGGAAAACTATAGCCACTGTGACACTACAATTGATAGTTTAAGACAAAAGTGTCACCTACAACTAGTAGGTAATAATAGTATAGAATAGCAATATAGAATAATAGCATAATGGTATCTAGTCTCTCTTTATCCCATGAGAATTGAACTACATATTGCAGAAGTTTTATAGCTGTCAAGGAGTCTTCTAATAAAGTAATGCTAATGTTATTGTGACCTAGATGCCTAAATATGGGGTTTAATTCTCTTTAGACGTAACCAGATTTTACCCCTGAGATAAAGCATCAAACACAGTTGAAAGGAAGAATTCTGCGTATACCCATGCCTTCATTATTTTGTTTTGCTCAGTGTAAGTGTCCTAACATGTTAGATGCTGAGAAATCCCATATGTGTACTCGTCCCTCCTTCAATCAATGACAATTTATCTGCCCAATTGCGCATTGTGACATTCACTTATAAAGTGGGTTGTGTAACTCATAGGTGTTGTAGCTCTAAGTGTTGCAACGTCTATATCTCTTGTCCAGATTTGTGTGGTAGACACCTTGCTGACTCTGGCACTGAAGAATTCCAAGTTAGGAATTCAGGGGGTTTATTCAGTACAAGAGAAGATTTGACAACTATAAATAGTTTCTACAAAACAGGCAATATAAGCAACAGCCAAAAAAACCCACAACCAAACCCAAACCCTAAAAGCAAACCACAATGTATTAAATGAAAGGAGAAACCTAAGCTACTGCATAAAAATAATAGGAAAGGCTGTGGATGAGGAAATCATCACCATAATTTTTAGTGCGCTTGGGATTTTATTTAGGATTCTCAGTCAAGAGCTCTGTTCTGTGATGCAAAACACAAAACCAGTGTCATTATTTACCCAGTATACTGCTAGAAGAACAAATGCCCAAGTTTTTATTGTGCAAGCAGCTGCCAAAAGAGACTTAAAAAATTTTTCTGCATCATGAAGTATATAGATGCTTCACTACTGAATTAAATGCTTTTACTGACATGAAAAGTTGGAGATATTCTTTTTTGTTTATTTGATTTGTTAAAAGCCCTTCATCTTTGCATTAATTAAACCTTAGCTGGGCAAAAGAGAATGCCAGAAGAATTCTGGGTGAGGTGGAGGCACTTACCCAGCAAGAGGGCCATCTTCCACTTGTTCTTTTGAATTTTTAACAGCTTAAAACACAGTGGAAGAACTTGAGTGACTGTGAAAGGGATGGGGTCTTCAAACCTGGCCTCACTCTCTTTCAACTGATCTAATATTTATGATGTGGGGGAGCATTCTGGGAATGTCTGAAGAGTGATTTAACTACAATTCTAAATGTTTTTAAAAGTTTGCTTGTTTGTTTGTTTTTAAACACAGTTGCATAGTTCTCCAGTTGTTAAAGTGCAGTGTTCAGGTTGCCCATGCTCTTCAAAGATCTTTTATTCTTACATGAAGGAATGTTTTAATTGTAGCCAACCATTAGCAGAACTATAATAATTTACTTGAAGATTATCAGAAGTGCATGCTTCTATATCAAAGTCTTTGCAGTCATGAGCATCAACTTAAACCACTTAAAGTGATGGTGAATAAATGACCAAGTACTCAGACCTTACATGAAATTAAAAGTTTTGAGCTCTGATTACTGCAAATAATTAGAAAAAAAAAAAGCTACATCAGCCTTTTCCTGTAATTATTATAATAATTGTATATAGAGATTGTATAATAGTGATACCAAATCCCTCCTTTTATAACTGTGTCTGTACTAAAAACATCTTGTCAAATCCCTTAAATATAGCAGCACAGCATTTGGATTAACACTTTATACATCCCTTTACTTGATCCCTATTAAGTAGCTGCTCTTGACATAGTATATATCAGTTATAGTGAGAAAGCTTAAAGAAGATAGCTTCTGTTAAAATTTAGAATTGTCTTTTAGAAGAAGTACTTTTTATATAAGAAAGCATAACTTGAAATAGAACTTGTAGAGAGGTGTAAGTAATGCTTCCTTATAAATAGCAAGGTAAGGGACAACAAGGCAGAGATTAAAGCGGGTTTATGTGTTGCAGAGAACAGAGCAGAAAGAAAGCTTTCTAACTGTTATATAAGTGTGATTTTTATTCTGTTTCATAGAAACAGAATCTTCAGATTTTATTCCCTGCTATAATAACATAAGATACATTAACCGGCGAAGACTTCTGCTCTGTAATTGTGCCAGACAGTTTCTTGGGAAGTACATTGAAGGTAGTCACATTCTTAAGAGGTAGATGAAAAGGTTATAAGGTTTTTGTCCCATTCTGTCACATTTCAAAAGGAAAAAATATGAAAGAAAGGGAGGAAAGAAAAAAAAAAGAGTTTCAGGGCACTACAGTGGTTAGACTGAACTAAAGAAATGGTAAAGAGTAGAGTATAAATACATTTAGTATTGGGGCTATGCAACCAGAATTTTTTCAAAGAATCAGAGAACCATGTAGGTTGGAGTACAACTCTAGAGGCCATCTAGCACAGCCTTCAGTTCAAGGAAAATCCAGTTCAAATACGTTGCCTTGGCCAGCTAAGTTTTTAATGTCTCCAAGGGTGGAGATTCTACAAAATCCCTCGGCAACCTTTTTTTTTGATCCCGCTTGTAAAGAAAAAAAACTTATATTGAGACATTGCAACTTGTGTCTGTTTCCTCTTGTCCTTTCATATTGCAACTTTCAGAAAAATCTGACCCCATCTTCTTTATACTCATCCATTTGTATTGTATTTGTAAACAGCAGGACCATTTCCCCTGAAACTACTGATCAAACCCAACTCTCTTGTCTTCTTCTTACATGACACTTGCTCTGGCTGCCTAACCGCCTCATTGACTTTGTGCTGGATTCAGTCTACTGCATCCTTTTCACACTTGTCCAGGACTGGACACGGCACTCCAACTGCAGTCTCATCAGTGCTGAATAGAGGTGAAAGATCACCCTCCCTTTACCTGCTGGAACAGTCTTCTTAAATCAGCCCAGAATGCTATGCTGCTGGCCTTTGCCACAAGGGGACATAGCTGGCTGATGTTCAGATTGTCCACCAGTATTCACAGATATTTTTCTGCAAATCTGTGGACAGACCTCTAGCTTCTGTTTGTTTTCCATGCTGCATGTGCTTTTATGCAGGCATTTGAGATGGACTCCAACCATGCTGTTTCCACAAGGAAAGTGCAAGAACCTGCCCCATCGTTCAGTGCCCCAGCCTTGGTGCTGTGTGAGCACTCTTCAGAAATAACTAGAACATCAATGCATTATCAACACTATTTTAATTATAAATCCAAAACATAGCCCCATGCAAGCTTCTATGAAAAAATTTTACTCTATCCCAGCCTAAACCAGTACACTTGGACACTTCTTTACTGACCCTCCATATCTTTGAATCTTTTCAGATGATGACAACGCTTCTCTGATATACCTACTTTAGCCTTTTGTCCCAATTGTCAAATGGATCCTGTCCCTTGTAGGCAATTTTTTCCTCAAAGAGGGTCACAGGGTCATAGTAGCCAAAGTCTTTTCTGTGTCACCAGCCTACAGACCTGGTGTTGACATGCTGGTACGTTCACTTCTGCCTCAGACTTTTCCCCTTACTGGAAGGACTGAGACCTCTATCTGGGCCTCCAAATGTCCCTGCTACTCACTGTCCTTTTCTTTCTTCCTGCTCCCAGAGCCTCTAATGACTCTTGACATGTGCAGGGTTGCCCCTGGCAGTATCATTGATGCCTACGTGGATAAACAGTAAGGGGAATAGTCAAAGGGCTTGTCAGTCTCTCTGAGATCCAAGCACCAACCATATGGCAAGTAGCAAACCTTCTAAAACATCAGTCTTGGTCAGAAGTGGGGTCCTCTGTTCCCCATAAGAAGGTATCTCCAGTATTTGTCGCCTTCATTTTCTTCTTTAGTTCAGGCTGAGATGTTTCTGATGCCTGCGTGAATGGAAGTCATCTTCCTCACCCATTCCAGGGGCACCACGCCTGTTCAGTAAGTGCAGAACTGCAGAAAGAGAAGGAGCTTTGCTGTGTTGCCAGAAGTCATAGAATCATAGGGTTGGAAGGGACCTCGAAAGATCATCTTCACAAGTCAAAAGTTTCTAACCTACTCCATTGTGTATGCCTCCATCCACTGCTCTGTTAGGGTAATCTCCAGCTGTGTCTCTGTTCATGGAGCAACGACTGGGGCTGTTGGCTCTGTCTGGTCTTTGAAGACCCCTTGAGTCTCCTGCTCACCCTCTCTTATGGTGGCACAGCTTGCTTACCTCCTCCCACAGCTCTTTCAGCTTGTGATTCAGCACCTCAACCAGAGCACATCTCCACAAGGGAGGGCACTGCTTAGGACCTGAAGAGAGGCACCAGACACTTCTAGGGTACTCCCAGAGCAGCAGGCGCTGCTAGGGACTAGGATGGCAGCACCCTACCACAGGAATTGTGTCTGGATGGGGGTCTCTGCTGTGGTAAGAATAACTACTCCAGTTGGTGTTGGAGATGCTGATAGCTCCATCTGTGCACAGTTTTGAGTAGTGTGTCCTTAGTGCACTAACTACAATGACAACTGCTGCAGCTCCGTTAACTGCCTTTGTTCCATTTAATGATGTACTTGCAGGAGCTCGTGTTACTCTGCCTTTATGTTGTTTCAGATTTAGTTATTTAATAGCTGTGTTTTACAAGAGTCCCTCGTTAAATAGAACTAATAAAAATTCTGGAATTTGATCAAAATACTGCAAAGTACTTCAATAAAAATTAATATTGTATTCTTTTTAATTTTGGTAAACTGAGTTATAATAGAGTACTGGATATAAGTGAGCTATAAAAGTGTACTGGATATATCCTACAAGAGTATATGCTTTCATAGTATCACTTCTTGTACTCTAGTTCTGCATTCTCTGTATAAGAATACTCACATTAACTTAGAAGAAGAACTAGCATTATAACAGATATTGGATTTATTTTTATTTATTTATGCAGCTTTCAGAAAAATATGGAGCTTGTACATTTTCTTAGTCTAACTTGTGGATAAAATCATTGATGACAATAGCTATCAACAGCAATAACAATCAGTACCAAATAAAGTTATAAGCTTTATTCATTGTTATTATTACAGTGAGATCCCTCATAGTGGTAAGCAATATATAGACCTCTCAGAAGTTCCTCATGAGTAATATATGTAGGACTGAACGCTGTCTGTTAATGCAGTTTCTTCTGCTTCTTTTTATACTAATAATGCATTAGAATATTAAATAAATAAATACATATATATTCTGATATGCAACAATCAGGTGTAATCTGGAAATCCTTGAAATACTCTAAATATCATTTATAATTTAATGATTATAGAATTTTATATCATATTACCTGTGTCATCTCTTTGCAAAGGTGGAAAATACTAGCTTAATTTATCTCTTCTCTTAAGTAAGAAACATTCCTCCTGCCTTTCTAACTTATTCAGTGATGTTACAGTGGTTTTGTTTTGTTCTCCATTATTTTCTTTATAATGCTTTATATTTTGAGTGTGTTTTGATCAGAGCAGAGTACTATGCTTACAATTCCAGGGTGACTATCCACAAAGTCTTATGTTATCTCTCTTGAAAAGAACAGTTATTTTTAAAGCCTATTATTGTAGGTACATAATTAGGATATTATAAAGGTGTTTCCATTCAGTCTTGCCATACATATTTATGGATTTGTCAACAGTGGAATCTTATCAGTTGTGAATCTGACTTCAAAGGTGACCCTGCTTTGAGCAAAATGTTGGACTAGATGACCTCCAGAGGTCCATTCCAACCCAAGATGTTACAAATCTATGATTTTATTGCCCAATGACTCATGTTACAATTCAACATGTCTAACTTCAGATACACATAACATGAGCATCTATGCCTGTTATCTGTATCTATCTTTCTAGTCAATGGGGAGATTCAAGATAGTTCCATTTTCTCAGCATAAGTACCTACTGTCATCTGAAATACCCTAGGTTACCTGAAGCATCTACACTGTGCTGGCAGATATGACACAGGACCTGAGACAGATCTACTGGAGCTGGAAAGCAATACCTGGATACAATACCTCTGGGTATCTCATGGACAGGCAGTATACATCTAGGTTGAAGGAAATTAATATCAGGTATAAGCACCAACTTATTTTAAATGTCTGTATTACAGTGAAATGAGTCAATCATAGAGGTGTACTTCCTTTCCAGGAATTATAAAAGGAGTGCTGACCACTAGATTAGATCATAGTTGACTATATTGCAGAACTGCTTCAGTTTTGGTGAGACCAATCCATTTACACTCTACAGCTCTTCACTGTCAGCTCAGATTTGACTCTTCTAAATTATTTTGCATCTCCAGCCAACTTTCAGTACAATGAAAAGCACAGCTCCCAAGGCAGACTATCTCAGAGCTTTTCTGTTAATTTTCTTTTGCTAGGAAAGCTAACCAGTTGTTTCTAGTCTTTCATATTTTAACATATCATAACTCTATGAAAAGTAGCTCTTAGCTGACAGTGATTACATTCTTGAAACACTTCTAATGAACAATTTTTGGCGGACATAAAAAAATACAAGTATTAAACAAGATTAGTTCATTCTGACCCATCTGCTTCTTGACTTTTACAAAGATCTGTAATAGTTTTTGTGTACGGCAGTTGTTCTTGAAGGATCTGTATCAGTCTTCTCCAATACCATAACTTTGTCTGTGTCTCTATTTGGTTTATTATATATTATATTTTCTACAGATTCACACAATTCAAAGTTGAGACTCATTGGTTTGTAGTGCCCCAAGGTATCTTAATAATCCTTTAAAAAAATGCTGTCACTTCACTAATGCTGTCACTATCTTTGATTCCTCTGATACTGAAGTTGTTTTAACAAATATGTTGTTCCATTAATAGTAAGTCTGTCACACTCTCCCACCAAATGCTACCATTTTATTTGTTCAGCTGATTCTACTTGAGTATTCTTTTTATTTCTCTTTGCTTTTAAAGCTAAATAGCATTTAGCTTTAGATGCCTTTATTTTTGGTTGGTTTGTTGTTTTATTTTCCATCTTTTTACCTTCCACAAATATATTTATATTGTGTAAAAAATGGAATTATATTACTTACATCCTGAACCTTGTTTTGTACATTCAAGAGCTGCTTCTGATCTGACCCCATTACAGAAATCAATCATTCTGTGGAGAGTAAATGTGATGTGACTTTGTGTAATATCCCTCCTGACATTTACTCAGAGTAGTGGAAGGTACTAGAAAAATTCCATTAATATGAAGGCTTTATAGCCTAAGTGTGGACTAATGTGGAGGTCTCGTAATGACATCAAGCATCTTGTACAGCATTTGTGGGTGCATCCCATCAGGTCCCATGAATTTATGAGTAAAAAATTTGTTTAAATATTCACTGATTGAATCATCCTCTCCTGAGTGTGAATCTTTCTTCCATCTTTCAGATTTTGCCTCAGGTTTCAGGCGCCTGGGACTCCTGGGTCTTACCAATAAGGACCAAGTTCAACTTTTTCCTCATGAAAGCACTGTACATGTTAGTATTTTCCATGTCCTTTGTCACGAGATACCCTGCTCTACTCAACAGAGGGATCATAGCTTTTCTAAGCTCTGTTTTACTTGTCTTTCATGTACAACTTAACAATAAGCTGACTTTTTTTGGTGCAATTGATGTAAACTCTTCCCTCTTAAAGTACCAAGAAAAGTTTTTCAGAGCTGGGAGGCAAATGAAAGACTATTGGGTTTTTTTCTGCTTCGTTAGATTTTATTCAGTCTTCACATTAGATCTATTTCTTTTTATGAAATGTTATCTTGCTCACAAATATGTGATGTACATTTAAAATTATAAAAGTATACATAGCCAGTGATAAAGACGATTAGGGAGATTTCTTTAAATGGGGGGAAGACACTAACAGGATATGCCCAGGGCATCCGTGTCTATGTATTTACATTCAGATCAACAAGAGACATTGTCACAACATGTAGGCAGTTGCAGAATATGTCAGCGTAATGCATTCCCTATTAGGAAAAAAAAATAAAATAAAAAGAAGGGAAGATAAAAAAAAGATTGAAGAAGAATAGAGGGGGGATTTTTTAATTTTGTTTTTTTTAGCCTATTTCTAGCCTACTCTGTTTTTCAGACAATTTCCTGAAAACATGTTTATAAAATTAATTTTACTACTTGCAGCCTAAATTTAAAATATTACCTTTATCTCATTTATTATGAACTATAAAAATATGAACTTTTTCATGTAAACAATTATGCTTTATGAAGGAACCTTCTAAAATAGCTTTTAAGTGCAATGAATAGCTGATTTGAACTGAGTTTCCTTTTTATAAGAAAAAAATAAATATTGTGGTAACATAGCTTAATTTCAAATTGTATTCACAAAGGATGCATTGCGTTTGTTTGTTTTGTCTTCCTTTTAGAAAATTTTTTAGCAATGCTGAAGGACTAAGGTGACTAAGGATATAGTTCAACCGACATAATTTCAAATATATCTAATGGAGCTGTCTGAAAATCTAAAATATTATCATAGTAAATGGGGAGATACAGGCCATTTTAAGGAACAATTTGGATGATGATATGTACAAATCTAATTTAGAATGAGATGAGTCATGCCCTAGAAGATCTCTTCTCCTTTTTTTCACTCTGAAAGTATTCTGGGATACCTTACTCAGAATCCAAGAATCATAGTATATACTGGAAGGCACCCATGAGGATTACCGATTCCAACTCCTGACTCCACACAGGGCAACCTAAAAGTTAAACCATATATCTTTGAGCCATGACCACCTTCCCGGGGCGCTTGTTGCAGTACTTAACCACTGTCTCAGTGAAGACCTTTTTCTTGATATCTAATCTGAACTCAGTGATGCAGCTGTAATGTCAACATTAAAATATAACAAAATTTGGTCTCCATAATAGAATTCATTACTTCTTTACCTATAAATAGAAGATTGAGTATTTCTAGATCTTCTCTTAATCTTATAGGTATGTCTGTTTTCTTCAGCCTCTACTCAATTTCGTTGCTTTCCTCCAGTCCTCTAATATCTTCCTTAAGAGTTGGTGCCTGAAAGTCAACATAATAAGGTATCTTCCTTCCGGAACATCTTCATGATTAGGGAAATTGGGGAGGAAAGGAGAGGAAAGGACTGTTTTATTAATTTAAGATCCCATTTTTACATTCTTATGAAACACACTTTATTACAGTTGCAGTCTTGCCAACATCAGATAGTAGAAAACTATTTTTCTTTTACTATTACTATTTACTATTACTGTTTTTGCCTGACGTGCAATAATCTTATTAGTCTGTTTCAGAATGAGATTTACCTTTTCTGTTCAAAACTAGTTTTCAGTCCCTTATAAGCATCATATTTTTCACTGCAAGACTGACATCTAGCCATTTTTTCCTCATTTTGTAGCTATGTATTGGATTTCTCCTCTGAAGTAATTTATTGAATATAATCCTATTGATTTGGGGCCAGTTGTCTAAAACTTTGATAAAATTCTGATGTTATCTTTTAAAGTGTTTTTAACCTCTTGAGTTTTGGGATCATACACAGTTTTCTTAAGTACCATTTCTATCAATCAGCTGAGTAAATAATTAAAAAGTTGAATAATACTAATCTCACAACAGATATCTACAGGATCTCAATTGAAATGCATTACCAATTAGATAGCAAAACATATTTAATCTCTTACATTGATAACAATTTCCTATAATAATTACATAGAGGTAAGGTGTTTTCCGTGAAGATAATATCTTCATCAGTAGGGAAGCTGGGTAGAAAAGCAGGATAAAGGAAAGCTTTGTTATGAGTTTTGTGACCTAATTTTCTATCCACACAAAATCATGTTTACTGGATCTCAAATTTAGAGAAAGCTATCAAGTGACTCGGGGGCAGAGAAGGCAGTGGGTATTTCCTGTTTTATTTAAGTTTAATATGGGCTATGAAAGACTGAAATAAGTTAGAAAGTCCTATACAGAGTAGTCTTCATAGTTAGGCAAAAGCAAAAACAACCTTTTGTATATGTATGTTACACATGTAAGTCCTATTTATATGAGTCTTGCACATAGAAGTTGTCTTACCTAGAAGTCACTGTTATAATAGCTATATTTTGCTGAATTCTCCAGTATTGTTACCTCTGCCTGGAATGAGTGTTTTAAAACTTGTACAGGAAAGCCCAATATAGTCATGCTCATAGCAGTTACTATAAGAAATATGATAATTTACATCTTTCCTATCTATTAAGTTAATTAATTACCTGTATCATGTAATTGATGATTATTGAAGATCTACTGTGTGTAGAAGAAAATACTGAATTTTAAATTTAAGAAATAATTTTCTTTCTGAAAAAAAAAAGGGAGAAAAATTTGAACTTGCATTGGTTTATTTTTGATGTTCAAGAGTTGATGTTCACAAATTTCATTAAATACATTTATTTACCACTATGCACATATATTTCCAAACGTATGTATTCTTAAGAGTCACATGTTCAGATATGTTAAAACACAAAGCCTTGTGATAGAAGTTAGGACACAGATACAAAACACTAGGTCACCTAACAAAATGAACAGTTCTTTAGACAAAATATGAAGTTTCAATATCTACCCTTTCCGAATAAAAGGGAAGAAGTTTTTTATAGTGGGTGATTAGAACAGTGAAAATAACTTCAGTGATATGGTACTGCCAAATCACAACCTAACTCACTGCCATCACTGCCATCAAGGAGAATCTTGCTATACATCTATATTTATACACATATCTTTGTTTTCTGATACAACTGTAGTATCTTACAAGGACAATTGGACAGAATTTTAAGGCATTTAGATAGCTATTGCCTATCTTCCATTGAATGCAATGACTAAAAATCATAGAATCATAAAATCACAGGGTTGGAAGGGACCTCTGGAGATCATCTAGTCCAATCCCCCTGCCAGAGCAGGGCCACCTTAGAGCAGGTTGCACAGGAACGCGTCCAGGCGGGTTTTGAATGTCTCCAGAGATGGAGACTCCACCACCTCCCTGGTCAGACTGTTCCTGTGCTCTGCCACCCTCAAGGTAAAGAAGTTCCTTCTCATGTTTAGGTGGAATTTCCTGTGCTTAAGTTTGTGCCCATTTAATCTTTAACAAAAAAATCTTTAGCAAAAAAATCTTTAACAAAACTGTGTTATTCAGCATGCTAAGAATCCTGTAAAATACAAAGTACATTTTTAGTGAAGATTTTTTAAGATTCATAAAATAATGTTTACCTTAATAAACTATGAAGGAAAGGTGGCAACTTGTATAAATCCTGAAAATGTGAGAGGATTTGAAGAGGAAGAAATGAGCCCTACTTAATCTCTGGGCTCATCAGCCAGCTCATTTGTATATCTCCTGAATCGTGCTGAAATTAGTTAATGTACTTGTAGTTTAAACAGTGTCTAGTCATCAGAAGAATATATTAGGAAGCATGAAATTACTCTTTTCTGTTCTTTGCTCTTCAGTGCCAGCTGCAAGCTCAGTTCATAACAGAAGCAGCATAAATACAGAAATCAAGAGTACAGCTAAAGCCAAAGCCTTATATGGTCAGAGCCTATTCTTTCTAATGTTGCCTAAAGTTCACTGAGAATAGCTTTGGATTTTATGCATGTGCTTAGCAAATTAGTCTCTTTAATAACATTCCACTCTTTACAACATGTGGGGAGGATCATAACTGAGAGAGGTCCCTGACTTTCTTCAGCAAGGGTCAAAACCATTATTAGAAGTCTCGTTGACAAAAGAGTTATACAGCAATAAAAGGTAGGATATCTTGCGTAACAATGAACTTTTCTTTGTTCACAGTACACTCCTCCGGGATTCTTCCCCTCCACTCCACCATCAGTTAAGAAAAAGGTGTAGCAGCAGAAAAAAATTTCACCCTGCAGAAAGAACAAGAAAGATGGCTTCCTCCTGCTGTGCCTGTACTTTACCTTTTTGTTGTTGTTGTCATAATAAGGCAGAACAAAATTTTATCAAGTGCAATTCAAGTGCAGCTCAAAACAAAGTAAAGTTAAAAGCTGTTGACATAAAAAAATATAGGACCCCTCCCATGTTTATGTTGTCAAAATGTGTCCCATATTCTTCATTCTGCAGTCACAATGAAGGCTCCATTTATTCCATATAAAACTCATTCTAAACATAGTACTTTTCCTTTGATGTTTTGTAAAGGAAGGCAAGTGGCATAGTGTAAAAAAAATGTAAATTGTATTTCCTAGTGGATAGGAAAATATACAGGCACTCAAGGCATCAAAAAGTAATTTCATTACAGAATGATACAGATAACTGGAAATTAATATCTAAAAGGAATGAGATTAGATAGATGGTCAAATGCTTTGGCTGCTCAATGTGATCACAAAATTTATTCTCCCATAAGAAATAATTATAAAATTAAACCCTACAAACAAAAAAAGAAACTAAAAAAGCCCTCATGTTTTCTTTTTCTTCTTAAGAAATGTTCAACTTGAGAAACTGAAATTCTCATCTGATTTTTTTTTTTTATTTTTTTGAAAAATTTTTTTTGGTTTTTTTGCAAAATATTTTTTATTCAGAATGCCTGATATTTGAAAGAAGCGATTTTTTCTTGGAAAAAAATAATAAATCTTTAAAGGTGAGGTGTTAAAGTGCTCTTCTGGTGTTCTAAAATACCAAGTACTATCACTAAACTCAACTGATGTCAGTTTCACCTCATAGTGCAGTCATGTACATGTTTAAATACAAGGATAAGAGTCATAATTTTATCATATTATACTTCAATGTTTTCAAATTAGTTTGGCTGAGTGTTAAAATATTGCATTGAAATGTGTTTATCTATTTATTACATTTAAATTATAAATATAATTTTGCATATAAGTATATATAAAACAACATTTTGATATGTAAATATATAAAATTATGAAAACAATTTCATCTTTATATTTCCACCTATGCCATTACTTTAATTATTTTTTACTTAATTTTAGGAATGATCTTGTGTTAAAGAGGGGGACTTTGTATTTCATTTTTCTCCTATCTATACTTGTTTCTCAATGCTTTAATACTGTAGCCAGCTGGACTGGGGAAGTGATTATCCCCCTGTACTCGGCACTGGTGAGGCCACACCTTGCATACTGTGTCCAGTACACATATTCACTACAAGAAAGACATTGAGGTGCTGGAGCACATCCAAAGAAGGGCAACGAAGCTGGTGAGGGGTCTGGAGAATGTGTCTTATGAGGAGCAGCTGATGGAACTGGGGTCTTTCAGTCTGGAGAAAAGTAGGCTGAGGAGAGACCTTATTGCTCTCTACAATTACCTAAAAAGCAGTTGTAGCCGGGGAGGGGAGGGTCGATCCCTTCTCCCAAGTAACAAGCAACAGAACAAGAGAAAACAACCTCAAGTTGTGCCAGGGGAGAATTAGATTAAATATTAGGAAAAATTTTGTCACTGAAAGGGTTATCAAACATTCATACAGGTTGCCCAGGGAAATGTTTGTGTCACCATACCTGGAGGTATTTAAAAGATGTGTAAATATGGTGCTTAGGGACATGGTTTAGTGGTGGACATGGCTGTGTTGGGTTAACAATTGGACTCGATGATCACAGGAAAAAAAAAAAAAAAAAAGAAAAAACCTAGAATAGGGGAATTTTACCTAAATTAATTTATTGCAATCTGACACAAAGTGTTGATCACTGATAAAGATATACAGCAGAAAAAAAAAAACAAAACACCACCAATATACACTTCACACATACACTTTCACACGTACTTCTGTTTTCTCCTCTCCAAGTCTCAATTATACTTATTGTCACCATAGTTTATACTCAGTCTGTCTAGTTCATCCAGTCAGGTGATGCATGGCACAGGAGGTTGAAGTGGTATGTGTCTCTGGCTTTAATGATTCCTGCCGCTCCATTCTTAAGTGCTCCTGCCTGGCCTGAATCACACATGGGCTGCAGTCCCACAGGGGTGTCCCTGCCCCAGCACAGGTTGTCAGTGGGCTGCAGTCCGTATGTGCTGTCTCTACCGTAGCATGGGTTGCCCGCAGATCCCGGTGCCACTATGGACTTCATGGCCTACCTTCCCCAGGCTGTTTCTCTCCAGCCCCTAATGACTGTTAGTGTCTTTGCTAGTTATGTTTGAACAGGAGCCCTGGTTGTTTCTATCAATTTTTGATCAAGTTCGGTATAGTGTAGTTAAGTTTTGGTGCACAGTAAATATTTTCCACTGTTGTTTTCCTTTGTCTCAAGGCAGACTGTACCCCATTTCAATGCACGCATTACAGCTTATGATCTTACCCCCACAGGTCACCATTGCAGCCTACTCCTACTTGCATATATGCCTGCTACAGACTCCACCCTTTGCCCCTGTGAAACACATTTTTAAGGCTAAATTACTAGGGTCAATGAAGTAACCGAACATCTATGTATTTCATCTGTGAACAAACAAGGGCTGATAATCATTTAAAAGTGTTATTTTTAACATAATTACATTAATATGAATAGTTTTCTCTTGAAAAATCATTTCATCTTTGTATTTGGACCTATGCCATTACTTCATTTATTTTTTACTTATTTTTAGGAATATTATTATGTTAATGTGTTTACCAAAGAGGGGGACTATTTATTTCTATATTTTTTTCTATACAAAGCTTTGTACTAGACAAATTAAACATAAAAATGAACAAAAAAAAAATAAACAAAAGAAAGGAGATAAAAAATTAATCAGTTGTTTTAAATTTTTAATTTAATTCTATGGTTTTGGAAAGTTTCTATTTATGGTTTATTGGTATTGGTTTATAACCACAGATTCTAGAATATATATTACTAGTTTATTTAGCTAATATATTATTTTTCCATGGTTTAAATTGTTGACACTGGATTCTGAAGTGTACTTTATGTTACTTATGGATTCATTCCAGAGGTTAACGTTTACAGGGGTTTTATTTGTTTTGTTTGCTTTCGCTTCAACATTTTAGCTAATTGCTTTCCTTTGAAGTTAGTTTAACCTTGAATGTTTGGAACCCAATCATTTCACTAATTTTGTTGTCTTGATTAGCTGCTTTTAATTCTATGGAGAGGTACAGATTTGTGGGTAAAATAGCAACAAAGAATATGAAGAGAGAAAATACCTTTTATTTCAATTATCCCTAAAAAAAAAAAAAAAAATGGATGAAAAAAATGTAAAGAACAAAGCAAGGGTTTTTTTCAGACCTGTCACGTATATTTATGCTAATACTTTCACAAGAAATCACTCATTTTAGCTAGTGAAAAAAAGATCTATAGATAGATATGAAAGCCTCTTAAGTGTTAGCTTTTACCCATGCCATGTAGTAACTTCAAGATCATTTTATAAAACTGACTGCTGTCAGGTAAGAAAATTATGACATCAGTTTGTGATTGACTAGTCTAGCCTATTTGCTAGTTATGCGAGTAGTTATCATAACGTTATTCTAGCCATGTCCATTACTACATGTAAGAAAGAGTTAATGAGTTTCATATTTCTGCTGTTTCTTTTCTTAGAACTCTGTGTGTTATACTTTCAATATCTTTCAAAATTAATCTTGTTGACTTCTGGACACATAAGTAAATTATGGAGCATTATCAGAGTCTTGTCAGCTCTGCAAAAAAATTAACTCAGGTAGCTACCTCCATAAACTGAATCCCTAAAATGATGAGTATTTTAAAGGCCTCTAGGTTGGGGGTCACAAAGTCAGTGTATTCCATATGCCTGAAATACTGTAGCTTGTGTGACTTTGAGCTCTCATGTAGCAGCAAAATTAAACAACTTTGTGAAACTGGCGTTCAGAGTTCCATTCAGCAATTTTTGGTATTTAAACACAGAAGCAGCAACCTACTTCCATGATAATTACAACAGTTGCCCAAAAATGGATGGTGGGACCTCGGCTTTATGTCCATCTCACTGAGGAGATTTGCATCTATCTTACCCATCAGGAAAATATCCCATATAAGCTTGTGAGTTTGTTGTTTTCTCACAGCAGCTTGATCAGTGTATATTTAGGACTGAAAAATGTGTGGGTCAGAACGAAAGCACTGCCGTACTTCAAATGCTATTATCAACCACAGGCAACATAATACTAATATGCAGCTAAAAATGTATTGTTACTCTAATTTGTTAACACATATTCCCACCACCTTATGTCCCTGAGAGGCACACACGTAAGTACACAAGGGTCCCTTCAATACACACAAAAGCAAATAGCAAATGCAGAGAGTAAAAAAGTGAGACTTTCACATCAAGGAAAAAATCCTGTCCGCAATGCCAGTTAAGATGTTACATCCCGGTACAGCTAAATTAGGCTCGGGATAGGTTCACAATTATTCCAACCTTCTATTTTATTTTTTTTTTAATCTAAAAGATAGAACATGTGCACATTTATTTGGATATCTACCTCTTACTCAGTTATCCTGGTGTTTTATGTAGACATTTAGAAGTCTAACTGTTCTAGATCTGAGCCATAATGACCAATTACTACCACCACAGTTTAGTGAAGTTTCCTACATTTTTTTATGTGTAATACCAGTGGTACTATGACAACCTCAGAGTGATCTGCACCAGAGTCAAGAGTTGACTCTGCTGTCTTCTCAGGAAGGCAGTGCAAGAAGAGAGCTCCTGTGATTCAAAATGTGCAGTCAGAACCAAATATAGGCTTCAGGCTTTCATCAGTTCCTGCCCACAGGCAAAGATGGGGGCTGGCTTCTGGATCCTTTAGCTCTTTGCGTGCCTGCAAGGAGATCCAGTAACTGACTCTGTCTCTTGTATCTGCCAAGCATGTGCATAGGCACAGTATAACACTGACTTCCATCTATTTTTAAACAGGAAAAGAAAAGTTTCTGTAAAGCTACCACTGCAGATATTTCTTTGAAGCCTGGACTGTGGAATCAGTGTGGTAGAAGTATTCAGAAGAGTGGAACAGGTCAATGAGTGTTAGCAGGGTGAGACTGAGTAAGAACAGAGATCCTACTTAATTAAGACGGAAGGGTGTTGGATGGAGGAAAGAGAAGCTGTAACTTGTATTGTTTTGAAGGAATGAAATATTACCTTATGAAAGCGAAGAAAAAGGCTAGAGAACCTGTCTCCTGTAGCCATGTGTACTGCCTGACGTAGAGCTGTGTGCTCTTGCCGTTGCTTCATGGTTGGTACTCATTTGTGCAGCCACAACTGGAATCTGTCACTACTATGCCCAAATAAACTATGCTTGGGAGCTTTATCACGTGGTATCTTGCGTTACAAATAAAGTTTTTCTGGCCTTTTAAAATGTTTCAAAAGATGAATATGCAGCAATGTACAGATGCCAGGGAGTCATGGATATGTTCTAAACTAGGAATTCTGAAGAAAACTGTTTTATTTTACTCAAAAAATACATGGAGATAAGGAGATCTCTTTCAACAGCCTTTAATGGTCTTTCAGAAAGCAATCCTAATAAAAAGGTATTTCCATGGGAAATGACTGGAAAGA
>VXBO01008616.1:0-36039 GCA_013400135.1 Rhinoptilus africanus
TTAGGTCATGATTCATCACTAGGAGGGATGGGTGAGCTCTTAAGTGCCGGGGCGTTTGCAGGCAGTTGTTTTGCCTTGATTTATCAAGATTTTAGCCAGTCAGTTACTCTGGTTATATGGCATTGTAAAGCTGAGTTATGACAGAAAAAATTCTGTAAGAAACATTGGAAGGAAAAGGTACTTCATCCAAGGGGAAGCAGTGTGGGAGGGACTTTATCTCCAAGAGCTGTGGGAGCGAGAGGTTGCAGTGCTGACACCTCTTGCCATCAGATGTCTGTCTTGCAGCTTTGCAGCAGCCTCCAGACAGTGCAGCTGTCTCTGTTTTTAGAGTGTCACGGTTCATGTGTGAAAATCACAGTAAATCCCCGCCCCTTCCTCGTTTACCCCTGCAGTTAGGGTTTTCTGGGACTGGTTCCTGTGGGATCACTGACTGTTGGAGTTGGGAGGCTCCATGGGGAGAGGCTTAAGGCATCAGGTTCATGTGCAGGAGACGCACCTGCTCTGCAGGGGTTCCCAGAGAAGGAGCTGCCCTGTCTGCTCTGCTCTCTCTGTGAATAAAATAAAATGAAATCAAGAACTCCGGTGACATGTGAAAGGATTAATTCCCTTGTCTGAAGCCGAGGTGGATGCTATCTACAATCTGGTAGCGTCCTGGTAGTGAAACGAGAATTATTTAGTAAATAACACTAAATGCTACTGCAGTAGTAGCATTTCAAGAGGATGATGCATGTCCTCCACTCAAAGTAAAAACAGTTGCTTAACTCAGATGTCTGTCGCTCCTGCATGTTCCTCAGCTGGTATTTAGGTGTGCATACGCAGCACCTGTGATCCAGCTGAGAGACACCGGGCTCCGAACCAAACTCCACAAAGAGATGGAAACTATTCTGAGTTTAAGAGGCATGCTTCTTTTACGCCTTTCAGGTTTCTTTTAATTTCTTGCAGGGTTTTATTTTTTTCAGGTTTTAGGTTGGGTTGGTTTTAATGAACAGCAATAAAGGAACACTCCTACTGCCTTCTGATAAATGAGAATCAATGCATAGAGTACAACTAAGTGTTAGCAGTCTCTCCAGAGCTATCTCGGTGCAGGGCAGCACATGTAAGAAAAATGCAAGTCAAAGATTAAAGAATATACAAAGGAAGATGAAACCTACCCTCACAATAGAAATAATGTTACAAGTGAAAGAAAATATGAGAAATTATGCAATTTACCTGTAAAAAACCGAAAGCTTGTAGAGACAAGACAAATATCAAACCATTGAAAGCTATAGTAAATGCACAGGTTATTTCGAAAGGAGAGGTCCCCCTATAAATTTGAAATAGGCAGTTTCTTTCATATTGCAAGAATGAATGAGGGAGGCAAGAGTGGCACGAGATCAAAGGGCACTTACAGGATGTACTGAACGAATGAGGGAGAGACAGGCAAGACAGAAAGCAGGATCAAAGGACACTAATGATAAAGAAGCTCTGCTTGCCATCTCCTATAAAGAAACACAATGAGTCAGCAGAAGTTCAGAGAGTATTAAAAGAAAAAATCTAAAAGAAGATCACATTAGAAGCAAGCTACATGTATTTCCTGACCATCAGGGGATGAAATAATAATGGGATGTGGGCGACATCCACGCACAAGTTTGTTGAGTGCAGGTGCCTTTAGCTTTCAAACTATGGATTAAAAAGCCTTTAAGGGAGTAGTCTGAAAGAAGCTAAAGCAGCCAGCGCATTAAATGATGGTCTCATTTCAGGGCTTGGTGGAGCTTTGTCTGGAGTGCTTTGAGTTCAGATCTGTTCCTCGCTAATGCCCTACTGTCAGGAAATAGAAATGGTGTACGTGTTTATTTTGTGTTCTTTTCTTTTCCTCTGGGTCAACGACAGAAATATTATCTGTAGTGACTACATCTGGAAAGTAAAGCCAATTCTGACGAGTCTATTGATTAGCTAGGTGATGTGCCATTGAATGAGCAATGAAAAAAAGTTTCAAACTGTACTCTGGAAACACACTTAATTTAAGGATATCAAACACTCGATTAGAATAAATAGGAAATTGCTCAGTATAATATTTAGCACTTAAGTAGCATTTGTCATCCATGGGTCTCAGAGGACTTCATGCATAGTATATGTAGCATCCTTATAGTACCTTTACTGCTGCTTTTCAGTTGTGCCGAGTTGGTGAGTGTAGGTGAAAGGTACCTGGGGGTCCCTTTTTTTTGTAGGTGAAAGGGACCTGTGGGTNCCACAAATCCATCCGAAAGTGGGCAATATAACTCACACCTGAGACTTGAAAGAGAGGAGGGAAATGAGCCATTTCAGACAATTCACAATAGCACATGACACGTAGTCTAGAAGGAGCATTGTTGTGGGGGAGCATTACTGACAACCTCTAGAATGGGGAAAGGAAAAAAAAGATGTGAAAATTCTTCTCTGAAACACAGATTTCAGTATCTTCACGCCTCTCTCCATCACAGGTCCTACTAGCAGTGTAGTACATGGCCAGTGTGGCAGCGGGAGAGAGGACCCTTCTCAGGAAACTCATTGCAAGGAACACCTTGAAATAAAATGTGTGTTTCCTATTGCCTTGGGAGATTGATGGGAGAGGTGCTCCTGCAACCGGCCTCCATATGTAGAAAACCCTGCAGAGGGCTTTCTCTTTCCAGTACGTATATACCAGAAATCGGCGTGGAGCAGTCAGTTAACAGCAAGATGAGGGTGCAACGTGCTGGGTCAGCTCCTCAGCTGGTGTGAATCCATGTAGCTGAGGATCTTCTTGTCTCTCCTGTACTAAATTTCACTGAATCTTAAGATTTTCGGAAATGAGTGAAGCTTACTCCTTGTCAAACTGTGTGTTGAATAGGAGCAGGTAATCAATGAGTGCTTTCTTCAGAGTCTCATTCCTTTGTGCTGCCATTTCCCTGTGTATACCTCAAGTAGTTTTTCTGATATGATGAATATAATCACTGAACCTTATATCTTCATTGCTTCCTGCTCGATTTATTGTAGCTGGCTGGCTTTTTCGTACTACCCCAGATTTTTTCTTGCTCTTTTCTTTTCTTGTTGAAAACAGTACGGAATGAAAACAGTTTGAACTAGACCTAGAAATACAGAATTTCCTTAGCAGTTATTCTGCTATATTTATCTCTCTCAAATTTAATGCATTTGGACTCCCTCCTTTTTATCCCTGGTAAATGTTGCAGTGCTCTTACATTTTATTTTCCTTATCTGCTTAAATAAAGTAGTTCCTGATTTCCTGATTTTACTTGGTTTTACTCTAGAAATGTCTGCAACTATTTTAGTGAATGCTTTTCTGTTGAAGTTAGAAGAGTATATTCCATTTTACCACCTGTTTACATAGTCTTGAGAGAAATTTCCTCTTCTCATGTGTTTTCTGTGTCAAACTTAAGATTGTATCTCTGTCATCCACAGTTTCTTATACTTAGGATTTTTGGTAGAAGGTTGAAAGTGCCAGAACTGCCATATTACACAGAACTATTTTTATTTAACGATTCCAATTTATAAAAGCACATGCCAAAACTCAGTAATTTTTAGTCCTTTAAAAATTTTATTTATTTTTCTGTTTCTGCTGAATGATGTCCTCCAGTTTGTTGATCAAGTTGTGTGGTGATTTTTGAAAGATAAGGATCTGCCTAATGCACCTTGCTTGTTTATAGTTCTACCTTTTTAAGTGAAAGGAAATTTAGTGAATTAAAAATTTTAGTTTGGATGGAAATTTAAATTTAAGTTCTTGAAATTTGAGCTCACTTTGAACACAGTCAGACATGGGAGTAATGAGAATCAAGACTTAAAGACTTGGGAATTTTTTATTTGGTGGAGACGTGCAAAAGATATACCATTTTATATATTTCATACAATTATACATTTAATATACCGTAATGTTATAACATATATAATACTTTTTGAAGATGAAAGTAAGGAGTTACATCCCCTTTTACATGCAAGTGCTATATGCTGCAGTCTCATATATTGCTAAGCCAAAATGATTGCTTTCTAGAAATTGTATTATGAACTTGCAATGAAAGTAGTCCGTGCAAAGCCATGTGTGGTGGCATGAAAAGAGGATAAATGAGCTTCAGCACAAGAAGTTGAACAACTCATTCCAGTTGTGTCTGAATAATTGCAATTAAATGTATAATAGACCCTAAACACATAGCAGTTTTAAAGTTTTGCTGCTGTAAAGGGTATTTTCAATTCATCTGCAGATTAATCCATCAACACTGGTCAGCAGACTTGGGTTTTGCCTGATGGTGGTCCACTACTGAAACTCTCATGGTACTACATGTCTATGCATCCTGGTCAGAAACAGCTGAAGGTTAGGAGGTATGTTCCACATCATAGAGCATGAGTAGAGGAAAGGATATTTGGAATTTTCATGTTCAGATCATCAGACAATATAAACCTTCTTTCTTAAATTATGGCCTTCCATGCTTTCTGATGGTTTTATTTTCTGTGTGACCTTATCTCTGTCATCCTACAGTGCTGAAAGCAATGTGCCCGTTTGGATCCCATGATTTTCTGACATGGTCAATGTAGTACTTCCCAAACTGGTGGTTCTTCACCTATGTTGTTTGGATTAGGTAACAACACCTATGTTCTTACCTTCTGCCTTAGATGACAAGAAACAGGGCATATTTGCCAAAAGTTCTGGCTGTCGCTGTGTGAGCAGTGGAAGGAAAGAATGTGGAGAGGCTTGTGATACCCCCATATTCTTTAAAGCAGTATTTACCGTGACTGAGACTGCTTTATAAGGAACACACTATAGAGGTTGTTTTCAGGAGCAGAAAAAGGAAAGGCTGTTTACATATTTAAAGAAGACCTGCATTCATCAGGATTTTAACTGTGATATTGTAAGAGTTGTGTGAAATCTGTGCATAAAACCAACATCACACTGTTGAGTCCTGAATCCTGTTTCTTGAGGCTTCTGAGTGTTGCAGAGAGCTTCTGGAGCTTATTTTGGAGCATAATCTAAATTCCCTTCCCCTCCTACCTGAGAATAGCATTGATCCTAATGGCGAGAAGGGCTCTGAACTAGGGTGTCACTGTTTTCATTTCTAGCATAAGAACTTCTACGTTTCTACTTTACACTAGAAATCTCTTTCCCTGAAAGAGATTAATGTGCCCAGTATAATCAGTGATGATGCACACATTCAATTTCTGCTGGTCAGAACCGTATGTGGAATAAAAATCAGTCAAGTAATAGAAAATCACTCCAGATATCTTAACAGAGAAATATTTATTGCTACTATGGAATGAATAGAACATGACATACTATCTGGTGAACTCAGAAAAATACATTTTGGCCAAGTTCTGTGCTTGAAGGCAGAAAGCAAATGGAGATAGGCCAGTTGACATTGCCTAAGGATCTGGCCTTTGAATGAGGCAAAATAAAGGAAAAAAATGTACATTCTACAGCTAAACTAGTGTTTGTTAAAGTGAGTACAGAGGGGAAGTAATAGTGCTAGAACAAGAGAATTAATAGGGGATTGAAATTGAACTGTACAGACTTACCGACAGCACATTATCAGCCCAAGGTACTTTTTCATCATGGCCTGGCTGTTTAAAGTAAAAAGCATTAGGAGATTGAGGAAGGCATTTTGAGCAATGACCAAAGAAAAATAAGGCTAATGTAGCATTCCCTAAACAAACAATGTGTTTGAAGATAGAAAGATATTAGTCAGCAGGGAAGAAAGTCCACTCCAAGCCTGTTAAGATGCAGTTAAAAACAAACCAAACCAAACCCTGAGAAAAGATTGTAATAAGCCACACATTTTGGTGACATAAACCACAGATTCTCACTCTGCTTCTCAACTTTCTCCTCACTACTACTGCAGATTAAAGATGAAGACCTAACAAAATACAGCCTTCATCTGAATTTCTCCTATTTACATGCATCTTTAAAAGATTTGTATTCATTTTGATCTCCTAAGTTGACGTTTCTGTTTATTTTTGCATCCACACCTGAAATCCACTCTTCTTTTGGTAGCAAACGTGAAACATTGTTGATTGAAAGCAACAACTAATAAATAGAAGCCATACTATCAGCATAAGCCCAGTATAAAATGTCTAGCAACACTCTCCTCCCAGCAGTGCCATCTTGCCACCTCCTTTTTGGCAATTCCTGGTGGCTGAGGATTCACAGCCCCAGCTCTGAACTTTATGCTCTATTTTTTCACTAATCTTTTTAATTAGGGATATTTTCTGAGTACTGTGAGACCTTCACTTGTGTGAGAAACGAGCAATATAATTTCTGGATTATGGATAGCCCCTTCACTCCCTCTCATACATTCCCATTTTTGTTACTGACACCACAACTTGTACCACAAGAAGCAGGTGTTGAAATCCTCATCAGTTTTGAAAATGGGCAGAATTAACTGAGGACATATTTCCCCTGAAAAGACAAAAATTTTACCCTGACTGCTCAAGGAGAACTGAGAGTACTGGAGAAGAAGTCTCAAAAAGTCTCAGTGCCTTGTTGTGAAAGCCCATAGACACAAAACAGGCTCTACAAGGAATGCCTGGGGTAAGTATAATTTGTCTTTTATGCACACAACTTTACCAGTGTAAGCTTATATGTTAAGTAATGGATTTGGTTAATTTGACTGTCCAAATGCTAAATGACATCATATTTATAATCCTATAATTAAACTGCAATCTAGAAGGGTTTGAATCAACTAGCTAGCTACTAATATGCAGCAGAGGCTTGAGAGTTGGGTTGCATGAGAACTATAATTTCAGTGTATACATTTCATCTCCTTTACACAGCCTGTTGGTGTAGCTTGAGTATTAAATGTTTCAGAGTCAAACTGACTGGTTGTGACTCTAACACCCCTGTGTCATGACACCGTGCCATGATTTGTAATCAAACTCCTGGATAGGAGGGTAGTAAGTTTTTGAAAAAAATTATTTGGAGTTGCCCTGCAATCAGATGGAAGTCATTAGAAAAAAGCAGAACAGAGTAACTGTAGCAAAATTAAACAAAAGTAAATTAAAAGCTTAAGAAAGATAAAAATGTGAAGAGGGTAAGAATGAAAAGCTCATTGGAAGTCTTATGGAGTATGTTCTAATGATGGCAATAAGTCTTACTGATAAGCACTGTGAGATAATTTTGCATTGTTGTATTTATATAATATTAACATAACAGAAATAGGTATAAGCAGTAATTATACAGTAGCATTCTTGTATAATAATCATCCTTGGCATTAGGTGTGTTTATTCATCAAGATCTTTGCTTTCATGAGTTTCTGTGACAAAAATACCAAGTACGCTTTACTTTGTCAGAAAGGAAGCTTGTAAATCTGCCCAAAACATTTCTCCACAATCCACGGTTTATATATGGCCTTCTGTACTCCTCTTCTCAGGTAGATCTATTAAAAAAGTTGTCCTAATGTTTTTAATACTTTAATTCTGCTTTAGATTATTTTTAAATAGTTATAAGAAATTAAGTTATTTCCACCTCAGGTATTCTTGAAGACTCAATTTATGTTAAGTATACTTGAAAAGCCTTCACATGGGCTTCAAAACTTTATGCTGAAGTATTAAAAGAAGCAAACATTCCACACATGGACATTGCAGAAGAGTCAAGTGAGAAATATATATCCAAGGTATAAAGTTGTACCTTTTGGGACCATTTTGTTCCTTTCCTATTGTGTTTAATTTCCCCTTTTTTTCTCTACCCCTGCATTTTTATTTAGATCACAAACAGGTAGTGAAGAAAAGGTACACATGAGTATTTTTTGAAACAACCAAAGTAGTAAAAATTATTTAAAATTTAGGGAAAAAACCCCCCAACCACAGGTGCCTTGAAATGGGAAAAATGTTGACATCCTGCCCAGCTCCTTGTGAAAACTCAGCTGCAATGTTCTTTTGTATTTGTAAGAGCTAATAAACCATGTGACTCCCAGGGCAGAAATAATAAATGGTTTTATCTCAGTGGAAGCCTGAAAGACTGATATTTTAGAGCTCTAGCGAGTGAGCACAGGGGTGTCCATTTAGAGTATCAGTGTTTTTCACCTTTTTCTTCAAAGGGCTTCTGCTGTAGAACCTAACCTCTTCTTAAAAATAAACAGACTTGTGCCCTTTCTGAATCACTGGGGAGGAGGGCTATTCCTCCCTTCTTGGTTTCACTCTTAATGCTGTAAGTGTCCTTAATCTACTTCATCTCTCTGCACTGGGTGAAGAATAAAACTCTACTGCCCAGTAAAACCCTAAAATCAAAAAGTAAGCCTCAGGACATTGATTTTTAACTTGAGTTTACCAAGAAGTCCAATAGTTGAATATATTTCACATAATCTGTAAGTTAAATACTTGATAATTTGGGCAATACTTGGGAAAAATTCTTATCAGCAGAGGTAAGAAAATACCAACGTATTAAAATATAGCTGGTTCAAATGTCGTTGTGAAGAGCCCAAGACCTTTTCTGAGGTGGGAGTACAATGGGTAGTTAGGAAATCTGACTTTTAAATCTGACGTATAGTTGTGGTGTGACAGTGACAGTGTGAGTGGATCGTTGTGACCCCATGAACTCAGATTGGTCTGAGTTACACCACTTTGAGACTCCTCTAATCAGAAACCTAAGAATCCTGGTTTAAATTCCAACAAAACCCGGCTTTTTGGAGAACAAATGGCTTTGGGGCTTGTTTCAGGAACTCACTGGAGGAGAAGAGTTGGGCACATCAACCTCAGAGCTCTGGTTCTCACTTATGTGAAGAGATGAAATAAAATTATAACTCACTGATGGGATAAGTGAAGGCAGCTGAACATCCCATGTTCAAACTGCTGGCGAGTTTGAACAGGAATGGGTGTTTGGAAAACACAGCAGTTAGAGCATTTTGACATGATAGGTGCCCAAGTATTTCCTATAAGAAACACATCCAAAGAGGAACAACTGTATATTAATACTTTGTATGTGCCACTAGTGCAGTGAATTTTCCATTCCCCTGTTAAAAATGGTCTGTCCTTTCATGTCATGAATTTACTTCTTCTTTCTTCTTCTTTTTTGCATGAATCCTTTTTCCTGCTTTCTTGTCATCTTTATTTACAAGATGTGTTTTTAATTCTGCCATCTTCCTAGCAGAAATGAGGCAATATGTTCATTGGTTGTTGAATTAAAAAATAAACATATTTCAGTAAAAGAGGTTTGAAATATTAGTGAGGTTACCCAGAAATGGAAAAAGAGCAGTGGTCTTGCTCCTCTGTTATAGGATTTATTCTGGTTTTGTCACTAGGCCAGTCAACTTACGAACTGCTTTTTGGAGAAGGTTGACTGATTGAAGATAACAGGCAGGCTGGGGCTTTAAAGGAATAGGGTCTCCTGAGGCACACCCAGATCAATTCTTGGAGCTGGATGAAACCAAAGACTGCTAACATCCACCAGACTGCCCCCACCTCACAGCCCAGTTTGAATGGAGTTTTTAGGTCCCAGATTTCATCTTAGAGCAGCACAGACACCTAATTAAATCTGCCCAAGTTGGCTCGGGTACCAGAAGCAGTGTAGCTGCAGCAGTGAGAAGCACCTTTTCTACGTGATTTCCATGATGATGGTTGGTTTACAACTGATTCTGGTATCTTAATATAATATTGTGCTCTGTAAGGTAGGTTACTCCTAGAGCAATCAAGCCGAACTGTTTGCATTTGTAACATTATTTGAATAAGAAGTTCCAGGCTATTATTCTGCTTCCCCAGAAACTTTTCAGTACTGCATTTTTATAGTAAGGAAAGTAGAATTGCCAAAGCATAAAATAAAAATCCCAAACCAAACCACCCCAAAACTAATCAGCCAGAGTTCAATTTAAAGGCCACTTATTAAGTATTTATGGAGCAAAAGCAAACAGGAGTATGCAGGAAATTTCAGGAGATCTGTATGCTGAGCCGGTAGGAAATTTCATTGCTAAAGCTCTACTCTTTTGTAGAAAAACAGGAATGTATGCCTTATTTTCAGATTGTTTGGATACAACCCTAACTCTGGAGTATCTTTGAGTTGTTAACAACCTCTGTACATGTCTACTATGTCTGTTTGCAGAAAGCAGAGATTTGTATGTCCGGTCATTTGTTGTTACACAGTAAGGAAAGAAAGCTGATCACTTCTATATGATTTGTAGTGACTTGAATGGTTGAAATTATACTAAAGCACACACACAAATACATAAAATAAGCCATCTGATGTTCTGCCTTTTCACTGTGTTCAGTTTGAAAAGGAAAAAGTAATGACCTTCTGATAATTAAAGGAGTGACAAGTGCTCTTAACAACCCCATTATGTGCCCAATATATCATGTATACTTTGTGGTGTTACGTGTTTTGGAATTGGATGGAAATAGTACAAAGCAATATGAAAAGGTACTACGTTTTAAATCAGACGAGAGGAAATAATGAAAGGAAAGAGAAAAGGCTGGCGTTTTATTGCTGCCTGGCTTTGGAGTGTATGATTGCTCATTATTCTTAACACTGAATCATCTCATCAGTGGGTGACCTATCTCAAGTCACAGCAGAATATACACACATTACAGTGTCTAACATTGGTTTTGTCCTTGTAGTGTATAATTTACAAGTCAGAAACATAATTTTGGTGAAAAGTGGACAGGTCCTCTTCTGTTTTGGGGATACAGGTTAAATAATCTGTGTGGCACGTGTAACAATGTCTGATTCAGTGAAAAGGTTTGCCCTGACTTGAGTAACTCCTGGGGAGAGTGGTCTTCTAATTAACACTCTGCTTGTCTCAAATGATGTTGTCTGTAAGTGTATGTTTTTGGCTTGTCATATTCTTCTGTTGGGCTGTTTGTTGTGAGTAGCTATTTCCCTCTTTTTGACAAGAGACCAGTAATTATTCAGGGCTTTATGAAATGCAGTTCTTTTTACTGTAACATCTATAAAGCTGATTTCATAGCAGCTATTGATGCCAATAAACATTTAAATATTTTACAGCAGCTATGTTGATAGTGTATTAATTGTGAATGCCATTTACTATAACATAGTCATTTGTTGTTCTGCAAATGACTCCACTCATTGAAGTGCTAGAGTATACTGATTTTGCCATTTTCTCTCCAGCCCAGGCAGAATGAAGTTCTTGAGATAAAAGGAAACTTTAATAAGGGAATTTTAACAAGATGCTGCTGTAAGAAGCTACGAAGGTTTAGCAGAATTATATTTGAGCTAAGTTACAGAAATTGTCTGAGGAGCAATTAGATCATTTCACAGATAAGGGATTTGGTTGTTTTTTCTTTCTCAAGGGAAAATTAATACATCTCAGCTTGGGACTAGCCAGGGAGATCCCTTGAATTCCTGTCTGCATTGTCTGGCATGATAAACTCAAGGCAGAATGAAGATTTGAGCTATTCCCCATGTATCGCATGGCAGTGCTGTCATTGCCAGAGCACTCTAGAGTCTGTGAATTCCTTTGTCACCCTCCTGTTTTGCAGAGTGGTTGGAAACGGCTCAGTTTGGCTTCACAAAACCCTCTGATATGACGGAGCCCCCAGACATTTTGCAGAACGTGCTGTTCTTCGCTCAGCTCTGGTAACAAGTTCCTGATGTGGCGTTACGCGTTTTGTGTTGACTTTACTGTGACTGGAGGAAAAGCATCAATGGAGAGGCTTGGAATGAGTGGTGGGAAGTGATTTAAGCACAACAGAGCGGAGGAGCCAGAATGCTGTGTGTGGTGTCTGCTGTCGCTGGCAGCACAACAGTGGAACACTGAGGTAGAAGAGAAGGAAATGAGGATGGAAGAAATGAGAGAGTCTAAGTAGGGATTAAAAAACTTTTGTTAATGAAACAGCTGTAACACCTTAGGTAAATTCTGTGTTTTCCTTCGTTGTCGCTGATGTCTTTTGTCCTCATCAGTCTCTAGCGCATGACAACAGCGTACTTTTATTTCTTTATTTTTCTTTCCGTCTTTCATTTTACATTATAACAATTAAGTTGTAATAATTAATATAATTAATGAAAGAATAGTATATATTCCCAAGAATTCCTTTCTTCTTGACTATTGCTGCTACTCTGCAACGTGAGCCCCTCTGTCCTCAAATTGCTGGTAGGTCTATTGTTAAAGCCACTGCATGTGCTGTAGGTCCAGTGGGGTTTAAAGTTGTCTTCCATATTACCTAGGCAGGTGGTTCTGCCACCCAAGGAGTCCCGATGGCCCTGGGGATGGCTGAAATCTGTTAAGTACTACTTGTCTTGCAATTGACCTTGGGTGAAACCCCTCACATTTTATCTTTGCGTGCAATTTTTGCATGTGTTTTTTGAGGCCTTAGGGCATCAGAATTACACATGTTGTTGGATTAGTTTATAGGACAAATTTCTGCAGTTTCCTTTCTCACTCTCTTTCCTCTTTTCCTGTTATAGGCTCTTCTTCTGACACCACCTCTATTCTTGGAATCATAGATTTAGATGTCACATTCCCTTCTTCTGATGTCCATGGAGAGAAGAAATGACTTTCAGAAGATAAGCCAGCTGACGAGGAGTGTGATTTCTAAACAGAGTCACAGACAAGACTGTTGGAAAGAAAAGTGCCTTTGGTGAGCACAGAGGTGACTGATCTTTGTGGTAATGCAATGCGCTTTGTAGCAGTTCCTGATTAGAGTAGCTAAAACCTTACTGGTTCTTATGACCCATATGCTACTACTGCCGGGGGAATACTCCGCTATTAACTGTTTTGCACATAGTTCAACTGAACTGCAAATCAGCTTTTTTTTCTCTAAAGTAATGCCAGTAATGACAAGTAATGACAGACACTGCAGCAGAAACAAAATTTGATGCTTGTTCAGTTTGCCTGAATGCGTGGCCTGCTGTTCTTCATATGGTATGGACACTATTCCCTTCTGCTCTGCACATCTACATTTGCAGATGGGCAGCTTATCCCTTCAGGGACATGCAGAGAAGGGCTGGCAAGTCTTTCTGTCTTTTCTGTCACCCAGAAGGCCTCTGTTCTTCTGAACACCCATGCAGTTTGACAGGAAGAAGAAAGAGGTAACCTCTTCTCTCTCAGGGAGAACAGAAGTCATGCTGTGTTTCGGTCGTATTGGTTTTTTCCTCCCAGAGATTATACAGAATACTTTCAACAAACCTTTCATGTTTTGGGATTTTAGCGTAAATGAGCCTTTGGCTTTTTCTAGTAAAGATTGAAGAAGACCAGACTCACGAATTCTCCATGAAATAGCAGCAGGTAGGACTGACTGTGATTTGGAAGAGATTGTTGTGATTCAGAGAAGAGCTGGGAATGTAAACAGACAAGAAGAATAAGAAAATACTTTTTTGTTTGTTTTTATTAGAAGGGAGGTTATAGAAAGGATTCACGATACAACTGCAGATGCGTTCATACAGAAGTTACATGAATCTACTGACTAACAACCCGGCAAGTTCCATTAAATTGCCAGGAAATTAATGGTTTTTCTGGATTTCCATGTGGATCTGGTCAGATACTTTGGGAAAGGGGTACTTAGCATTGGAGTGTGAACCAGCAGAAGATGTTGGCAGTGCCTCTCCTTTCCTGAGTGGTAAAGCCAAGGATATACTGTATACTAGTATAGCTTGTGCGCTGAACTTCTTGTCATAAAGTTTGCGTACAGAAAACAGTTGGTCATGGAATGAGAACCTAAATTTGAAAGTTTCTGTCTCACTGTACTGTGCTGCGTGTACTGTTCTTTCCTGAAGTGAATCCTTGCTTAGTCCTTTTCCTCCTGCTAGTATTCATGGTAGTGACCTTCAGTTCTCTGGCTGCATCTAAGGAAAAAGTTGAACAACCAATTTAAAAAATGTTTAAATTAGTTTTATTTTCCTTTTATCTTCCTTGCTACAATATTCGGTTTGTGTGGTAGGGTCGGGAAGATTGTATTTTCAGTCTGGCTCCGCATGTTCACAGACATGGGGTTATTCAGAGGTGTGCACAGTATGGGTGCATTTTCCTGTTTTGAATCTTTCAGCTCTTCTTCTTTCCTCCTTCTCTTCAGCCTCTCTCAGATTCTTTCTTATATTACCTGTATATTTGTGCAGGGCCTTTCTAATCACAACGCTTTGCAGTTTCCACCCTTTGTTTAACCCATTCTCAACCTCTGTCATTACTTTCTTGCTTCAGGAAGTACCTGCTCCACCTATTGCCTATACTGTTAATCTACTGATTCTCCACAGTGTTTTTTCACTGCACTAATAATCTGGTTTTAATTTTGTTCCCAAACTGTTTTTTCTATGTTCTCCCAGCAAGGTTTTAATCAGTTATTGTACTTAAGTATTATTGTGTTTACCTTCACCTGGCTTTTATCAGGCCGTAGTCTGCAGCCTCCAAAATTCCCTGTGCAAGACAAAATGTTCAAACTGAGCAAATTAATTTTTTTTAAAGTTGTGTTATTATGAAAAAAAAAAAGCATAAACTTAAGAGAGTTTATAGAGAAATGCTTTTCATTCAGAAACATTATAACATCCCAGCAGGGTTGTGTATTTGCATCTTGTATGTTGTCTCTTCCTCCTGTCTTTGGATCTCGGAAGGCTGAAGTGCATTTGCTTTCTGGGGGGCACCCATTAATACTAAGATTTTTATCTTAAGCCATGTCAGAACTATGAGTCTGAAAACCATTCCCCCTATCACAGGTAAGTGTACAGCATGTAACCTTGTCATTTGCACAACCTCACTTGATCACTGATATCTTCTTGGATTTCTTCTTGGAATCCTGTAGGGATCATCCCTGGATTTCTTCTCCTGTAGGGCAGTATGAGGAAGACAGAGCAACCATGCCAGCTGGCACCTGTCTATGAGCAATTATGAAGTTTAGGTTGGATGGAGTAGAGTAGGAGCTTGCCTGTAGTAGACTGGAGAGCTTGCCTGTATTCCCCAGGTAGCTAAATTGGTGCTTTCCTATCCCAGGTCTTGAATTAGAGAACCCTTAACAGAAATGGATCAAACTGTGTTGTAAAAGCCATAAGGTTTTGCTGACATTACTCCTACTGACGGGTTTGATCTGGAGCTATGCTGTTCTGACAAGTACTTTCTAGCTGTGGCTAGCCCAGAACTATTTGGTTTTGTCCTTCAGCTCACATTGCTCATTTCCCTCCCAGTGCTTATCTCTTCTGTTGCCTTGCTTTCTCGGTCTGCAGTTAGCAAACTTACTCCCTCTCAGCCTTCTTTTTATTAGACTAAGAAAACCAGCCTTTTTCAGTCTGCCCTCCTAATAGGCTTGCCATTCCCCCTGTGCTACTAATAATTCTCCTCTCTGCCTGCTAAAACTTCTGCATTTCCAGTTCAGCTGGAGCTGCAGGTCCTCAGCAGGCCCCAAACCCAAGCTTGACTGTAGGTTAGCTCCATTCATTTTTTAAAAGGTGATGCTTATAATCACAGAATTTGCGTGGTATTAGCATGGATATTACAGAGCGATAATGCTAGTGCTGCCACAGAGACCCAGCACCATCCTGTCCTCGCTCTCCATTCCCTAGGCGTGTGTCTAGTGCTGGTGTCACAAAGGTGGCGTATCTTTTATGTATTCCTTCATGCGAGCAGCTGTTAAAATAACACCAGCAGGCATTTTAAAATAATAATGAATAATAACGATCCCAGGAGTAGCCTGCCCCTCCATTAGCTCAGCTGGAGGGTAGGATAAATTGTAGTACATTCTAGTTAAGAGTTTAAAGTCAGTGGGGGTATGAGACGACCCCACTCTATGCAGATGCTTCACACATGGGAGTCTGCAAAGCTGTGTCTCCGCTGACTTGCCTGTTTAACAAGCGACTTGGCTGCCATGAGCACTCCCTGTTGAGCTGTTTTTGTGCTCCATTATCAAGGTGCAGGAAGAAAACAAGCACGCGCTCTCATTTCTGTGATCTGTGCTGCTAATGGATGCCTCATGGAAAATTTTTTAGTAGAAAGAAATGGGCATAATCAGAGAAGTTCTCATGGACACCTCTCGGAGTGATTATTGGCCTTACTCATAATTTTCCCGGGATATCTGCAAGGAGGAAACTGTTACGAATTATGTGTTGCGGCAGCAACTTCACAAGAAACAAAAATATTTGAGAATCAAGACGAATGAGTGTACAAAGCTGTTTCCCCAAGTCTCTCCCACCAAACCAGTCTGTTTTACTTAACATCCACTGATGGGGACTGTGTGCAGAATTTTTCTGTATTACTGAGTATGTATAAAGTGTTGCGAGGCTTTGCAGTGTTACTTGGATCAGATAAATATTGTATGCATTTATTCTGTGCTGTCAGTGGTAGTGAGATAGCCAGACCCTATCCATAAGACAGCGGGCTATGTATTTTGTTTTGGGTTTGCCTGCTAGGATCATGCATAGTACTCCCATTGGCTGCATAGCAAAGCTGCTTCCAAATTAAGAAGAATTTCATGTGTTCCTGAAGGAAATATAAAGAAGCAGCATCTCTGATAATCCAATAAATGGCTTTTCCCCTGCTGATACTCCTCATTTCTCACATGGGAGATGCATGAAAGAAGAACATTTTTCTTATTTTAGGAATTTGCCAATCATTGTGGAATCATAGAAAAGAGATGGGGAAGAGACTAGTGAAATCTGATGAGGAATGAAAAACATGCCTCAGTCTGGCAGCATCATGCATGAGGCCAATAACAGATCATATGATTGCTTCAGTTAGCTTGTGCGTGCTGGTGAAATGTAGTTATTGTTTTTTCCATCACTTATTGCACAGTTTTGCCTATCTCCTCAGCTGTAATTATCATTCCATCAGGGTTCTGTCTAAGAAAGCAGAACCATCTGGGGAAATCAGCATTGCTTCACTCAGTCTCAGCTGGAATTAAAATGATCTGCTGTGAAGACGAAGAAGAAGAAAAAAAATCTGAAATATCTTGTCATGGGAATTAACCAGAGCTGTTGACCAGCATCTACAGTTCAATAGGAGAAAGAAGTTTTATTTAATTAGATACTGGAATGTACACTAGCATTACAGAAAAACGAAGAAGAAAGTTTGCTCCTATTTTTATATAGTAGATATACTGTCTTGAAATTGTGGTGCATGTGTACTTTAATGAAAGCCAATGAATCGTTCCTGCTTATAAAGATGACAGGATGAGGCCAGCATGTGTTAAAACCAGCGAAATACATTAATTCTCATTCCTAAAATATGACCTCATATTCCCAGGACTGCAGAAATAGAGGATGTGCAGTAAATTAGTCCAACAGCCTTTTACCTCTAGGTGTGAACCCTGCTTAGATCACCAGTTGAAATGAATCTCTGTCTTCATCTGAAGCAAGTCTCCTCTGAATATTTATTGACATCACAAAACTGCTTTGGCATCTGGCACAATTTGACATGATTAATTGTCACTGTTCAAAGAGAACAGGGAAACAGAGCAGAGCTCTCTTGTGGTGTCTGGGAGTCTGCACAGTGACTGCTAAACTCAGGTTGCTGCTGTCAGGCCTACACCTTCCAAAACACACAGGAAGCTAATACTAACAAAAAAAGTTTGTGTGTATGTGGGTGAGGGAGATGGATGATGAACCAACATGTTAGTAAGATGCTCTGTTGTTCAAGACGGCCATCTATCAAACGTGATTCAGCACCAGTCGTCTTAATTGATGCTTGCTGCTTATCATTTGAATTTGTCTTATAAAATTATCGGTGCAAAGAACACATTGGCTAAATTATCGAATAATATAATAAAGTCACATCAGGAAATAGTGTTAAATGAATAACTCTTGCGTGCCAGAGCATATGAAGCTTGATGTTTTATGGATTTGCATCCAGTGTTTTGACAGGATAGGATTTACTAAAGTGTTAGCTTTTCCTGATAGGATATTTCTGTCATTTCTCTGCTGTGCAGAACCTACGGTACCTGGTAATGACTTGTTTTGTAGCCTGTCCCTTGGTGAGGACTACGCAGTGTCTCTCCTCTATCCAGCCTCAGTCATCAAACATCTGGCAGTGTGTCACTGACTCTACCTGGGATAAGCTGGAATCAGGTTTTACTCAATCCTGCATTTTTTTGGGATAATCTGCATTGCCCGCTTGATTCTTGCTCTGGCTGCGGTGAGGCAGAAAAGCAAAGACCTGGGTGGGAGAAAAGCCCAAGCTCTCAGTCATAAAGGCAGTGTGCATGCAACTTGCCAAGACCATTTAACTCTGAGAACTTGAGCACAGCCCTTCTGTCGAATTTAGGTGAACCTGCTCAAAAGATGGGGACTGACAGATTTTGTCACTGCATAAGCCCTGTTTTCCAATAAAAGCAGGTCAGCCATTGTACAGGAGCTGGGAGGAGCTCATATATTCCTGCTTTTGCCCTTTTTAATGAATTGGGGAATGGCAAATGATGACATGGCAGTTTCTGGAAAAGAAATATAAGGCTCAGTCTCATTAAAGCCTAGATCATGGCTGCTACCCAGTGTTAGCAAGGAAAATGTTTTAACTGATACAAAAGCAAAGTAATGAAGGCAGTATCACCACCACAATAAAGTTAGAGCTTTTATTTGTTTCTTTCTTGGCCGCTACTTGATTTAGAGCTGGAAGGAGACCGTGGTGTTTCACTGCACAAGAAGGTCAGAAAAAACGTCTGAAATTGTCAGGAAGAGTATGACTGTGGAAATAGTGTTTTCACCCATCAAATTTTACAGCAGCTGAGCAGAACTCTTGAGAAATGTAAGCTTCAAGTTTTGTAGAGTAGCTTTTCTCTGCCAAAACCACTAACTAGTTGGCTGCCCTCAGTGGGTGTTCCTGGCAGATGAAAACAACAGGGGGGAAAAGAACCCCACAGAAAATGATATTCCTAAAGTTTGACAGCAATACAAGAATATTAATAGGCAGCGCTGTTTGTTAGGGACATTCACTTTTGTGCCTTTGTTTCCACTTGGTATTGTTTATAGTGGAAGCGCTTAAAAGCTGCTTCTGTTTCTGTGGATGAAACTTCCTATCTCGCTGTTGATTCAATAGCACTACACAAAGCATAATAGAGAGAAGTGGAGGGAAAGAGCTCGTTCCTTCTGCTGCTGTTTCCTAGTGCCGCTTCATGTGGCTGCACTGTCCCCCCCGATACGCACACAGGCATATCTCGCTCTGAATGCATGCAGGCATTTTTCCTTTTCAGGGTGAATGCTGTACTCACTGTCTTATGGTTTTGATGTGATTTAAGTTTCAAGTTATTTTGTATTTTATGAAAGCATTTATAAAAAGACATGACTTTATTCATAATTGAAGATGGGTTTATTACATTTATTATCTGAAATGAGGCAGCATATAGCAGTGAACTCATTGAGCACAGCACCTGTATCTCAGGGGCTCTGATGTTGTAGGAAAGATCTTCCATTCCCTGAGCACCTCAAAATCTAGGTAAGTGCCCACCATCAGATAGGGCCAAGGGTGAGGGGAGAAATAGCGGTGTATCCAAGTAAGACAGGGGTGTTACAACTACGGATCAATGATGAAACGTAAAGAGCAATGATCAAGAAGCTGAAGAATGAATGAATGTTTGTCATTAGATCTTGTGTTTGCAGCTCTCTTTTTCTTGTTTTGCCAGTCACTCAGATAATCTCCTTCCTATTCTATGCTCAGCTCGTCTCATTGTAGATCACACCTGATTTCTCTGGCCACCCATCAGACCACCTGAGCCAGCGTGGACTGATTCTGACTTGTGAACTGATTCTGTTAGTTGCGTTTTGAATGAGGCTACAAGTGATCGTTCCCAAATAGGATTTGCTCTTCCCATTTTTTTCTTATTCTTTGCAAACAAGCAGCTCCAAGCAGCAATGGCCTGCAAAACCACTGGCAAGTGAGCAAGTTTGTTTGAAGGGGAGTGTCCACTCTTTTGAGCTTTTCTTTATATTCTGTGATGCAAGCTGCCCGCCTGTTAAGCAGAGTGATGGTGTACTTGATGAGTACTTTCTTGCCATGGTGGCTGGGCTTTCCTTCAGGTGCAATGCAACCATCAGAAGGCAACAGTATAGTACAAGAGGGAAAAAAGAATGCTTCTAGGTAGGTGGTTCAGTCTATTCTTAAAATATTGTATGAGGATGTTTAAAACAGGATGTAAGAATATGGAAGAGCTAAACAATGTATCCTCAGGATTTGAGATGCATTTTTGGAAGTGAAGGAGCAATTAATTGTCCTGCACATTTTGTTTATTTTAAAAGAGGAAAGAGGTTGTTCTGGTGCTTACACGTTTTAAAGACTTGATCTCCAAATCCCATACATAGAGAATATAAGCTCTCCCTTGGCTTGGGAAAGCCAAAGGTCTGTATTTGCAAAGAACAGCACTGGGAGAAGTATGGTAGGTCTTGAGAGACATACTGCAAACTTCAAGGAGGATCTGTAAGAAGGTTAAAGCAGGCTGAGGAACTGACAAATAGAGTGTTACATACATGGATAGCTCACACGTGTGCATGTTCAGAGGCACCCACAGGCACGAGCACACACCCTGCAAGCAAGGAACAGACAATCTAGAAGTGTTGATTAGGTACTCCCTGACTTTCGGTGTTCCTCACACTCTAAAGTCCTCTCTTGGAACCACCTCCTTTCTGTGTTATTTCTTCTTCCTGACTTGGATTTGGATGTGGTCTGTGATGGCAGAATATCCTGGGAGAACAGCTGACCTCTCCATCCGTTTTCAGAATGAAAATGTTGTGAAAGCAGGCCAAAAAACCAGTGACATCAGAGTATGCAATTTGGAACAGATTTTATTAATTGTAGACTGGTGTTTCCCACTGAATTTCTGTTGGCTTTAACGTGCGTGTATGCAGAATTCACTGTAAAAAGGGACAGATTTCCATTGATCTACACCGTACAACTATCTGGCTCAAGCAAGCAATTGGCTGGTACATCTTACAGTGTGGTCACCAAGACAGCTTGCTCCTTAAAGCTTACCCAAACAAAACACTGTGTCAGGGCCCCGAGGGCACCAATGAGCTTTAATTGTCCTGATCAGCCTCACCTGGGGCCCACCCCACCTGGCCCCCCCTCCACCCCCCTGCTCCTTACTGCAGGAGCTATTTAGGCTGTGCTCTGGGTGCTGCTCTTGTCTTGAGCTGTGTTGTAGGTGCCTGTGGTTCTGGTCCTACTCCTGACTTGTTCTTTGGATTTGCCAAATTGGTTTTTTGGTTTTTTTTTGTCTGAACGGTCCATGGGATGTCTCCTGTTTGCCTGGCTCTGCTGCGCTGGGGCTGAGCTCGGTTGGTGAGGTTGTTGCCTAGCCTGTGTTGTGGCTGCCCTCAGCTTGCTTTCTCTCTCAGGGCTGCTCTGTTCTTGCCGCTTCCTGCAGGTAGGAAACTTCCCATGACTTCTCTAATTGCATATATTTTCTGTGTTGTTATTCTATTCTAAAGAACTTCTATAAAATGCAGCACAAATTAAAGGGTTGTAACACCTAATGGGAAACAAGCTGGGCTGGAAAATAAAGTTACCCCCTCCAAAAAATTATGACTGTTATTTCTAACAAAAATGAAAATAATTTAAAGTAGTAATATATGTAGTTTAAAGACTGGATTAAGACAGCTGAAAGGGTTAGCAGTGGAGATTGCTGTGGAAAAAAACCCCTCTATCTGCTGATGCCTACTTTTAAAGATTAATTTGGAACTGGGTGGTTTCAGCATGTTCAAAATGCAAACGCTAATCTTAGTGGCTTCATCATTATTGTTTTCTGTTATTATTATTGATTCTCTTAATTCTGTAACTAGACTAGTGCAGTTATCTCAGCTGTGTGCTTTCTGAATGATCAGTAGTGTCACCTACCAGCTTTGCAAAAGGGGAAGAGAAACATAAGGAGAAAATTCTTTTGTCCTTTGGGGGGTAGAGGAGTCTGTCTGTCTCTGGAGAGACCCAGGGGCCCTGTGAGTGTCTTCCCATGGCCATGCTGCTAAAGCAATCACTGTTATGTGTCCACATGGCCCTGCATGAAGAAAATGGGGCTGGCTACATGAGGCAGGGTATGAAGCTGTGCTCAGCTGAAGCATTTGCATTTTATTCACCTCTTGTTGCACTTCCCAAATTCTGAGACCAAATTTGGTGTACCCATGTGCAGGATGTAAAAGAGGAACGAGACTGGATGGCTCTAAGCAGAGGGTTTCTCATAGCCAGGTTGCTGGTAGTGGCCGAGGAGAACAGGGGATGTTTAATTCCACTCACTGTAGCTTTTCCAAATTCAGGAAGGGCTCCCCAGCCATTTTAGTCCCCAAGTAAAGTTTGGGGGCACAACAGTGGCTCTAAACACATGCTCTTCTCATGGGTTGCAATCTTCTAACAATTGAAGCGGCAGATTTACTTGCAGCAACGTAGATGCGATTGCCAAAGAATATAATTCAGCATCCCACACTGAGGACTCTTGGTTTCAATGCCTCTGCTACTCAGTACTACTCTACTGGCACATCATGAAAGCCCCTCAGTAACTGCTTGCACAGTTTGGAGCCACCCTGAACCAACTGAGTGAGAAATCATCCACAAAATGCTGCATGTATGCTTAAAGCATCAAAATCCCTTCAGGAAATTAAGCAGCCCACGGGCTTTGCTGGTCTTTTTGTTTGTTTAGGTTTGTGTGGGTTTTTGGCTTTTAGTTGTGTGGTGGTTTTGGTTTTGTCTGTGCTCTGTGTGTGTGGTTTTTTTTTTTTAAAGAAAAAGCAACAGAAAGCAGGTTGTTCTAGGAAACAAACACAGTTATCCCAAAATCATCTGTGGTTTAGCAACAGAGAGAGATGACAAGCCAAATTATGCTTGCTTTTTTCCTATTATCACAAGCAAAGCGCTTAACCACAACACTCAACCATGTGTTTACTTGGTTGCTTCAAAATGGCATGTGACAGAAAGCGAAGTCTATATGCAGCCACGTACCAATTCTGCTGTTAGATTTAATAAATGCTGTTTGAGCTTCTATTCCCTTGCTGGCTTATTTTGGGGAATTGCCCACCACTGTGAAATCTGAAAGTTCAAGAGAAAAAACTATGAAAGGGAATATCTAATTTCTTTACTCTAGCTGCTCTTTCATTGCCTCAATTAATCTACACTTGCAAGTCCCTCAATTTATGGAAAATTATTGGAGTGGCAGTGTGCACTATGCATAGCTGAAAGCGGGATTTTAATAAATGCGGGCTATTTAGTACATAGGCATAGGCTGGCCTTTGAAATCCATCAAGGCTTGTCCAACCTGCTCTGAATAATTTTAAGAAATTGGTGCATAATTAATGGAAAGTGCTATCAGATCTATTGCCTGTGGGCTATCATCTGTATTTCTAGCAAATGTGAGGTTTGTACCACAGTCTGGGTTAAAATTTCTGAACTTGTCCCCCTCCTTTAGACTGGCTCTTCTTGCACACTAGTATGATTTATCTCTGCAAAATATGAAATTGATAAACAGCAAACCATTCTTTGATAGTATGCCTGAACTAGAAATACGCTTATTTATACAATACAACTAGTGGCGGTGTCAGGAATGTATTTCAAACAATGTGCCTTGGATCAAATTCTGATTTCCGTTTGCTGAAGCAAAACCGCAGCCTGAAAAAGCTACCTGAAGGATGTTGTCCTTGTCACTAAAAGCTTGGGTGCAATAGAAACTTAGATCAAGTTTGAAATTAGGTAATTTATCATCAGGCCTTGATGGTCGCAGTCACAGTGGTGAGTTAGCACTGGTTATTAACTGGACTTTGTTCTCTAGATAAACACTTTTGGGCAGGTCTGTGTGTTGGCTTAGCCCTCGTCTGCCCAAGGAGAGCTTTCTTAAGCATGCAGTGTGAAGTGAAGAGTGCCTGCGAGGCACCTGGCTGCAGCGGGGAGAGTGTCTCACTGCGCTAATAGCTGGATAACGAGGTTTCCACAGCTCTGTGGGACGCGCTCTGGCTCCAGTCACCTTGTACCTATTCACATTCAGCTAGCACTTATTGAACATAGTTACCCAGCATTGTACCTTGCTCTTGTAGAGAGGCGGGGGTGTGGGGATCTCTTGATCTTAAAGGATCTCTGAAAGCCATGAGATGCACGAAACATGGTGTGGAGGGGGAAGAAGGAAGCTGCAGCTAAAGGTACCTCATGGGGAGCGTGTGGACAAGCTTCTCCAGATCGCAGATCAGATGAGGAAACAGAGCTGGCGTTCCCTCCCATTCAGTAAAGGACTGAACCTTATGTGCCCTGCTCTAAAACCTTGGTTGTTTCCACTTAATAATAGACTAATCATAGTTCTTTTTATTGGTACCACTTGAAATGCTCAACAGCAATGGTTAGAATGGGGAAGGAAGAAGAAGAAAGAGGTATTTACTTCTGCACAGCTACCAAAATTCCCCTTTTCAATACATAATATGCAAGCATAGCTTAGGTAAATTTATATAGCAATATGAATACATTATAAAAATATATTAAAATGTATAAATATACAGAATCCATTTGTCATAGTGAAGCAGGCAATTATATTTACTGACAACTATTAAAAAAAAAAAGGCAGTTATTTTGGCCTCAGTTCCTGCTTAAACCCTCTGCCTTTGGGACAGCTTGTCCTGATGTCACCAGGCTGATTTGACACCTGCCGAGTTTTCCCTCCTGCATTTTTTCGCCCCTGTTTTGATGTGCCCTGCTGGTGGTTAATCTAGCGGAGTAATTTTTAAATTAATTATAGAAAGCAATGTATCTAACTGGAAAATCTGGAAGTGGAGTCTCGGGGTGTGAGGTAAAGCTGACCCTGATGCTGGCTGTGGCCATGGCGTGTCACTGGGCCCGGCCAGGCATCCCCCTCACCCACAGCCTTGATTTCCTCTGCCTGCCACTTAAATTTCCTCATAATTATTAAAGAAAGGCTTCTGCCATACTCCTGAGGTTCAATAGGAAGTGACTGTGCTCGAGTACAAGCAATCAGTCGGTTTTATCTGGAAACTCCTCTCATTGCCTCCATGGTGGGTTTTATCCTTCAGCCCCAGTGCTCCCCCTCCCTGGAGCAGCTGAGGGAGGGATCAGGATATTCTCCATACGTAGTACCGCTGGGTTCAATTAGACCATCTGAAAGTGAGTATGGACTTTGTGTGATGGAGTGTTTAAAAAAAAAAAAGTTACTGTACAAATTTGTATTTAAATAAGGACCCAGTTGCAAATGTTTAACAGCTGATAGAGCCCATAAAAATAAAGGAAGGAAGAGAATGTCAAGCCAAGATGACTCCATGAATCTCCCACTTAACACTACACCTTCCTCATCTCCAGCTATAAACATAGAAGCCACCAGTAGCTTCCTAACTCGTTGTGTAATCTTAGTTTTGCAGGTGTCTACCTGGAAAACATAATTTTAACCCCCTCTTCTGTTCAGGTACCTCAGGATGTCAGTTGCTGAGGGACCTTTTCCAGATTTGCAGCACAAAGCTGTTAGTGGCTGGTAGTATGTGCCTTTACTTGACCTTTTCTTCTGTTTTAATCTGTGTTTTTTTTTCCCCAATGTCTATAACTGGCAGAGGGAAAGGTGGACTTTCCCTCTGCACAAGGTCATTTCCAGAGGATTAAAGCACCGACTGCCCCATATTAAGCCACTCTCCAAATCGTAAAATTGCTTGTTTACAATTTACCAGCTATCTGAAAAGCCTCCATTAACCTGTAGAAATGGGCAGAGATATTTTGCAAGTAGGAGAGGGAATTTTATGCCACTGGTCTTGACCAAGAACTATGATTTTATTTAAATTGGTTTGCCCTCCCTCCCCTTCTCTGAGTTCTCTTCTGTGCTTCGCTCAGACTGAATTGCCTTTCTTGCTAGTTATAAAACCCAGCCCATATTATGCCTGAAAACAACACTGGCAAAGTGTATCGTGTTAGCTGCACCACTAAATAAAGGAAAACTTAATATTTCATTTTTTTAATCAACGTTTAGTGGTTGAAATGTCAGTCTTGCAGCTTGTTAAGCTCTTCAAGGGTTCGTAGTTTATAGGAAAAAGATGATGACTTTCTTCTTGATTAAAAATGAACTATATCAGCCTTGGAAACCGCTCCTTAATTAAAAAGTAAATCATGTTATATGTTCACCATGATGAACTGATAATAATTGGAAATTACCTTACATATCAATAAAATGGCATAGTATTTGTGAGTGGGAAATCAAAAATAACCTTAAAATTCTGTGTCAGTGAGACTCTAATGCCTGTAAGCATAGGCATTACTTTTGTGTCTATTGTGCCTTAATGCTTTTATTATCTTGAATGTCATATAGAAATAAAAAATTATTTTCCATCACATTTTAAATATTATTTTGTAATAAACCTTGACTGTGCCATTAAATCTTCAAGAGCTAATAACTGCTTTTACAGTAATGGAATTTACATTTGGGCATACTGTAGCTGTTAGCTCAAGTACAGGACATTTGGGGGTTGGTCTTAAGTCTATAATAAAAGACATTTGACTCTTTTCTCAGTATTAGATATTGTCCAGCCTGCACGTGAGGTGACAGTGCAGAGCTGTATCAATGCAATGCGTACAGGTGTGGTAGGACTGATAGTCTTTCACCAGCTATTCATTCCAAAGCAATTTTGAGGGCTGTTCAAAAGCATTTAGCCTTATGTGTCTGAGCTTGTGGGTCAGCCTCATATGTAAGCAAGAAGACTTACGCAAATACGGAGATGTGTTATGCAGTCAAATTGGAGAATATTGTTCTGTAAAGTTTTGAAAGTGGGTCCTATGAGAAGCCTAACCTGAGCGTGGAGTAGAACTAGCTGTCTACTAGTAGAGCAGGGATATGGAATTTATTTGGCTAAATGAGTTTTTGGAATTAAAGGACTTTTTGGGGCAAATGATGCGCATCAGGGGAGGTGACCTAATTTTCACAGTAGGAGGTTTGGATAATAAGAATTCAGACAAACAAGTCCCCAGTGCAGTATGTATTGTGTTTAAATACAAACTTGTGTCCCTGCCACATTTTTAAAATAATTGCTGCTTGTACTAATTATCAAAATGACAGCATTTCTGTATGGAAAAAAAACCCCAAACAAAACCCATTTCCTTCTACACTCCCTTCTGTGTTCTTTTATGAACTCGTCATCAAAATTTAAGAGATTACAGGTATTTTAGGGAGTAAGAATGAAGTCCTAAACCCCATATCCTAATTTCATTGCAGAATAAAGAACAAAGTAAAACCTGGTCTATGAGAGACAAGTTGTTCATAAAACTTTCCATAATTATCAAACACAACAAGGATAAAGGAAATTGGGCACAGTAAATTGCTTTTTGTTCCAACTTTCTCTTCATTCAAGCTTGCCCCAGCGTGGTATCCATTCTTTCAGAGTGAATTTTCATTAGTGATGCCAAGAGATTTCTACTAAATGGTAACTCTTAGTGTGTCTTAAGCTCAAACCAATTTCTCAGTTGTCTGAATTTGGTCAAAATAATCCCTTTCAGGGGCTCCTCGTGGCTTGGGAGGGGTTATGCAAAGTAAAAAATCTGATCCCTGGACCTGTAAGTGAGTTGTCATAATTCTGTTGATAGCAAGCCTGTTGAAACACACTCAGAGGCAGAAAACTGGGCTTGCAGGTAGTAATGCCAGATGCAATGTTGTGCTTGTATACACTTACGTAGGTAAAATCAACTGAAAAGAGATAAATTTCAACTTGAGTTCTGTCATTTAAAAAGGATTTTATTTTTTTCCTGTTTGAAACAAATTGGTTTCTTTTTTTTTTCTATTTTCTTTTTATAGCAGAGTAGGGAGAAAGTGTGCATCTGTGATACAAGATAGTCATGGTATAGTAAGGGGCTGCTGAAGCTGCACAGTGTTTTAATACATCTGTGTGCCAGTCCTAGGGATGTTTGAAGTAAAATCTTGGTCATGGTGGCCTAAGGTAAAAGTGAGTGTCAGAGGCAATTAGGCAATTTCCCATTTAGTAGAATTATTACCTCACTTTTACTGCAGTTTAATATTCAAGGTTCCTTGGTGACTGCTCAGTGTATGTGGGGGATGGGGTAAAGCTAATAGAGGAGTACAAATGGGAATATACTGACCCTATTCAACCTTTCCCAAAGTGGTCTTTGTGCTTGGGAGCTTGAGCAAGGAGAGCTCTGCAGGACCCAGTAATCCTTCCTACTCTGATTCATGAGTCTGGCTTTATGTAAGTTTTTCAGGAAAGCAACACATATAATCTCATACTTTGTGCACCTGTATTTCCTGAAGGGCCAGTTTAACCATTTTAATCCATAAATTAATTTATTTATGAATTCTCAAAGAAGTAATTCTTTACTGAAAATTTTACGTTGGGAGGCTCTATGCTGTTCTCCAGGCAAAACAAAAAAGCTCTAAGCCTTATTTTAAACCTGACAATCAAGTGTTCTACATTGTTGTATTAGGTTTAAAGTCTATATAAAGTAAAAAGGCTGAAAAACTAAGGCCATATCCTTCACTGGGTATTTGGTGCTTTTCTCACCTCAGCACTCCCATTGCTTTAACTGAGAAAGTCAGTACTGAAGGTCCTCCCGTGGTGTGAGTTCAGTTCCAGTGAGGAAAAACCCTACATCATGCATCTATGTTGTATCTGCTTCTTGCATGGGTTGTGTTAGCCCACTGATAATATTTCTTGTTACCTCTTGTGCCTGTTCATTTTATTGTTGTTTAGGAATAAGGAAACAACAGTCTTACTCACCCCTCGCCCTGAGATTTCACTCCCAACCTACTTTGATTTATTCCTAAATTAATCTTCCCTTTCAGGCATCACAGAAACCTATACAATGAACGCATCTTGGCATTTATCTGCTTGTTACTCAGGTTAACATACTGCAGAATTTGTGGTCTAGTCGCTATGTTTAATGTGCTTTCCTGTTTTTTACCAAGACACTTTTATCAATTTCGAGCACTTATTCAGAGTATGAATTGATGGGTTTAGGTACTAATGATAAAGAGTGTGCTTTGATCTCATCGTTTAAATATCCACAACCTTTTAACGCTTGGCGTTTTAATCACTGGTTAGTGATAGTTGGAGACCTGTGATTAAGAATGCAGCCAATTCTGCATTAAAATTCATTTCTACATAGATACTTTTAAAATAATCCCCTTAGACTATGGGGATTGCCGTTACTTGCAAACAGACCCAGAGTGATTGTAGGGTAATCTGTGTGCACACAATATTCTCTTCATACAGGAATTTTCCATGTAATAGAAGCAAATCTTATGACAGCTGTAGTTATTGAAGAGTGAAGACAGTTTCTTACATAGAGTGTAAATTTTGTGTTTTTTAAATGCTGAGCTGCTTTCTGTGTGATTTATTTGTGGAGTTTTTTACCAGCTGAAAATGTAAGCTACTACATAAATATTTGTTCAGGCTTAGTTGCAAAGTGACAGAGCAATGTTTCATGTGAAGTACTGTATTGATGGAACAATTTGATTGAAGTCTATAGGGAAACTCTGACCATGAAAGGAATTATTTCAATGCTATCATCATTTCTAAGGGGATTTCCAGCCCTTACTGTCTTTTCAGCTGTAGCTATATAACATGGCATATACATAACAGTTAACTGGGGAGACACTTTCAGTTTTGGTATTCTTGATGCTGATTCTGCTCTCTTGTAAGATGTTCAGGAATGTGCAAAATTTCCAGGTTCTTCTTTGAACAAATCTAGAAGTCTGGGAAATCCATGTGTGTTTCAGTGTAACGAGTAGGAGTTTAATCTCTGACATGAGCTTTCTGCTTCATTTATCACTTTCACATTTCAGTCTCCCATACACAGAGGATCTGTGTCTGATATTTAAAAACAAAACATCTCACTGGAAGACATAAAAGGAATAAATGAAACATCTTGTTATTGCTCTGTACAAACTATGTCTGTGACGGGCTGTAGGTAACTCTTACTTTCATTATCTGTTCCCTTAAAGAGTGCTTCATAAAAATAAGTACTGCAAAACAAACAAGAGAAAGGGTAGTCTTTTCTGGTGTGAAACTGGGGTACGGGGATCCAGTGTTTCAAGTGTTCTCTGCCTAGTTCTGCCATAAATTATTGGCTGATTCTGATCAAATAATTGCAACTATATTTAATTTCATATAAATAGTTGAGACTTAGGTGAATATAGTAATTTGTCAGTTCACCTGTGACAATCTGTCTTTGAAGAACTCTGAAATTATGGAGTAAAAGCCATTACATAAATCCAAATGGCGAGAGGGATGATTTGTTAATGGACCTTTTCAGTGTGAATTTGAGGGAGGTGAATGTGCCCAGGTACATGAATGTGCCCAGGTACATGAAGCGATTCATGGGCAGTCGTAGTGACGTGATTGCCAATATGTGTGAGGTTTATGGTAGCACTTCAAACTACTGTCTCACATCACCCGTACAAGGACATACGTGGACTCAGCTTTGTCATCTGCTTTAATTACTCATTCCATTCAAAAAATTACTTCTTTTGTGAAGCAATACTTAAATGTATCTTTTTCTGATTAATATTGTAACGTGGCTGCTTCTTTCACTGCAGATATTAAGGAAATCAAAAGAAGCACTGACTGCATAGAATTGGAAATAAAAGATTACAGAAGCTTAAGATGTTCTAGTATGTTACTTATGCCAAGATATCTGATAGAGTGATCTGGCCTGTTAAAATGACAACTACAGCTCTTAGTTAACAGGTTCACCACTTTTTGGAGTTGTCCAGGGATGAGTAATTTAGGAAGAAAAATGAATATGAAAAAATGGTAGTTCTGGAAGATCTCTAGGCCACAGAGCAGGTAGAGTTTCTTACATGTATACTTCCTATTTACGAGTGTTTTAAATATCTCAGAGTAGGAGTTGCCTGAGTCCATGCAGTCTGAATTATTTTCTCTCATGCAGCAGTCAATTTTATGGTCAACTCTCTGTCCTGTCTCAAAGTAGGTAGCAAGATGAGAGGATTTTTACATGTAATCCAGACTCTTCTATCTAGGTCATTGCATTTCTGATAGTTGAATCTTTCCTGGGGTAATTTGACTGGGATTTGGTACCACTGACAAGATAAACTTGTGCTTGATGATCTACAGCAATTATGAAAGTCTTTTCTGACATCAGACACCTTTTTTTTTTTTTCCTTCCCACAGGTAAATGCACCTTTAATACATGAGATTATGTACAGGATCTGCAACACTCCTGGTTTCTGCTCACAGTGTGAAAATTGGAAAAGCACCCACCAAGCAGCCATTGTATAAACAGCCCATTTCACCATTCAGAGCTCTCCTGCTGCTTCGATGGAAAGTGCGATGGATAGACAAAGCTTGCAGAAAGAAATAATCAGCTCTTGGCTAGCTGAGAAGGAGACTTTAAACTCACAGTCCCAGGAGAGGTTTTTGAGTCAACCCTATTATCCTTGTAAGGCTGTAACACTAGCAAGAAGTGTTGATCCTTTCATCCTGCAGCTTTAGCATGGTTACTATCAAGAGCTCTGCAAATACTTGAGACAAAACTGACCTTTGGGCTTGGAAAAGCCTAGGGGTCCTGGACTTTCTTGATTGTGGGGAAAAAATGTAAAAGAAAAGGCAGCATTGGTTTGATAGATTGGTCTATCACTCTGGCCTTTTAAAGATCACCTTGGAGAAAACAGTCAAACAAATCAACTGGTGTGGAAGAAGCAAGTGCTAAAACTCTGTAAGGAGAAAACTTTTACATAAACTTTTTTTTTAAAAAAAAAAGCTTTATGGCATAAAACTTGCAGGTGATCTCAAGTAGCAGGAAACAAATGAGAGAGAAGGCTATTGTAAAGTGAGAGTTTCTGAACCTGCCCAGCGTGAGTTCCCTTCCTGCTGACTCATGTGGGATCTGTCTCCTTCAATCTTACTCCTTGCTGTTTCCGAAGTTACAGTTCCAGAGCCAGGTAAGCTTGCTTTTCTTTATTCCTAATCTGTAGCAGTTCATGAGAATTTAGTGAGTTGGTGATTAGCTGTGAGGATTGGTTTTGTTTTTCCCCTAGTATTTGGAGTTATGCCTTTATTATAAAAATTGTGATTAGTCTGCAGCTTTTCAGAAGTTTATGGGTATTCTGATTGATGCTTCCTTGCCAAATAATCACAAACAGTACGTACCGACCGTGCAGAGTATTTCCACTCTGGGAATTAAAAATCTTTTGAGTTCATATATGGTGGATGCTGCAGCGTAACCACCTGCTGGAGTCATTGCGAGGCCCGATTAATGGCACAGACTTTTAGACGAGTATTTGTTACTTCTGTACCTTGCACACTGTTCTGTGGTGGAAAAGTTTCACGGGCCATATAGCTGTCCCTTCTGCCAGCTACAGTTTTTGAAAAATCATAGCTTGCTGCAGCCTTGACTCTACTCTTGCTGGAGGACTTGTTTCACATTTCAGATCTGTTTAGAATATTGCACGTCCATTGAAAATGACTACTCTGTAATGAGGGCTCTGTTAAAACTTGGATGTATCTGGAGTCTTTACCTGTTTGGTACAACCCTCAACACAAAGTAAATATAGTACCAAAGCAAGATATCAGCGAAATTACTTGGTGGCCCTTTGATAGCTTGGCTAAGAAAAAAAATAACACTTTGCCGAATATGTGTATGCAGATGCCAAAAATCTCTTCTAATGTTTGGAGGATTAAACAATAGGTGAGATGGAAATGGTCTTCTCCTGTCCTCCTGTTCAAAACCAGGTATTTTGATGGGGGCAGATATATTTCTTGTATCACTAAACATAATGTGCTGAGTCTCGGAGAGAGGGATGCTTTATTTAAAGTAGTGTTTCATAAAAAAGATTAATTTCTCAGAGGCAAAAAGCAAAGTTTCCTGAAAGAAGTGTGATGTTGATCCAATTCCATTACTTTCAAGGCTTTGATGCCTGCTGAAGCGTTATGTTGCCTCAGAAGCAGAAGGAAGGGACTTTTTCACAGATTGTAAAGAAGTTGTGACATGTCTTGGATTTATAATAGTTTCTCAGAAGCTCTAGCATTAACTTTTTTATGCTATCATACATCTGAACTGAAAAACCCCTTTGTTCCCTATACCAATTATCTTTTTAGGGTTGATCGGTCATTATAGTTCCTGCATACCACAAGCTCTCGATTCCTTGGAATATGTTTAGCTTTGCTGTGCTCTGTCTGTACAGACATTTCAGCTCAGTCTTTCCTACTTTTAATTACTGTCTTTTGCTCGAATTAATGGATTTTGCAGTAGCATAGCTGATATTAATGCAATTAAACCACTTAAGTATAGAGGAGCTGATATTCCGGAATGAGTAAGCCAAGAAGTGAGGCTGATATTTTACTCTTCTAGTAATAGAGATATGTTATTTCATTGCAGGTTCAGTAGTAATTATTTACACTGATGAACAGAGAAATGGGGCAGAATGTTTTGCCCCAGGCTTTTACTGTAACTTGTCTGAGGCTGAGCAAAATAACTAATGTTTCTATTTCATGAAGAAGGATGCAGATGATGTGACAAAATGTGACTGGGGAATATGGTTGGGACAAGATTCTCTCTGTGAGGAAACCAGCAGAAATCAGGATAGGATGTTCCCCAGAGGGCCAGCCAGTGCAGCTCTGCTGGCTTCCAGAGGCACGAGTCTGCACAGGAAGTGTGACTGGCTGGCCCTGGGCTACTGAAGTGCATTCTTAAAAGAATGATCCTTGTTTTCGTCTTTCATGAGAAAGAAATTCATTCTTCCACAGAGTTTTCTATTGTTTTGATGTCAGAAAACAAGATTGTTTTGAGTAATGTTGGTATTTAGTACCCCAAAGAGTCCCTTGTAACGAGCAGGTGAGGCTTTTACGTGCTTCCAGGGAAAACTTAATGAGTGGAAGACTATTGTGGAGGAGGAATAGTGTTGCTCCTTACCAAGGCAAGTCAGGTGTTGTTTCTTTGGCATTGGGAAGGGATGTTGCATGGGGCTGCAGACTGAGGCACAGAGGCGCCTGAGCTAATGGCTTTCCGCACTGCAGAAGTGGAGAAGCAGCATGCAGCTACAGCAAGAGCTCCCTGCAGGCCTTACTGGTTTTGATGTGGATTTCTATGGCTCTGCTAATGCTGGTACCTGAACTTCAGTGCACTGCTTTTTGGATGCAGCAGATTGTTGCTAATGCTGAGGTCCGACTGGAAGATTTCAAAGAAACTCCAAGAAATACTCTTTATACAGCTTGTAACGTGGTAATGCTAACAGTCAAGCTGTAATTAAATGCTACAATAAAGGAGGCATTATTAGAAGAGTAGACATTTTCATGCTTCACGTATAAGCCAAATGCCTAAGTTGCTGGGGTTTTAGATGAAACATTCCTTGAACAAGCTATTCCCAATTATCCACTGCAAGGTTTCTGAAGGGAAATATTCTGTTAGATAGCAAGGAGGGTTTGTGACATGTTCATATATGCTGCCCTAACTAGTTACATTTTGGTCATTAAATGAATCGGAATCTGTCAGAGTCTGTGACTCCAAATGTCACGGAACAGACCACTGTCTTTGCTCTTCTCTGAAGCACCTCGCGTCGCCTCTAGGATGCTCATCTAGGTGTAGCAGCACAGACAGCTTATAGCAACTCCTGTGCTGATTGTTTTATTTCCTTTGATCTCTCCTAACAAAGTATAGTTTGTTCAAAACAACTGAAGGAAGCTGAAGCTGTTAATTTTCTCAGAATTATTTTTATGCAAACTTGTACGCTGGCTTTGGTGGCTGGTTGTGGAAATAAGCCTTGGTTTGCTTTAAAGTTTGATATACCTAAAGAACTATTTTGAAACTTGATTTATTTCTAACCTATGTGAGGCTTTTGATAATTTCAGCCTTTGTTGCAAGAGCAATTCTACACAAGTAAAAGTTCTTTTATCTCGGGGACTAGCTGCTATTGTACCATTTTATATTATAGTTGCTAAATTCACCCCACACAGGCTCATTGACTTCAGTGGGAATTTTCCTCGAACAAGGAATTAAATAGTCTTCAGAATTAGTTCCCCTATGACTTCAGAATATTAGATACCAGCTCAAGTTATGTTGCAAGCTGTCAGTTTTCCACCTGTTAAAATTCTTGGAGCAGATGCAATAAAATTTCTTCAAGCTTGATAAGAAAAGTTACAGGTAGTTTAAATTCTCTGCAGAAGTCTAGGAGTTTGGTTGGAGTTATCGAAGGCTGCTTTGAGGTTCTCGTACAGGAAAGGAGTTTTCTGTACGAAGCCCCATATTTCACCCCTGTCAATTCTGCATTTAAATCAAGAGAAATACTATTTTTTTTTTTGGTAAATGATGAATAAATAATAAAGTCAAGAGCATAGCAAACAAACAAAAAAAGCAGCACAGTGCAGCATGGGTCTTTGAACTTCAAAGATGACCCACAATACTTTATTTACATGTTTGGTTTTGTGTGTGTGGTGAGAGAGAGAAAATGTAACCAGTATATGGGAAATTGAGGGTGGGATTGTCATTAGTTGTGCAAATTTGCAGGAAGACATCTCATAATGACTACGTTCCTTCATATGAAAGCAAACTTTGTCTCTTGAAACATTTTTAGTTTTCCTTGGCTTTTCTAGATGCGCTGATCCATCGATGTAAATGTGTGCCTGAAGCCAGCCGAGGGACATCATCACAGACTTAACAAGTGCACACTGGACTTCTTTCTCTTATTTTTCTGACTTGCAGATAAAGTGATTGGTTGGAAATAACTGTCATTAATCTTAATTCTGCCTATGAAGACTGCTTCCAAGTCCTTTTTCCATATTTTTTTTAATGAAATCAAATACTTTTGACAGGATGTGGATGATTTTGATAGTAATTCATATACTCTTTATCTATTAAAAATATATTTAATAAATAGTTTTGAGGCTGTTGGAGCAAATAGGCGAGGGCTCCACATGTATCTGTACTAGATGTATGAACTTCGCAGGTTCTGGTGATTAAGTCAAGGAGAGGAGCTTGTGAGAATCTTCTACACTGAAGAGAAAGTTTACTTAACATTTTCTAGATGAATGCCTTATGTATAATATATGTTTGTGAACTGAATTTTTTTTAGCCAACTAGAAATATCTTTGGGGTTATATTTGGCTCCTAGCAAGCATCAGTTCTATGAATGTATTTATTTTTTTTTAAACTGTATGGTACAATATATGTGGATGTTGTGCTCAAGACATAAATCATGTACTCTGAGAGAACATTGTGACCACATCATCTTAAAAATGCTTTGAGTAATTCATCTGGATGGATTGAATCACTACTCTTTTTTTTT
>VXBO01008616.1:36063-82293 GCA_013400135.1 Rhinoptilus africanus
TTTTTCCCCCTTTTATCCTTGCTACCTTTTGAAACTGCTACAGGCAAATCTCTCCCTTGGAACTGGGTGAAAGCTGGGGGCGAGATCTTCAGGTAGAATAGATCAGTGCAGCTTGTCTTGTGTTGCAGGAAAACCTTGCCTTTGCCCTCCTGATGATCTCACTCTCCTAGAAAATTTCGCAATATGGTTCTCTTTTCTTTGCCTAAAACAAACTTAGATCTCGCCCTTGAGATCTTTAGCAAGTCGAAGCACGAGGTATTAATACAGAAGCAAGGCTGAAGTTTCACCTGTGGGATTCCTGTACTGGGCAGTGTGGTAGTAGAAGCAGTGGTTGTTTTAGCTTGGAAATTCTCTAGAAGGTACTTTGGAAGTAAATAATACAACAGTACCTAATTTTATTTTAAAGTCAGCACACCAGATCATGACTTCTTTATTTAGTTCTTCATTGGTCAAGCTGCTGTAGACTCTGGTACGAGTTTGTTCAAGTGATGCTGAATACAAATGTGCAAACCTGGATTTTGGCATATTATGTCTAATACAATTGTGAGTGAAAATACTTTCTTGCTATAAGAGGTAGGCCACTGAAGATAGTGCATCACAAAAATGCCTTTATTGTTACAGAGCATGTGACAAACTCAGTGGTGTGTGCAAACAAGTAGGGAAAGTGTTATGCTACAATGATACTCCAAAAACAAACAACAAAAAAAATTAGGATAGACTGAAGATTTTCCTCTTCCTCTGTAGTATGAGCTGATATAACTTATCTCAAGCTCTCCTGTGCAGATCTGGGGAACAGATACTGCCACCATGGAAGCTAAGATTTTACGTGAAGTCATGTGATGGCACATAATGAAAAATACCAGCTATTGTGCAAGCTTTCAATTAGCAATTCTGCAGGGCAGTTTCTGGTCATTTGAGATGCTGTTTGCCCAAGACCTTACTGTCCATATGCAGTGTTTCTCATGATGGAGAAAAGATTGAAGGCAAAGATGAAATGTCAAGATCTGTGATGTCTGGTAACTAGCTTGCTGTTTGCAAATGTTGTAGAATGACTGTCATCATTTTTTAATGACTAATGTCAGCATAAATCCTCAATGCAATTAATTGATTCTGGAGTGAAATACTAAATTCGACACAAGTCAAGGATGTGTGTGTGTGTAAAAATGGATTGCTGATATTTATTGCCGATATCAGTCAAGGAGGGTTGTTGTTTGACACACTTGAAGTTATTTTTACTATTTTTCTGTAAACCTGCTTCAAGGAAGATATTTATGTGACAGATTCATGATAAGTGTGCTCCAGGTAGGTCCACTTTCTGATTGAATGTGAACTAGGAAAGAATTATCCCTTTGGTTACTCGATCTTGTAGGCTTATTGCCTGACAGAGAAAGCAAGAGACATAGTCCTCGCCTCGGAGCACGGAAGAACTTTTTTGTAATAAAGTGACTCTATGGAAAAGTTGTTAATCATTGACCTAAGAAACAAAGAAGCAACACTTTTGAAAGGTTAAGGGACCTGCTGAATTGGAACTGAGTGCTCTTCCAATGCAAATGTTGAAGCTTGATATAATCTCAGAGCACTGTGACAGATGGATGACATTATTTCTGAATAGTGTTTTTTTGAACAAATCAAGTAGAAATGCATTTATGTGTATCTCGAAGCTAGAGGCTGCTAGCAAGCATCCAAACCAAGTGGGAGATAGTGTGGCTCTGGACTTGTGGGACTGTAGCTCCTCCTAATAACGTTCACTTTAACCTACTGCCTGTTGGAGGTATCCAAGTTCATTTTGCACAGCTTTGTTAGGCTTTGACAGTGAGATCACAAACCAGTACAGGTACTAAAACAGCATCCTAGAAGTGGTGTAATAAGTGATGACATTTGTCATTTGGTCAAAAAAGCTCCCAGTGCAATAGAAGCAAGCCTGTATTTGGTGACTGAGGCTTAAGCAATTTCTAAACAATTCATGTGTGTTTTAGGAGCTGTTGAGGTGAGTATATTTTGAAAAGTAACAAGTAGGTAGGTAGTGCTTAAGATGACTGTATTTTATGAATCTTCCTCTCATAGATATTTTTCTTTTACATTCTGAAGCACTTATCAGAAAATAGACAAAGACGACCTTTAAGCCAGAACACTTAAATCAGTATGTGTATATAGTTACTTTTAATTTTCCATGCTCTTTCCCCTGGAGAAAACCCTGAGGAGGACAAGAGAGAAATCATCTAGGTGATCAGAAGTCTTACAGTCTACCCCAAAAATATGTATTTTCCTGGAATTCGTACGGTGTTCTTCACTAAGTAGATCTCAAGATGGACATGCAGTTCTGATATTACAGTTCTTGATCCATTTGACTCCTGCTGTTACACCCTGAGCTGATCTAAGAGCAATTGAGCTGTAAAGGATATACTGGCTGGAATGAGGGCGTGCAGGGTTATTCTGACTGCACCTGAGACCAGGTCCAACAGCAGTGCAGCATCTACCTTTGGCAAAGGGCTCATCTTGGTCTGCCAGAGGCAGCCTGATGAGGCTGTGGTAGTAGGCAAGAAATTCAGCTTGCTCTCCCGTGGCCTTGTTAGGTTGCTGCGTGGAGCACTGCTGGATAGCTGTGTTCTGTCAAGCAGAACCAGTAAGAATATTAAGAGGAAGGGAGTTAACCTTTACTTAGTGGTAGGGAACAGATGACTTAAAAATAATGGTCAGAAAAATACAGGTGTCTGCTCCTGTCTCCTCCCTGCCTCTTCCCTCCCTTTCCCGCTTTTTTTGGTGGTAATGGGTTTTACTGTTTCCTTTTTTTCCCCTGTCTTTTCTCCAAAGACTTCTCTGGCTTGTTATTCTTGCAAAAATGCATCTCTTGCAATCCCAATTGTGATTGCTATATATATTATTTTCCCCCCAGCACTGGTGTGATGCATCACAAGAGAAAATGTTATTAAATGTGTTACTGGCTATTGAATACTTCCAATTGCGTCTCTGTGTGGTGTTGACCTGCACAGCAACATTTAAATTGTAGAAGTTATGTTATGTTATGGCTGGGGAGCTGAAGATGTCATGCTGCCAGGTGTTCAGGAAGCTCCTCATCTTTGTAAGAACTTGGGCTGTTTTAGAAGAATAGCATAATGGGTCATCTATTTTTATGTAATATGAGTTTATTGTACACAAATGACAAATAACATGAACAGAAGTCTGCTTCTGCTTTTTAATAGGAGAAAGCGCCTGGTGGTTCTTGGAATGTCATTGTGGTGCTGGTGACAATGGTTGAGAACTTCAGGCCTTGTTCTTTGTGTGTTCCCTGGAGAGACCCCCACTCACCAGGCTTTATGGAAAACTGAATTTAACTGTTGAAGTAAGGGCTTATTTTAGGTGAGGCACGACTCTGGGCCAGGGTTGCGGTCATCGGCTGCCTTCCCCTGTGGTGGCCCCATGATGCTTACAGCCTCCCCCCCAACACCTCCTTCCCGCTCAGCCTCTGTCCGCACCATCTGGCTCACAGCTCAGGTCCACCATGCCCTGTGGACCTCTGGTCCAGAGAGCAGGGCCTGGGGAGGAGGTTGTGTCTGATGTCTCTGTGTCAGTACCATCACCGTTGCGTGCACCTGTGTGTTGTCCAACTCAAGTGGTGTCCCGAGTGCCACTTCTCCATGGCTGTATAAGGAAAGGTGGCTGCAGACCACTAACAGAGAGAGCAGGAATTAAGTGGTACCGATTATTATTTTTATTAAAAAAATAAATTATTTTGCAGTTTTAAAGATCCTTGATACTTGATCTCATTTGTAGTCCACCAGTAAAAAAGAAAACACTGCTCGCTGCTTTTTCAAAAGAGGTTTGGCTATGAAGAGGTTGTGACTTACTGATGCAGTGGATTTTGCTAAGCAAGAGAAGACTTGAAGCTCAGCCAGTTTAGCCTAAACCAGACATATCAAACTCCTGCATCCCAGTTATACCCTGTGAGTGGATCACTTCATCAGAAACAGTTTGATTTTGTTAAAAGCAGCGTCCCTCTGTCACAACACGTAAAGGCACACAGTTCTTGCATTCTAAAAGCCTTTCAAAGCACTAAGGAAGTCTTACGTTAGTGTTTTGGGCTGTGGAACTTTCTTTGTGCTATCTCAGTTCTTTATGATGCTCCTGTATTTGGAACAGACAGGGAATGGGTATCTCTGATCTTTTCTCTGGTCAATACTAGTAATGCTGACTATAAGGGTACTAGTGAAACATTTCTTGAGTCCTTGCTCTGATTCCCTCCCCTCTTTGTTTTCCTTTGTACACTTGGGGACAAAATGATAAAAAAAACAGTTTTCTAAAAGCATCTAATCTTTGTGGGGAGCTGGTTACTGTTACAATCCAGCTTTTATTAGGGGTAAAAACTCAGGTTGTGACTTTTCTGTATGAGAGGTAAATGACTTAGCAGTCAGAGTTAGCTATCTCCTAAAATGCCTTGGGTCTGTCTTTGAAAATATCCTCGAGAGAAGAGAAAGATCTATCTATAAAAAACCTCACCAAAAACAACAAAAAAATTAAAAAAATGTGTAAGATAAATGAGTGTGTGGTGCTAGTGGGGACACCTGCTCGCTCTTTGTATGTGTGTACATAAATTGGGGTAGAAAGTGAGTCTGTCTGGACTGTGGCAAATTATGATTAAATAAAGTGCCCTTCTTGTTATTTCCAATGGAAGAAAATTTCATTACTCTATTGATTTACAGTGATTAGTGTTTTCTTTCTCTCTCTTTTTTCTTTTCTTTGAGGCTGCATTGTCAGAAGAGTGGGCAGTCACAGCTGCTTATTGATTCTAACCAGGGCTGAAAGATGATTGAGTGCCGTGACTTTTTGTGCCCCATTGTTTCTCCTTGTGCTCTGGTGGAAAAACAATTAAAAGTATTCCCATTCCCAACAATATCTCTGGATGTTCTCTTGGTCTCTGAATATACTGTTAGGGATGGAGATGGAAATGCCAATGACCGCCTCACAGCCCAGCGTAAGATTAATGCTCATCATTTTATGAGATAACAGCTATAAACAGTACAATCCAGTCCTTTAGAACAAGACTGAAGTATTAATTTAATCTGTAAAACTGCAGTCATATAGTAATAAAGAATTATTAACAAAGAAAAGGTTTAAGGGTTTAGCTGTATTGTAATTTGTTTATGGTAACCAAACAGCTAGAAACATGTTTGATTAGCTGATCAATGAAAGGCTGTTACTGTGTGTTATATTATCCTGTCACTGTGATAATGACATTGGGGATGTAATTGGTTCTTTATTTTGCTCGCTACTATACATATTTGAATCCATAAATAGGATTTGTCTTTGATAAATATAGATTGGGATTATGGAGCAGTGCTAGCACTGATTTTATGTTTTGCTTCAGCATTTTCGTGAACAAAACCACCTTCGCTTCACACAAGCGTGTTTCTTCTATCACTGGTGAAAAATGGGGGTGAGCAGAAATGTAACCAGTAGGCTGATGGGGGGAATAAAGGGGATGCTGGAAAAAACTGTGGAATTTGAATCATTGTCAAAATAGTGGATTTTAAATTGTTTTGTAATTGCTTAAATTGTATTGTAATTTAGTTGCACTGGTCGGCATGGTACTACTGCTGGGTGACAGGCACTTGGAGTTTTCTATCTGCTTCCACCTCTGGATCCAAGCATTCTCTTGTCCCTTAATGGCTGTTTTTATCCCTGAGTAGCCGTGGACTCTGGGGCATTAAGCACTACTTTCTCACTGACAAGATGCCCTGTAAAGTGGCAAGGGGAAGCTCCCCTGGTCGATGATGATGCTGTTGCTTCTTGGGATATAGTCTTTAGGTGTGACAATCTGTAGCATCTCACAGGCATTGTGTTTGAAATTGTCTCATGGTAGGTGTGTAAATTTTCCACAGAGAAGAAAAAACATAACAGTGAAATCTTCTTATTCTGCTCTTTTTTTTTTCTAGCCTAAAAGTAAACAGCAGCCAGAGCCCAAATAATTGGGAAGTAGTGTATATATGTGCTGCATGCTACAGCTCTGTAATAACTCGAATGATCTTTCCTTGTAGGAGTCGGAGAGTTAAGGCTAGTTGTGTTCCAGGACAATCTAGCATCTGAGAAAACTCTTCTATGTGCCCTGAACAAAACGTTCTTGATCTCCTCCCTCTGCTGCCTAGTAGTAGGCATTTGCTTTGGACACTTTAAAAGTCTCTGTGTGATTACTGCTGTGTAAAGGGAGAGAGCAGAAAGTGTGTGGGAATGTTGTCCTGCGTGTAACTCCATGCACAGAAATTCTTCCTCGAGAAAAGTTCTTTGTAGTTGGATTTGAAAGATGGTGAACAAACAGGAACAAGGAGATGAGGACACAGGGGTGGAGGTGTGTGTGACCTGTAACTAGCCAAGTGGTGCAAGCTGCGTGAAATGTAGGCAATCCTAGTGTTTGGGCTTTTTGGTTTTACAGTAAAGGAGAGCAGGCCCTGTTGTTCTATCTGGATGAAGCAAAAGTATTTGTCATCTTCCTCGTGTGTGTTGTGTGGTTGTGGTTTTTCTTTTTCCCCATTAGATTTGTTTGCCCTGTCACTAATGTTTTTATTTTGGGCGATAAGTATTTGGAGATCAGGCTTGTCTGAGCACTGACGCTGGCAGTTTTGTTGCAATAAAACTGTGCTGGTGCCCTTGTGATAAATCACAGGCGCTAATTTGGAGACTTAAATTACAGGTGTGTCTTATGACTTGCCCTGTACAATTAAAGTGGAATATAAATACCTGCCATGGATTTTAATAAGCAGCGGACTCAAAGTACTGCCAACTGCCTTCTGGCTGCTCTTGGGATGTCAAATTTTTTACTTGTATTAAATATAGTGAGTAACATGGCTACTGTCAGTCGTTAGAAGGAACACCAGCATGGCCACCAGCGCAGCTGTTTAGCTGGAAGGGTACTGTTGTTTTCCCTGAGGAAGGGAACGTTTATGAGAAGGTAAGGCGTACTGTAGACAGCAATAATATTCCTCCGGCTGACATCTCCTAGAACAATTGCAGTAGCAGCAGAGCTAAGTGCTAAATAAAACTTCAGTAAACCAAACAGAAGTTCTACCTAGACAATCGTTTCCAAGATCGTGCCCTGGCTGCCGAGCTAGCGTGCGTAGTGAGGCTGAGCCTGGTGACGGGACTTGCAGCAACTGCAGTCTGGCGCAGTCTTGCACTAAGCTAATGCTCGATCCTCTTGCCACGTGTTTCAGTGCAAGTGATGCTGCTGACTGCCCTGTGGGCAGGGGTGAATGGTCAAGGGGGAGATATGTGGGTGAAGTAGGGGGTACTAGACTTCGGCCTTTCGTTAAAGGGAAAAGATGCCAGGGTTTCCAGACATAGAGCATTGAAGTTAACAGTCAGGAAAACACTCACGGCTAGAAGAATCCAATGGCAAAACCAAAGTCTGATACTAGTTAGAAGAGGGGCTGCTGCCTGATGATCACTTCTGAAAGCCAGTACTGGAGACGCTGGCTTTAGGTACATGAACTTGGGACAGACTTAGCCAATGCCAGTCTACCTGAATTTACGAACACACCATCTTTCTAGTGATTTGGGTGATCCATCTAAAATAAATCCTTTTTGCTACTGGAATTATTCCATGTGGAAAGGAACAGAAGGGTTCTGCTAGCACTTTTTTTTCCCACTGGGGTTATACCTGCTATTTAGACTGCTGCTATTTAGACTATTTAAGGCTGTGGCAAACCTCTGCTGTGTAACGACTACATTCACATATGAAAACTGACATTTTTTTGATACAGTGAATAACATCTCCAGTTGAACAAAGGTGTAAGGTGTTGTTTGTAAGGAAATTATATACCATTCTCCAAACCCACATCTGTGTCAGGTGGCCTCTTGTGGAAACTTGGTTTTTTTATCCTAAAGTACTGGGGAATTGTCTAATTTTCCTTTCTGGTTGAAAGAATTATCTCCATCCTTCTGCCTGTGCTCTTTCCTGTAATGTTACGTTCCCTTTCTTATCTGAGTTGACTGTAAAACAATGTTTGTTTCTCTGTTGTGTTGCTGTTGAATACAATACCATTGTGCTGTGAGGCAGATATGTTGAGCAGTGTTTCTTCTTTGGGTCTTGGAGAAGAAACCCACACCAGCTTTGTCCTGGGGAGCTCTTCCAGGCTCAAAATCCTTCTTCCTCCCCTGTACTTTATTTTCCCTGATCAGTTCTCAAGTGATCTGTTTTCTGTGGAATTACTGACTCCATCCAAGAGATGACTGTATTTCATCAGCTTTAACTAGATGGCCCAATTACTCATTATTACTAGTTTTCTTTATAAAGGATGTAATGTAAGAATGGGAAGAACTGTCTCCTATTAAAAAAACAGTGAACAATGTCACTGAAGTACAGGAAGCTGCACCATGTTTGTAACAATGTGAGTTTGATCCTTTTGAAACCTGATTCAAGCAACTTGTTTTTTCTCTGGGGTTTAATATCTTGAATAGAAACAATCTGTTAGTGTATTTGCTATTTGAATAAATCATTAAAATTTCAGCACTTTGAGAAGGTCTTCATTTCATCAGATGCGTCCATCTAACACAGATGCTCTGAATTGTTCCATTGTCTTTCTCATCATTCATTGTATAAAGATTTAGTTGCCTAAAATGAAAGATGTAACATAGCAGTACCTAAACAGAGGGTCTAACACTAGAGTTGGTGAAACTCCCATACAGAATTGTAAATGGATGCAGCTGAGTATTAATGGGAAAATAGTCATATCGTTAAGGAAGAAAAAAGAATATTTTTTTATCCTTCGAAACTGGCAGTCTTAAACCGTAGTGGCATGTTAGGAGAAAAAATACTAAACTACGGTTTTTAATGTCTCATTATTCCTTACACTTCAGAGAAAAGTTGTAGAAATAACACTTTGATCAATATGTTGCCAATATATTTGCATTCTATGCCTCAGATCATGTGTAATATTTTATTGAAAATTATTTAGTTATTAGTTATGAGTTTTACAAAAGGTACACATTGATAATTTGTCTTAATATTGAAATTTTTTTTGCTTTTTAAAAATCTATGCACCATATTTAGTGCTGTTAAGACTAAGTTTCTGCCTCCTTGCTGCTTTGATTTATTACTAACTTTTATCTGAAGGATATCAATGAGGGTACTATTGCTTGAAGCCTTCATCTAAACTGCACATTTCTTTGATATAGGATAATGAAGAAGCAGAACGTTTTCCCACGGCTCCTGCTTATCGAAAGGCCTGTTTAGCTTGGTGGAGATGCGTGATTTTTTTTTACACGTGCACACACTCCTGCTATTCTACAAGATTCCATGAAAAATTGACAAATGTCCTTAATAAAAAAAAAGAAAGAGTTGTCATGGCACATCATATGCAAAGAGTATTTGGTTTTCTGCATCATAGGCCAGGATGCATTACCTACTGGTAATGCAAATGTCTTGTGTCCCTTGCCAGCTAAGCTACATTAACTACTTTAGGTATTGTAATCAATGATATTTTGTTTAACTTCAATCTCTCACGTCCTGTAGTTTGTGACAAAATTTCATATTGTTGTGGCAGAAAACTAATTATAAAGCCAGAAGGAATGTGGCGTAGCTGATATATGGTTCAGTTTTCCAACGGAATAGCTTTCCCTACAAATGGAGTCAAGCAAGTATTTCAGTGTTGTGTTGTAACTCTCCAGAGATCTGGAAAAATACTGTTTTTCTTTAAAGTATCAGATTGTTGGGTCATACCCTCACGGATGCTTTGTAGTACATGAACAAAGCAAGATGGGCATAGAGATGCTCGGATTGCCTGAGGGAGGTAGAAGGCCAATTCTTACTGGGGTCTGACTGAAGAACATCAGACTGTTGTCGCAGAAAATCTTCACCAAAATGGTTGGCTTTGATATTTTGGCTTCTCAATGGAAGTTTACTTTTGCAACCAACTTTATTCTGCCCCATTTCACATACTAGATTTTTCCCAGGGTAGAGGGAAATGATGGAAAGATTTCTTAGTGAATGGAATAATAATGCCCTTGAGCAGCAACAAAATCTAGAAAAGTTTTACTGTTGTCTAACCCAATGGGGTTATGGTTTACCTCATTTAGGCTGTAAAGGGTGTAGGGATAAGGTTGTTTAATATAGATCAGCGTTTGCTTCTCCCATATGATGACATAGCACTGCTATATTTTAGATTGTTACAATATTAAAAAAAAAATTTTAAAAAAAGAGACAAACTACTTCTGTTTTCTGACTAGCAAATTCTGACCGATTTGGAGTGAAATTGTGGACTAGGGGAAAAACCTTCATATCCTGCCTTTGAATACCAAGCTATTGTAGCTCAGGCAGGTATTCTTGACATTGTGAGAGTGATTTGCATAAATGATCTAACTTAATGGTAAATCCAGCTCATAAGCCAGGTGCTCAGGGTATAAATAATGAATGAACTTTGGATGCTGTGGATTGACTGCTAACAGCTCAGTAGGACTGAAATTGGTGGTACCAGCTTTTGAATTTGTAGTTCCCTGTGTGTGTTCATGTTGCGTAGGCATGGTAGCTGCAAAATGCTTTGGTCTTTTCAATAACTGTATTAAGCTTTTTTTGTTAAAAGTTGTCCAATATGCATTGGACAGATGTGTCCAAGCATATTTGAACATGTATGGTTCATTTATTTTCTAACATAAATGAATTTGAAATTGTAATACGTGGTGAAGCTGGGGTTCAGTGAGGAATTCTGGTATTTGGCCGAGTCAGTCAGCTAAAGCCCCTCTGGCATCTCGGCTACCATCGCCTCATCACCATGCAGGTCTCTGGTAGGCACAGCTGAAGCACCTTCAATTTGGGTATTATACAATACAATACAGCATAATATACATACCCCAGCTTGGGCGGGAGTGGGGCATTATTTGTGTCCCCATAGCACTGTGTGCGGCCAAGAGGAACAGTCTCTGCTGCTCAAAGGACTTTTATCAAGTTCGTGTGGTTGCTGACTCCTGATCTGTAGCGTGTTTGAAGTCTGACTGCACCTACTATTGCATGGTGGTATCTCTCTGTAATGGAGTAGCTAGGAACATCCACTGAAACAAATGTTCAGCAATTAACATTTTTCTGAGTCAGAAACAATTCATTGAAATGTCTCAAGCTTGGTAAGTGTTCTCTAATCTAAGCTAGAGATTGTTGGCTTCCTGCTTGGATTCCTAGTGGGTTTGTCCTGGAGCAAAGTCAATGACAAACAGCAAGAGATTTTTGGTATCAAACTTTGTGGTTTGGAAGCTCCTTTCACAACTGCTTATATCAGCAAAGGGAGCTCACAATATGAAAGAAAAAATGCTTTTATAATGTGCCAAAAGTAATCTTGGCATCTAAAACTGATACGGCTTTAGTCTTATCCTGGATGGAATTTATTCTTGCTTCTGGTAAAAGAAAATGGATGCAATAAACACAGTGCAACAAGATTATAAAATATGAACGTAGAGACCCCCAGCCTCCCCCTTTGCTGGTTGAAAGCGCTGTTGTGTTGAACTGTACGCCGCCTTGCAGCTTGAAAGGAATTTGTTTAATTCTCCAGTAATTTTAGAAGTTTAATACTGCTGGAGAGATGTCTTAACATCTGACGCGAGTGTCTTGATGATGCTTCAAAATGTCCTGCAAACATTTTAATTTCCTGCTACCATTTTCAGACTGGCCAGGTAGAAATGAAAGCTTATTGTCCATTGCCTTTATATTTCTCTTGCATCTGAACTCTCTTGTGTTATGGTGTTGCCAGTCGCTGCTGAGCTACCTTTTCCTTGTGGTTACCCTGTGGGACCCTCTTCATCTTCTGCATTCATGGTTTCTCTTGCCATGTATATCCTTTACATAGAAGGTCATTCACACTCTTCTTTTATTTCTTGTACAGTACGAGCATATATAAATATAAGTTCTATAGTAATTGAACATTTTTTCACTTGATAGAATTGTCCTTTTTTTATTCACTGCTAAGCAGACAGAATTTGGTCATGATACTGCTGACTTGTTCTTGCATTTCCTGTGTCCTGTCTGGTTGTCACAGGCAGGCAACACCATGTGATCTCTAAAATCTTCACAGAGAAGAGGAAAAAAACATCTGTGAGGTGAGGGTACTGATTCCACCTATTGGCACATTAGTCTGTAGTTTATTTTGCTTTTTGACTGGTCACAGTGATATTATGCCGTTGCTGCAGTAGGTTTCTCTTCAGTGCAGCATATTTTTCCACAGCATCCATCAAGCTCCCCTAAATGGTGGCAAAATAGGAAATATTCCTTCCTTGTTGGTCAGTGTGGCTACTCTGCCTTCTGCGCTTTCATTATCTTGCTTTGCAGTTATTTTACCCAGGGGACCCTAAAGCACCTCCAGTTCTCACATAGGGCTGTATTGCATGTTTGTGTCAGTGATTCTCTGTGGCTGACCACAGGGAAAAAGCTGTAAAATCTATCTTTGTGTCAGGCACTGTGTTAATTTTCCACATGAAGAGATGCATCTGGGAGGCACAGCACCAAATCATTCTGAATTCTAACTAATCTCCCCTCTTCCCCCTCATCCCCCCTCCCTAAATACAAGAGTATGTATCCTGAGCATCATTACTGGCATGTTCATTAACTACTTACAGGAGGCAGCTGCAGCTTTGGTGTATGTGGCCTGTGGCTATGGAAGGACTCTGTTATTCACTTGCTTGCTCTGCTGTGTGTGCTGTTCCCAGAAGCTTGCCTTGTGGCAGCTCCTTCAGGCACTGAAGCACTGGGCACCAGTCTCGGGGGTGTTGGGAGGGAAGGGTTTAGTTTGATTGGGGTGGGTCATCTTTTTGCCAGGTGGTGGTGATGTCTGAAGTGCTACGCTCCTCCTTTGTGAAGGTGAAAATGGGTTCCTGAGTTCTGCATCCCTGTGCCATGGCGGTGCAAGGGTCAGGAATTCAGGTTTGTTTGTGTAAGTATATTTTGTGCTCCTATTCTTCCTGCCCGTTGCTCCTCCTTCTTTCCTATTTTGGAGCTGGAGGTAGCCAGTAGATCAAGGGAAGTGATTATTATCCCCCTTCTGCTCAGTTGGTTAGCATCCAGTCCTGGCCATCCCAGGAGGAAGACAGTCAACTGGACCAAGGCCACCTAGGAGGTCGGGGTGGCGATTGTTGCAGGAGGAGAGGCTGTGGGGCTGGGGCTTGTTCAGCCAGGGCAAAGGATGGCTCTGGGGGGACAGCCGCAGCCCCTGGCACTTGTTGGGGGTGGCTGAGAGGTGTAGCCTGGCTCTTTGCAGCATAGCGGGAGAATAAGAGGCAAGGGGCATACAAAGAAATGAGTGGGAAAGGCTCTTTCACTGTGAGCATGCAGTTCTCCAGCTGAGGCTGTGTGAGAGCTGATGGGCACAGCAGGGCATTTTAGTCCATTTCCCACTCTGTTCCTGTTGCTGTGTCTTGGTATACTGCGTGTCCCTCATGTAACATCACTCCTCTTCAGTGATTTGCTACAAGTTGCACATCCTATTCTAAAGAAAAAATACCTTCATAGTTGAAGATTTCCATGAGAGTGTCATATCTGATACCTGTCCTTGTGGCTTGGAGATAACTTCTGCAGTGGCTGCTTCTGCATTCTGTTGTGTTTTTGCCTTTCCACCATATAATTAAGGTGGCTGATCTGCAACACCCATTTCTCTCTGTCTTTGCTTTTGTAAGATGGAAGCTGATTTTTCCCTTACCGCTAGCTCATTTCTCTTTGTAATAAGCTGTAACTATTCTGAGATTTATTCAAACTTTTACTTAAGGAGTCAGATGAAGTGTATGAAGACCAGCTGGTACAAAGAAATGTCACCAGTGATTTCTAGTAGCTTCTTCTGGCTGCTTTCTAGGATATTTTATGCTTTTCCTGGTGGTATTAATTGCACTAGCAACTCAGTCTTGTTAATGGAAACTGACATAAACAAGGTTTTATGTTGTTTGGACTTCAAAATGTAATTTGCTGATGCTTTTTCTCTTCTTTGTGCAGCAGTCCTGCACTTGATTTGCTCCTCGTCTGGCTAATCTGCTTACAGATGAGACTTGTTTTGTGAGCGGCATCTCATTTCATGGCTTAGCTTTTCTCCCTAACGAGCACTGTTTTTGTTCTTCCTGCATGCTTTCTTCTTGTGTGAGATCAGTGAAGAAGGTCTTATTTGGGTGGCATAGCAGGCTGTGTGTGACCCAGCTACCACAATGCAAATGAGTGGTGTGTACGATGTCTGAGCCTGCTTTTTTTTTTTTTTTTNTTTTTTTTTTTTTTTTTTTTTTGCACTGTGTTTGCATGGGTTGGAAACTTGTAAGTACCGCCTTCAGCAGAAGAAAGGTGGTTTCAAAGCTGCTGGATAATTAGGAAGGAAATTGTGGATTATATTCTCACTGCAGTCGATATTTCATATGCTGAACATATTGATTCCAGCTTGGGGCAATATGATTTAATCTCAAACAGATTTTGAAAAATACAAATATATGTATGCTTGCTCTTTTTTTTGTCTCCCATTTTCTATATTGTTTTAATGGTTTTAACAAGTATTATCAGCAATCTTTTGATTTCGGGGCAAAGCAAATTTTTATTTTGAGTTAAAAATACATGGAAATAAGAATGTCTTGCATCTGAACTTTCTTCTTAGCAGCCATGGTTAAGCTTATAAACTATTGCAGAGTAATTAGGTTTATTGCAGTGTGCCACGGTGTAGTCCTATTTAAATTCCTAACGTACGGATCTAATTTTCTATTGAGACGGCAGAAAGAGAATATGTAAAAAGGTGTTTCACTTTTCACTGCTCTGTTATTGGAAGGCGATGAAATAGAAATCAAACCACCCTAAGTGCAAGGGTAACGTGCGTTGGGTAATAATCCTTTTAGCTTCACCTGTTTTATACAGGCCTGTTTTCAACGTTATTGAAAGTGATGCACAGTAATTAAAATGTGATGATTTTTCCCTTCCAAGTAAGCACATGCATCCTATCAAAGAGCAATTGGATGATCTTAGGTAAATTAATTTTCTGCATTCAGACACGTTATCTTCTCCCTGATTCATATGTTGCTATAGCAACAATTGACTTCACTAGGCCTGACTCAGCTCCCAGTGAAATATGAAATGCCCTGGTTTATATTTTTCTGGTGTAAGTCATGGAGGTGACTTCAGCAGCTGATCTTTACTGTGACTTGTTTTTTTTATTAACTTGAAAATAAACCAGTTTAATTTTCCCAAGTTGAATACATTCCCTTTCTTCCATGTTTACGTTTTTAAAGTGTTTTTGTTAGTGTGACTAATTGAGCTCCAGAATGAAGAATAGAAATGTGGTTTTTAAAAGGTGCTTTAAAAGGGCAATTATACTTCTAAAATCTTTTTTGATTTTAAGATATGTATTAACTTCTGTCAGTCTCCAAAACGGACATCAAATGGCAAAAAAATGGATGCCATTTACAAGTACACAGGTAAAATATAAGCATATGAGATAAATGCCAACGTTCACTCCCCCTGAAAAGCAAATAGGTTGCGATCCTGGGACAAAGAACATAGAAATAATATAAACAACAATATCCTTGATTACGGAGGTTAGAACTTACTGTGGTGCATTCTTGGATTAAAAACATGTTAAAGGTTATCTAGTGTTATACCAAAAGAAGAAATTATATTTCATATGTGTATGTATGTGTTCTTTCAGTGAGCTAAATATATTTGTTGGGGTTTAACAAAACAGGGATTGGACTCTCACTGTTGTCTACAGAAAGTATCCACTGTATGCCTCAATGTAAGTTCTGACCTTTAAATGTGAACAAAATATAATCTCAAGGAAAAACCTTTTGAAAGTCAAGAGTAAAATCCTGGTTCCTCTAAAATCTAATATTTTCATCTGGAATGCATACAATGAAGTGATTTTCTTGTTCTTTATAGGTCTAGAGGAAACTCCTACTGAAATGTGTAAATAGTAACCTAAGATACCGCATCGCAAAGTAAAACATATATAGCAGAGTTTGGTATTTTATTTTCTTAACTTGTGCTTTGTTTGCCAACTTTATAGATTTTTTTTTCCTTCCCCATCCAATGACCACAGTAAATGAACTGAGTCACACGATTGACCTAGATTCTTCACGGACTGTAGACTACAGCCATAGGATTTTCTTGTTAAGATGTACTTAACCATCTAGTGATGCAGGAGCCAGGTGGAAATGTACCTCACTCTTGCAGAACTGTATGATGTCTCCATTGTGTCTGTAGGGGAAGTACACGTCAGCAATGAAAGAAAGAAAGAATAAAAAACCCCCAAACTTTGTATAATCTTTGGGAACAGAGTACCTAGGGATCATTTTTCTATAGTCTAATACTTTGGAGAATCATCTGTGTGTCAGGCAGTTGTGCATGGTATGTAGTGCACAGTCTGCAAAGCATTTTTGGTGTCATTTGTAATGTTGTACAAAATGGAACTATAATGATATGTTACAGTGAGGAGAGATTCCTTTGCCACTATAAGGAGTTTGGACCCCTTGACAGAGAGTTTATCCTGTTAGAGCTCATCACTGGGCTAGGAACCTATTATAACTACGAACTATGGGGCTATGAACCTCAATCTTCATGACCCTTTAACACTAGCTTTCAAGACACCATGGACATTGCGTATGTTCTCTTCCCTATGGGTTTTCTAGTGGGATGAAGTAGTACAGGATTGTATTGATGTGAATCGTTATGCCTTTGGATGTGGAAGCAGGCCTTAGTGCTCCTTGATACGGTGAAGTCCCAATAAAATCATAGTCGATACATCAGAAATAATCAGTGTTGTTACTGATGCTTATAGAAGGCAAGTGAGGGGAAAACAAAACATAATCTGGTCACATCAAGGTCAAATATAAAAGCTCAAACTTGCAGTCGTTTGCACGTATACCTGGGTGGCAGGTACGTGGTCTGCCTGCATGCTTAGTTTTCAGTTACATTAATTTGAGCTAAAGCATATTAGCTTTTCTCTAGAGGCTTTTTCTTCAAGTCCTCTGGGACTGTGCATATTCACATTCTGTCCCCACAAGGTTGCACAGCCTTAAACTATTCCCATTCAGTTAACAGATGCCTCTCTGGGTATGTAGATGTTCCTCTGACAGGTCAGGTGCCATCTCCTGTTCTTGACTGACTTCTTAATTCCTTGCTTTGCTTGGAAAAAGTACTTTTCCCTGGCTTGTGAATGGCTTTCAAGTGTTATGGGTCACTATCCACCCACCTTTATTTTATCAACCCTTAAATTGACAGGCCTACAAATGGATTTAATAAATGTAGTTTGTGGCTGCCTCTTGACTGAGACCAGGCAACGATATCTATCAGTTTGTGGTGACAAAATGCGGGATGCTGAAAAATTTGCAAAGCTAACTGTTCGCATTTGCAGCAGAAGCACTTGTAATTGTTACTAAAACCAGACTAGGTTACTTGATACTCGTATGTCAACGTTTACAGCAAGTCGCATTATCTAGCAGGTATTTCAAGCTCCTGCATCCCTTCACAGCAGAATGGCTAAACCTATAATTTATGTGTACTGTTTATGAGGCAATGACCTTGCATGGAGCTTTTAAGTATGTATTTAAGAGTTCCTTTTACAGCTTTTCAACAGTTATTAACAGAAATAATTTAAATGAGTTCTAGAGTAGATTTTTTTTCATTAACTTATCATTATGAACTTATAATGGATGCTCTAATTAGGCAGTGTTTCTAGTGGGAATATTTAACTGAATCAAAATTGGGACAAATTTGTTCAACATGCTCACTAGCTCTTACTAGAGGCTTATCGTGCATCCATAACCTGCTCAGTAAACAAAAGCAAGCAAGGCAATTTGGCTGAAATATAGGGTGTGCTTTTATAAGCTTCTCCTGAGATACTGACATTGAGGTAATATGCTGGCTTTTGAGTGCTGAAGCACTCCCGCTTCTGCTTCCCCTCCCTGTTGGAGGAAAATGTTTCAGTATTTCCCAGTCAAAACTCCCAGAATTTTTTTTGTCTGTGAAGAGTTGTTATCGTGATACTGTCTTCTAACTTGTGAAGGGAAACTAGTACTAGTATTAGAATCCCACGAAACTGAAGCTTCAAGGCAGGGATCTTTTCTCTTGTTGTCATAGCTCTCCAAAAGAGCAGGTGAAGAAGCTTTATTTTAATCTGTGCCAGGAATAATTTTGAAGTCTCTTTTAAAAGTCCTAATCTGGCTTTATGTCTTTTCTATTTAAGGTACTTTACAACCTTGAGCAGTAAAGCTGTAGCTGGACTGAAAACAAATTGTTTTAAACTTTTTTTTATTTGCTAACATTTTGCAATGTTTTTAGTATCTCGTGCCCATCAGTGATGCTGCGGATGTCTAAAAACTTTCTGTACTTACCCTGGAGGGTCCTACCTCCAGATAATCTTTGCCTTTTCCATTCACCCCTAGTGTCTTATCTGCTGCAACAAAATAGGGTGGGACCCATATGAGCAAGAGCTTAGTGTACCAATAGGAGGACAAAATAAACTGTCTTGAAGATGGTACCAAATCGCAGAGGTAGCCAGCCATGGGACAGATGCGGCCCCTGGAATAAATCTGCTGGCCTGTACAGCAGTTTTTCTCCTCCAGTGCCCCCTCAGGCAATGCCAGAGAGTGGGGTTTGGAAGTAGGCAAGTTCTTCTGGCCTCTTCCACCTTTCCCTGCCGCTTTCTTTCCCGTGGGCACTGTGTATCCTTTCTCCTCCTGCCCACAGCAGGCACATGCTTCCCTTGCGAGCCTGGTGCAGCCATCCCATGCAGCATGGCATGTCCCTTTCTGTAACACCCCCTTACAAGGTAGGGGGGAGGTTCAATCTCTGTACTACGGGCAGGAAAGTGCCTGCCATGTGATAGTGGTATCTACAGGCAATATGTGCAAGTCCAGTCTGTGTATGAAAAAGGATGATGAAAAACAGTGTTTGGGTTTTTTTTTTTATTGATTCTATGGGAGACCGTGGGCTGCTTTGGTGGAGGGATAATTTACTACACATAAAGCACATGCATAAGGATGGAAAATTAAGCACACATAGGTGATATTAATTCTCAAACTGCCTGATCTTTGGGTGCCTAAATCTGCCACGGCAACGTTCTGGTGGGGTAACGTTCTGGTGGGGTAACGTTCTGGTGTTACATATAGATACTAATACATTGACTTTTTTGAGGATTCATGGAATAGTCAGTAGAGAATCAGGAAGTACTCAAGAAGCTGAAGGATCAGTGCCAGTAGTAGCTATTCTGATTGAGAACGGAGGTGAAGTCATTGCACATGTTACTTACGTTATTAATTAGTCAGTCCAATAGTACATACGCACATGGATACATGTGCACGGTTTAGAAAATATGTGATTGGACAGAATGTTGATGTGTTATTTTTTTGCCAAGGGTATTCTGAGTAATTTCATTTCCTTAGATAGTTTCTTGGATAGCGTCTGCTAACCTGTCAAAATTTGATTGCTGTTTGTCATTAGGTGGGATTAGCAGACTACAATTTATACACTGTTTTCTTACCTAAAAAGTCTCATGTGTGCAAACAAAAATAACGAGCGTCTCTTTTGGAGTAGGGAAGCGTAAAAGCAAAGAAAACTAGGGGAAGAGTACTCGAAATGCCTTGTCTGCGTAGGGGTTAGCTTTTTTTTTTTTTTGATGCAAGGTTTGAGGAGTTGTCACTGCATGATTTATTTTCTGCAGCCGGCAACGCCCAGAGGGGCCAGTTGTCATGTGGCAAGGTGTGAAAGGGCACATAGCAGAACTGGGAAGGACTGAGCCTCCCAGGATGTTATAATGGTCCCATTTGCTTAGCAGTTATGTGTCTGTTCGTGGTTCATTAATTTTGATGGTACCTAGCCTCCTAGTCTCTTCCATCAGCTTCCCCAGAAAAGGAAATGCTTCATTCAGAAGCATTATGATGCAGAAATGCATCATATTGTATTATGATCTGACTGTATATTCAAAGTTTAATGAAACAATTCAGTGTTGTCCCCTGTCCCACCCTCTCCCCCTCTTTCCCTCCCCACTTTGTAGGGTATTTGTAAAGTATTAAATTCCCATTGCAATTTTCTTTGTTTCATAGTAGTTTATGGAGATGTTTTGGGGTTTTTTCCCTGCTGGTATATTTGCAGGGGAAAAAAGATGAAGTTTGCATGCAGTAAATGCTGTTCTCATTAGGACTTGTGAATAGGAATCATTAAAAAAAACTAAACTGGTGTTCATGTTCAAATATCACAGTTTAATTACCAGCCACAGGCTTTAGAAAGGAAAAAGAACTGTTTAAGTCATCTTTGCTTCTGGCAATGGCAGACTTTTTCTGCTTATTGTACATTTTCTATGGCTTTGTCCAGTTTAATTATAAACCTCTAATTAGCAGTTCAAGGTAAGTAAATTTTTCTAACAATGTATGTTTCTCAGCGGAATCTTAAATACGTTTGGAAAGTCACTCTGCATAGGAAAAATGCTATCTCTGGTAGTTATTTGCAATGCCTTATAAATAGCATTCCCATATGGACCTGGACTCAGTAGAGGAATATTCATGTTCTAGGCTTGGAGAAATATTCATGTTCTAGGCTTGGTTAAGCTGGAGATGACAACAGGGCAGACTGAGGGAAATAGTGCTTTATGAGTGCAATTGGCATGTTTTTTCTCTCTTGCACGTGCGTGTTGAGTGAAGTTGGACAATAGGAAAAGCAGATCCCTTTGAATCTATGTAAAGCTAGAAAGGTTTACTGTGGGAAAACAGTGCAGCCCCCCTGAAGAGTGAAGGGTGCAGTGCTGTCATCTTGGAATTGCCCCCCACTAAATTGGGTGCAAGCTGTATGAGGATAAGTAGAGCAGTAAATATGCTTGAACCAGAAGTTGCTAGATGGAATGACTCAGTACCCCAAGGTCTGTATCTGAAGGGTGCCTGCCTGGGAGAGCGTCTGTCTCCCTGCTTGGGAGCCAGGCTGCCCCCACCAGGGGTTCTGGTCTGGGCACCTCAACTCCAGCACTCCAGTTTGTGCTGTGGCAGCTCAGTCGGCTGCAGCCAAGGTGACGCACTCGTGTTGGTGGTTGCTCATTTCTGGAGTCTGTGTGACTCCAGAAGCTGGAGAACTGGGGAATAAAGAAAGGTCAATGGCGAAACTGACATGAGGATGCATGACAACACTACCTTTTCTCTCTCTCAAATGTAAAATAAAGTATGTATGAAATTAAGTCTTGCCCTCTATCTGAGAATAACTCTTTGATTTCATTCAGCTAGGGCTCTTGTTTGTCATAAACCCGTGGAAATACATTATCTACGTTTCTATTATAAGTATGTAACAGCTGCTAAAAAAGTAGGGATTTCATGGCTTCTTTTTTTCCAAATGATCTCTCCCCTGCCTTTACTGACTTTTCTTCTCCCCTTATGTTCTTGTCTGCACAAATGTCTGTCGTGGGTCCTGTCATCGTATTCTCTCCCGCCCCATCTTTTTAAAAAAACGCTGAAAAACTGAATGTTGAAGGTAGGTTGAGGATTTTTACAGTTACAGATTCTAAAAATAATACGGCAGTACTGACCCAGAGACCGTGTTCAAAACAACTAGAAGGGAAAAAAGAAAGATACTTAAGCATAGGCTTAATGTTGGTAGCTTAATGTTGGTAGTTGAGACTTGTAATATTAATTAGAAAATCATTAACTACCATTTATGATAATACGCTTAACTATGCTTCTCCTTACAATATGCACTTCAGTTTTACATGATTTTTAGCATTTACCCTAGCTGTGTGAATGCTGCATTGCTATTAAACTAACTATTCTGAATTATGTCCAGTCTTCCTAATGATGATTTTCTCAAGAAAATTTTTAATCTAGCTATTTTTTTTGACTTGACATTACTTTCTCCTCTTGTTTAACAAATGCAGTAGGGAGAAAAAAAGATAAAGAAGGTCTCCTCAGCAGAGGAAGGTCAAAATGCTCCCTCAACACCATGCAATGGACACTTTCTAACTTTGCATTAGAGGAGCTAATTTGCATGAGGGATAGCTGAGCTTGTGGCAAGCCCAGTAGGGGCCATGAAAATAACTGTTCTTAGGCTACAGCCTCAGTCTCTCTCTTATGGAAGTTCTTGAAAATTTTGCATGCTTCAGATTTTTTTTTTCTTGCATCCTTCATCCAGCTGATGGGTGTGGGTATGATCTTTTAAGATGGCTTGAGGTATCTCATTTTCAGCTCCTTCCTCTTCATTCAGAAAGGCCACCCCCAGCAACTGAGCAGAAATTTCTTTGCCTCCCCCAAGCCTCTGTTGAAATGTCTGAATTTCTTATTGCAAGTATTAAAATGGCTTTCCAAACAAGTTCCTGAATGCACTTATGAGTACAGTAATAAAGGAAGAATCGTCTCAAAATGTGGGCTGAGTGAATGCAGGTTTGTGCAAGTATTAGCACCTTCCTTTGGGAGAAAGCAGCACAGTCCCTGTGGTGCAATACCTTCGTTTAACTGTGCTTTGACTTGTTTTGTTGCTGACACAACAGAGTCTCTGTCTCTGGAGACATTCAAAACCCGCCTGGATGGGTTCCTGTGCAACCTGCTCTAAGGTGGCCCTGCTCTGGCAGGGGGTTGGACTGGATGATCTACTAAGGTCCCTTCCAACCCTATGATTCTGTGACAACATTTTGCAATTGCTGTATTCCCCAGAGGAAGGTGAGTGCAAGCTCATTCTAAGAAAGGTGATTGTTTTAACTTTTCTTGGTCTGCATACAAGTTGCTCAAACAAAAAAGGATTGTGGGAAAATTTTATATCCCTTCCATCTTTTTTTTTTCAATGCCGTCATAATCTGTGTAACTACCAGGGAAGAATCTCTTTCATGGAAAGGTTCTAGGTTGGGCAGTTATAAAGGAATGAGCTTTCAAAAACATCAGTGTTTCTCGGAATAAAGCTATATTTTTGTTTGTGATGATAATTTTAGTGATTAAAATGTAATTAATGACTAAATAGGTAAGAGCGAAACAGAAATCTCAGTGGCATGAGAGGTTTCTGACTCCTGGAAGGGTGTTAATCCCATTTGAGAGTTTTAGGGGGGAAAAAAAAAGCAAGAGTAATTATCTAATTAATAGGCATCAAGGTCTGCTTTCCATAACTGCTTTTTAACTGGTATGTTACAGTTATTGGAGGTACGGTTGCACACTGCAAAAACATGAGGGTAGACTTGCAAGTAGGGCAAGGCACAATTAAAACTGAAAATTGAGACTTGTAACAGTAATTAGAAAACCATTAACTACTGTTTATGATCATATGCCTTCGTGTCTCTCCTTCTTCCTCCTGGCCCTTCCCCTCTTGAAAAAAATAAAAATTCCAATTTATCACTTCATGAAGGAAAGTGCAATTATATTATGCTTCCATACAATCTCATAATGACTTGGGGATTGAAACCCCTGTTTTATTTCATCCTTAAGAAATCTAACATGTTCTTATGGCTGAAGGATGTGAGAAAGCAAGAAGATGGGGACGGGATGGAAGGAAATGTTTGAGGAGAGGTTTTGGATAAAGAAGCAAATGCTGTAAGTCTCTGTCAATAGAAAGATTAGATTGGGATTAGATTGTTTTCTCAGTAAGCATGATTTAAACATGGTTAATTTAATTTGAGAAAGGCTGGAAGGGATGGGCGAATATGACCTCAGAATATACAACTTGTGTTCTTGAATTCAGTGAAAATACACCCTGCAGAAGGTACATGAAAATGTGTGTGTTTGCAAGACTTGTGAATTTTTTATATTGGAAAATATAAGAGGGGATATTTATTACCAGAAACTACAAATCAAAGTAATTTTTGATTCATCCACAGCTGGCATGCACACTACCTATTATTTCTGATAATACGTTCTTTCATTTCATGGACAATGTGAATATTTAGTAACAAAGAAAGCTTTCAGGTTTTCAAGACACTTCATTAACAGCAGTGAAGGTAGAATTGAGTAAAAAATCACCTCATTTATTGTTTTTCATTTGGTTGGCAAAAAGACAAACAAACCACTATTCCTGCTTAGAATGAGAACAAGCTTTCCTCGTTCTCTGACTTGTTGATAATTAAGAAAATAAATGTTCTGAGGTTGATCGTGATTTTGTGTCTGTTGCTGTGATTGGGGTTTTAAAATATTTTGACTTCTAAAGAGGTTTTCAAATAAAGGTGGCTTATTTTTTTAAAAAATGGGAAGAAGTGGCACATCTCACTTTGTGTGTGAGCTACCTGCTTAGAATTGAGGTGTATGGTGAGATTTTTTGTTCTTTTTTTTTTTTTTTTTTTTTTTTTNNTTTTTTTTTTTTTTTTTTTTTGTAAGTGAGAAGCGTGGTGAGATTTGAAAAAGTTCTCCATCTATAGGTGAATCCTTATTGAGTATAGGATATTTACACAAACCCACGCCCACCCATGACCAGTTCCCACCACCAGAAATAGATTTTAGGGACAATACAGCTTGCTTGAGGCAGCTGGATGGCACTTTGGCACTCCATGAAGAGTTTTGATCCTCTCCAAGAGGCCAGTGTTAGAGTTTGTAGGGAACACAGTGATATTCGCGTGGCTGAAGAGAAGGTAAAGATGATGGCTATCTATTCTTTTCTTATGGATGACTTTCCTCTGCCCCCATCTAAGCTGGTTTTGTCACCTTGCTATTGTGTCTAACATAATCAGAACTCTCCTCTCATGCGGTGTGGGTAATCAATTTAACTCTGGGCTGTGAGAAGGACCGATGAATTATCCTGCTCAGAGATGCTCCCTCTCTCTTGCTGAGCAAATACAGTGACTGGAGATCCAGTGCTGGCAGCATGCCAGCAGATGATCTCTAACCATGAGAAAAATCTACTTGAGTTGGCTAAATTGACTTTGTGCTCTTCTCAAACACCAGGTTTCAGTCATGTGAAGCTGCTCGAATGTTACAGGAAAGGTCAGATGAGCACCTGATCTGGCTTGTGTGTGTCAGGTATCTGCTTTCAATAAACCTTGGTAGACTTCACTGTCTCACCCCTGAGCCTGTGCTGGTATTTGCAGCACAGCGCTACAGCTTTTTGACCTGCTGGGAAAGCCGGAGTTGGCTGAGCTGGACTGCAGCTGCAGTGCTGTCCCCAACCATGGCAGGCATGCATGTTCGCAAGGCTAGGAGAGAGGCAGTGGAGGTATTTGGGAACTAGGAGGCTGTCTATTTGGCAGAAAGAGTTGGCTCAAGACTAAATCGGAGGACTCCAGCCCTTAGTCCTGTTACGTAAAACTAACTAAATGTTTGTTTTAGTGTGGGCTCACTGTAAAGATGACTATTAATGCTCCAAGCCCATAGCACTGTTTCTATTGAAAGCTGCTCTTTTCGTACATAACTGCACCACGCAGCACGGATGTTAGGAGTCTTCTGTGTAACCAGATGATTTGATGAGCATCTTAATCTTCCTTGAGGTACTTCAAAGTTGTTGCTTACATGGCAAAATGTATTGCTGCATGATGGGAGCTCAGTTACCACAGCTCATCTTTATATTCGTAATTTAGACTGCATGGTGTGTCGCTTGGGTAAACGTAAGCTCGAGAACAAGGGCACACCAGGTCCCCAGAAGATATATGAAAGCTGTAAATGCCACAGCCCTGGTGGCATGCAGAGGGGTTGTATTCATTTCTTCACATTTTGCTAAAGAAGAAAGTCTTATTTGTGTTGAAAAGGATTAGGGTTTGGTAATGCCTATTCGCATCTATGAAGACTTGGGGACTCCAGATGCTTTGAGTGGCTTAGGAAATTACACCTTTGACACAGAAGAATCTCATATTTGGAGCTTGTGACAGTTGTCTTTGGTAGCTGGTAGTTTGTAGTATTTCATTTAGGTGGCAAAGATAGCCATAAATTGTCATTTCTATTAACGTGTGATTTGTACAGACATTATAACGATTAAAAGCTCTAATCACCATGATAATGGAGCCTAATTGCTAAGCTCCTTAAAAAGTTTCAGACAAAAATCTATGCTAATACCATCTGAAAGCTGACAGCAGTTTATTATTTCTAGTTTGATCAAACACCTATTTTGAAGGTGGTGAAAAAAAAAGGTGTTCTAATAATGTGCTTGAAAAATGACCTTGGGATTGTAGGTTCAGGCAGACAATAAGGACATTATCTTCCCCCCTTCTTCAGTAAATGAAGAACTGTGACTTCTCACTTAAATCTAATAGGTGAGCATGCTTTTATTAAAAATAGATAATCAAGCTCTTGGAAGAGTTTAATTAAATTCAGTTGGTCTTTTTTTTTTTTTTTCCTTAGGCTACTAAAATAAAAAGGGGAAAAAAACCCCCAACCTGCAAATAGTCTTTTTTACTGGTCTGCTTTCAGTGCTGATCGCAGCTCTTGGGATGCTCTGAAGATGTGTATCCTGCACATGTGCTTCTGCGCAAGAGCTGTTTGTTAACTACAGAAGGACAAAAAGTGCATTTCCTTGCAGTGCAAAAGCTCGCATGTAAGGGTGATGTTTCACACCAGCACATCATCAGTCTCCAATTATTCACCTGGAAAATGGGAACATTTTACCACATAAAGGCTCGCTCTTAGCACGTTCTCATTTTGATAGAAAGATTGCTTTCTATGCATGCATTTAGAACAGAAAAATCATCCAGCAATGTTTTGTCCAGTTCTTGAAGGTCATCTTTCTTACTATGAAACCGTAAATTTGGTTGAGCTGAAGAACCAGTGTTTTTAAAACCTCTTTTGTGTTGTCTAGACAGTACTCTAAAATTGCTTCTGGTTTTCTTGCAAATATCACTTAACGCTGTTTTTTCTGACTAGCACCAGGATCTTTGCTGTACTTTTTATGTATGATGCTATGAGCTAGTGGCTGTCATTTTGTGAAGCACTTATGCCCTGAATAGTACACGCATTTCTAAGTAATTCATGCCCATCTTACATTTCCTTTCTTTTTTAAAAATTCTTTTTCCTCATTTTTCTTTTTTTTTGGCCTTACTACCATGGGTCTTCTCAAAGGACATGTGCTACCTCTGGAAAAAGCGGTCCTTCCCCACATTTGTCAGCTCTATCTTACGGTCTGATCTGACCATTTGTTCTCTTTCGTGTAGCTTTTCAGAGTGTGTTCAGCTATCTCTCAGTTTTATTTTCAGCTTCCTTTTTGCTTGAAGAGTGTAAGCAAGTAAATATTTCCCTACCTCAAAAAAAAAGATTTCTTAATCAGTGTTTAGATCTATAGTAAGCAGTTCATTTTGACTCTGATGCTAGGAAAGCTGTCCTGATATACAAAGTTGCTTGGTTTCTGCAAGGTTTCATATATTCTATTAAGAATTTATCTCAAGCTTTGTATAGGTATTACCAGTAACACTGATCCAAATTACTTTGCTGTGTGTTTTATGGAAATATAATCAAAAAAATAGAGGCAGCCTTCTGCAGTAGGCTGTAGCCAATATACTGGGCTTAATAAGCAAAGTTATGTTTGTCTGGGGGACTTTTTCTCAAAACATAATTGAGGATGACAGCTTGGTTATGAGAAGCTTGATGTATACATCAGTTTAAAAGCTTGTCACCTACTTGATGCATTAATTCAAGTCCTTTGTGCAAGCCAAAGTTCCTATTCTGGGCAAAGCATATGGTCTGTCACTTAGCACATGACATGTTTTTAGATCACTGTGTCTGCAAGCGTACTGTCCCTGAATGTGAATGCACGGGCTTGCCCTGTGAAAGCTAGCTCCGATTTATTATCCGTTCAAATAGTTCTGCTGTATTGTTGGGACTATTTATAGCTTAAATATGAGGAAAGATGTTTGGGGTTTAGCCCACAGCTCTCCTTTACTATCCTTTGAATTTTCCCTGTGAGAAATGACTTCCATTCATCTACCAGCTGAAATAATATTCATAGGAGCATAAATGTATACACTCATATTTCTCCGTAATAGTCACTTTGGCAAGTCTCATAACTTCATAGACAATTCTCTTTGCTTACTGGGTGCTGAACTTGATTTTTATAAAGATTGCTTAATTTATCAGAGTTAACTAGACTTTAGCCAGATAAAGATGAACTGAAATAAAAAACAAACTGAAGTCAAGCTTTAGGAAAAGAGCTGTTCATTTACACATTTGATCGAGAACTGTGAGTAACAGCAGAGAAGTAGAATTTGTGATCAGGGTCATACATGTAGGGATGGTTTACTATTCAGTGCATCAGAATAAGGTACAAAGTCCACTCATAAATTGTGCAAAAAATTAGTAATTGCTGGATACTGGTACTCTGAAATTTCATGCAGTTGCCAAAGCATATGCATGTTGAAATAAGGTAAATAAGGTAGACTGCAGACTTAATGGAGAATATTAACATCTCCATTCTGAACTCAACATCCAGTAGCATGCAACTCCATGAGTGAACCAGACAATTTACAAATCTACTGAACTTGCAAACAACTTTCCTCTCCCCATATAAGTGTAGCAATTGGAAAAAGGACATCTCTGAGTAAAATCCTGAGAGCGCAAAATACTGTGTCTCTGAATATTCATTTGCATTCCAGATTGTTACTTAGTGCTATTAACCTTATTCCATTTCCTTTCTGTCTGTGGCTATTGATATGAACGTGCTTTCTTTGTTTTCATACACTGATTAGCAAATGTCAGCAACAGAATGTGAATATCTGCATTCATACATGTCCTGGAGCATTTGCTATTCATGTTTTGCTATGAGTTATTCACATTTATTTTTTTCAGCAGTTATCACTGTTCAGTTGGTGAAGGGAAAAGGTGCTTTAGGACTTGGGTGAAAAATTGCATACCAGCTTGCTGAATGCTAAATCTTGGGGTGAGAAGTTGTGAAAAACACATAGGATAGGCTTTATCCAGCCCTGGGAACAACTGTGTTCCCAGACTGCCTGAAGGGGCAAGCTGTGGGCAGCATCAATAGAGCTTTTCCACAGAACCTATGCCTTATTTCTATTTTTCTGGCTACTTTTGTGCCTCAAAGAAGACAGTCAAGTGTGAAGTAAAGAAGGATTCAGTGTGGTAAGTGCTATTCATTTCAGTGGCTGATAAATAATGTACCAGTATCTGAATTTAGTTATCAGTATTGGTAACAGTTCCATGTTCTTTGCCTCTGCTTTTGTTCCTCAAAGCATGTAAAAAAGGAGAAGGAGGATCCTTCCAAGTCTGTGCAGGCACAAAAACTCACCTGGGCATAGGACATGTGGAAATTGAGAACTATAGAACCTTAACAATGTAATGAAAGGTAAAGTGTCTCTAGTTGCTTTGGTGTCTCTGAAAGAGGCCTTGAAAGGTTGTGCAGAGCTGTGGCAGCAGTATTTAAAAATGGGCTTGTAGGAAAGTGTGGAATCATCCCTAAAAAGTTTTGCCAAGGCCAGGACTGAGGCATGAAACAAGTGTGTTAATTGCTCTTGCACATGTGTGTACAGAGAGATTTGTGCGTGGATTTCCTGAGTCTTGAAATACAGGGTTCTGCAGGCTGAGGGAGGCCAGAAGAGTAGGTAACTGACTGCGACGTGGACATCTCTGGTTTTGTGAAGAATACATCTAATCTCTTCTGTTTCCTGGTAACAAAATTAGCAGCGTTGCTAGCTACGTTCTTTACAGTGAGCAGTTCAACATATGTTCTGATTAATGTTCATTTTGCTCGAGGTTTTTTTCTATTTTAAACAACATGCCAAATAAACCTCAGGTTAGTAGGTGTTAGTTTTGCAGGCTGTTGCACTGGGGAGAAATTCTACTGGAAACTGTGGGAGATGAACGCCTTTCTGCTTTCTGACTTCAGGAGAAGGCACGGCGAATATGGGAATGCTGTAGTGGACTGAGCAATCAAAGGAAAACTAAATGGTACTTTCCTAGCTCTTAAAGTAAAATGCCCTCTGTCTGGCTATGACTCTAGCTGCCTTTTTAAGTCACTGAGTTACTGTTGACGTGTCGTGGTTTTGGCCGAATTGGCCAATCGGAACGACAGATGGCCCTCCCCCCCCTCTCTCCTCGGAGAGGAGAGGAAGAGATAAAAGGTTAGCCGACCTTGGTTGTTATAGCAATAAGTATAAGCAGGAGCCTCAGTGCATACCATTCCTTGGTATAATCAGGTCTTATCACTCGGAGAGTGAACACTGTCTGAACAATGTGTTGTTAATTTCAGACTTTAGTCAGTTAGATGAGGCCCAGCTAAAAAGTAAGATTCCAAATTAGAAAATTGGTTCCATTTTACCTCAAACCAGGACATGACGTTAGCAGGGACAGACTTAGCTTGGCAGAACGCACTGCAGAAAATGGTTGCCCTGTCTCACTGTTTCTGCACCGCATGGGACAGCTAGAAGGTGACTTGTACCGTCAAGAACTCTGTTCAGCTGAAGCTTAATGAAAAAAAATAATAAAAATTCCCAGTATTTAAAAATACATTTTAATCACCGATTCCTGTCAGTGTTCATTTCATTATCACTTAAGCTAGACATACTTATGAAGGCTACACATACTAATTTAGCCCAGGAAACAGATTCTTGCCCGGGGAGCAAGAAAATGCAGGAGATGCTCATTGTGTGTCCTAATTTACAGTGACAGCTAACATATTTTAGGGTGCACTGGGGGGATGGGATTTGATGATTTGAACCAGTTTCTCAGGTTGTGTATCTTTGTTGTTTTGGAGGATTTACTGCATATAACTTTCATTCTGTGGTAGCTGGAGACTGTTCTGTTGGGTTTCAATGGTGGACAGGAGCTACCTCTCTGAGGAGCCAAATGGGTACTCGGGTGGTGTGATGGTTATTCCCAAATAAGGTCTTCCTTGGGAGTGTGGGTGTGCTGCAATAAGATAAATGTAATTAGGAGTGACTTTTTCACTGAACAAAAGGAACAGGAATTTTAGCATGAAAACTTGAAAGAGGCAACTTTGCAGAAATAGAGCCCCAGTATTAGTTTTGTTTTCCCCTCAGTTATAATAAATGCTACCTACTGTTGCTCATGAATGTGGGGGTTTTTTTGAGCAGGGAGAGGGGGAAGTTTTAAAATCTTTGGTGACTAATATGTCTAGACTTACTGTTATCAGCTTAAAAGAAATAATAAAAAATACTCTAGTAGAAACTCAGATCTGCCTTTGCGGTGGTGCAGTTCCACCAATTACAATAGGGTTTTGTGAGAGAGAAAACAATGTAAAATTAAAGCTCTTGTATTTATAAAATGCTATTTGATCAAGGACCTCTGCATTGAATGAGTCTTACAATATCTAAATTATAATAAAAATTTCCTATTGAAAACATTATACAGAGCTGTTAGAATAATTTGCTCCAGGCTGCAGATCAGAGGGATCAAAAAAAGAGTAGTCACTTCACCTTTTTTGAAGGGCTCTGGCTGCAATTGTCTTTAACGTGCTTGACCAATACTGCTAGAGTAGGGTAAATATACCTATGAGAAGAATACCATTGTGAGAAAACAAGTGAGCTGCTTTCATTTTTACTGCAATACAATAGTGCTAATATAAAGTTACCATTAGTTTCAGGATACTATATCAGATTAACACTGGAATAAAGAAAAATAGAAGCTCAACATTCTGTTGGCAAAGACTGAGTAGACAATAAAAAGTTGCTTTTCACATCTTTTAAAAGGAGAGCAAAAAAAGGCAAAAAATATCACACCCCCACCCCCCCCCAGTTGTGGCAATTGCATCTTTGTGTATATAACTATGTGTATATATATACGCTATTGATTGTGCTTCAGTACAGCTGCTGAAGAACTACAGTTTCCATCATGCAGAATGGATCTGACAATATTTCAAGACTTGCTTTTAACCTAGATAGGATAAAAATCTTTCCATAGAGTAGAAAACATGTTGCTTCAAGCTATCTTGATATAATTCCCTATAGCCCTCAGCTTTAGTAGGCACACTTGATAGTTTTACTGCATCAGATGCCACATTGCTATTCACGTTTATGGACTGAGATCTTCAGGCTAGTATTTTCTCCCATGGTTTGCTGTCACTTCCATCTTATGACTTGGTGGATCAGTCAGGGAGATAAGTTTTGTGCCAGACAGGGAATATATCCTTGCCAGTGGGGATGGAAGCAAAATGAGATAAGGGTTACTTCAGCATTTCTAGCCAGAGGTAGATTGATTTTGAGTAACTGGAAGATAAAATGCCAGATGAAATTCCACCTAGATGATGCACCCTAGGGGCAAAAATATCTTAAATAAAATGGTGGGCTTTAAATAGACTGTTACTGCTCAAGAACAAGATACTGTTGTTGTTCTTAATGACGGCATTGACACTTATTGTCTAGTTTCAATCAAAAAAAGGGAATTGAGGTTTGGAAGTACTAGAAAAGGAATCGAGGGCAAAACAGACATCATTATTGGGCCACTGTATAAATCCATGTTTCACAGCTCTATCTTGAATACTGCCTGGAATACTATCTTGAATACTGACTCTTCCATCTCAAATTGGACATTATGGAATCATAAAAAGGTCAAAAAGAGTGTTAAAAATGATTGTAAGGATGAAAGAAGGCTTCCAAAGGAAGAAAAATAAGGTGGGAAAGGGGGTCTAAAGACAAGTGTGATGTAATGAAAGCTTTAAGGAGTTACAAGGGGATCAAAGAGGGTAAATAGCAAATAATTTTTTGGTTGTCCCTGTACAAGAAACTATGGGCATCATTTAACAGCTGCTTGGTTCTTCATGCAACTGGAATGTGGGACTCCTTGCTACAGGGTTTTGGGGTGGTAAAAAGCTAAATAGAAAACAAAACCCCAAAAGGAGACAAACAAAAATCCTACTGTATGGATCAATGGAAAAAAAAAAATCCCTTGAGGGTTATCAAATGATATTAAATGAGCTAACACTGCTGGACCCAGAAGACTATTTTGGGGTAAGTTACTATGTGATTGCCCTATCCTCATACGGTTCCCTTGCATTCACTATTGATCATGCTGAGCTAAGTGTATATTTGCTCTCATTGAGTATAACCATGCTTACTGCAGTCATCCGAAACAAAATACTTACGTGGTTGGACAAATTAAAATATTTCTATAGTGCATTCTTATGGCAAAATCCATATTTTTTGTATTCAGCTTCACCTGTGCTTCTTTGATTTCAACTGTATTAACAACTGTGCTCTTTAATCCTGGGCAATATTGGTATTAAGAGCAGGAGTGGAAGTGACTGGTATTCCTTTGACCTGTTGGCTCACTGAGGAGTTAAAGCAGATGCCATAGAAATGCAGGAAGTAAAAAGGTGAGCGGCAGCATTTTCCACATATATTGGTTCATGAGTCTTTATGCTTGGCTTTGTTCTGAACACAAGGCTTAGAGGGGCTTGTACAAGGACTTTGGCAACAAAGCCAGTCTCTGGTCCTCATTCCAGAGAGAGGCAGTGATTCCTTTGTTAGAGTTACTAGACCTCTAGCTGCAGAATGGCTGGACTATCCACTTATTGGGTGAAAACTCACCCTTAACGTAGAGGACCCAGTTACAGAATTTCTGTCAAAGGATATTTTATCCCAACCTTACCTCTGCTCCAGTGGAAAGACAATAGAAGTGCTGCTGCTGTGGGGCACAGAAGCCAAACAGGAGTATCCTTGAAGATAGTTTTTAAGAAAATAGTGCTAATATAAAATGGAGATGAAGATTACAAACTGGATTTCTCTGGGGCTTAGGACTGATTTATTTTATGCAGGAAGGATAAATAAGTGGATGTTTATCTGAATAAATGACTAGATTATCTTTCTCTGTGTTCCCAGAGTGGGTATACTCTCTGGAAATTGTCTGCTTAATAAATTAAACATCAGCAATGTTAATAGTGGAAAAAGTGAAATTAAGCTGGCTATTGAACTTTTGCCACAGAAAGGAAATTAATTCTCCATAAACTAAACACATGTTTAAACAGAGCTACAGGAAAGGAAAGGGAACCTTTTCTTTCTCCAAAAGGTCTTTTCCTTTGACATTATACTATTTCTGTTCTTATTTTTTGGATAAAACAGCTCTGTTTGTGAATGTGTTGCCACCACGTGATATATACACTTTTTTTCCCTAAGTAGTAACTGTACTGAAAACAAGTTACTAGAAGAATTGCAATAAATTCTCAGTTAATTCTGTGTCAGTTTTGCAAGTAAATTTTTGTTAAAGAATATTGATAAAGATTTTTTTAAAATCAAAACATAGTGTTTTGGCATTTAAAAACTTCATTACTTGTAGGTTTGAAACAAGGCTTGTAATAAAAGATGTCATGTACATAATCTTAAAGTCTAATTTCATCTTGGAAATTTTAAAATTTATTTCTGAAGGAAAGATAATCTGCTGAGCCAGTGTGAATGTATGCGTGTATTTTGGAGTTACACTTCATCAGACCAAACTGTTTTTATCAATTCTGTTGCTAAACAGAGGAAAAATTGCTTTTTCCTAGTTCTAATGTTACTGTTGCCACAAAATATTTGTCTTGTGTTATTAGAACAGCCAACACAGCATAAATGTTGCATGTTTTATCAACATTTTTTATTAGCCAAGAGATATCCTAAACCATTGTGAATAATTTCAAGCATAGGTTGTTTCTTGGAAAATCCTGAGACTGCACAGAGCATTTGAGATGAGGAAAATGTTAAATCAACACAGTTCTTAAACACTGTGGTTGGTTCAACAGCATTAGGGTGGTCTGGCACCTACTTCAGTTGAAGGTAGTGGTGTCAAGAGAATGGGCAAATTAAGGTTAAGAATTAATTTCAGGAAAATAAATATATCTTAAGGCAGGGGGATGGAAATTATCATCCTTATCTCTCAACTAGCAATGTTTACTCGTTCTGTTGCTCTGAGTCCTTGTTGCATGAAGAAAAAGCAAGTGCATGAAGGTAAATTTATAAAATGTTTGTACCGTATCTCTGTGTTTATAGGTCCTTGGCAAACTTTAGTGGAAGTTTTGTTTCAATTAGTATAAACTTCCTATAAATCTGTGCGGTGAGGAAGGTATGATACCGAAGCTCTTTGATTTGTAATGTCACAGTTACAGTTTTAATGCAAAGAAAGTTACATTTTTGCTAGACAACGCACAGTTGATAACAAAATCATCCGCAGTATTACAAATGTATGTATGCGTTGCAGAGATGTTCAGATTGGGTTTGGTGCTTTTGTTAATGATTGAAATGTGTTAAAATGACCTTAGTTTGCAATTTGCACAATGCTATTTCTCTTCAGTTTAATAAGAGGTAAATCCTTACAGGGGCTATTTGAGTATACTGTCTCATAAACACAGCAATCTTTTATCTTTTGGCACTTAGGGTAGAAGCCAGTTGCACTTTTGTAGCTTTTGGTTTAACACAGGTTGCATTTTGGACACCATGTGGTGTATATACCGTCAAACACTCTGATCATGGTGATATCTTGCCGACCTCTTGATTATGTCCTCTTATTTGTTTAAGTTCAATTATCACATTATCAACATCAAAAGAGAGGCAAATACCTACATATATCCAGCTGTGCATGTTATCCAGATCTGTTAATTCATAGTTTGCAATTATCGTTAAGAAAGATAGTATTCATAAAAAAAAATCGGGAAAGAAAAAAGCACCTTTTTAAAGGTCTTTCAATGAAAGTACAGTAAAGTTCCGATCAAGATAAATGCAAGGATAAATAAGGATATGGCAGGTGGCCAAGATAAAATAAGTTCATTGTTACATACCATAATTCAAATAAAGGGTGGTTTTTTGGTTGTAGAAGTAGATTTGATTTTATTTTTACAGAGGAGTGCAGAAACTAGTCTTGGAGCCATCATGCATTTCTTGATCCAGTCTTCCAGGAACATGAAGGAAATCTTTAACGTGATTGTGAAAAAGATGACAGTTCTGCTTCTTCTATTACATTGGTAGGTGATTTATCTATACAGCAGATCTGACAATGACATATAAATTTACAACGTGAAATACTTCTATCTGAGCTTTGTCCAAGGTTTAACAACAGCATTGAAGCCTTGGTTTTTAATGATGACAACCTGGACAAGCATAAAAAGATACCAAGAGACCAAGTATTTCCAATCTGATGCTCCATCAAACACCACTGCATGAAAAGGGAGGGAGGGGAGAGAGAGGCCTCAGCCATTCTCGTTGCATCTCTCATTTCTCTTTATCCCAGCAGCTCCTACTGTAAATTGTGGTATAGACCTAAGAAGCAGGTAATTTCTCTTGTCATAATAAAACTCCGGAGGAAAACAGTCTGTTTGTGAAAGCCAGCCTGTGTTCTTAGAAGCAGAGCATCTAATTTAAATCAAATGCTAACAAGAAGTCAGTCTTCCTTTGTGGTTTTTTTCTGTCAGAAAATATTCATGCATCCATATTTGAAGGATCATAGACTAATTAATTTTTTCGTCTCTCGTGGTTTATTTTTGAATAATATCAACTTGGTTGGGAACGTAAGTGCTGACCTGCGCATAAACCTAACTGTGGAGACAGCAAACAAGCACCTGAGGAGTAAGCATGGAATAAGCTTGTTTTCATTAAAAGTGACGTGTACCACCAGTAATGCTCACCTACAGCTTTATGATGCTGATGTGCAGCCTCGACTGAGGATGAGGCACATAGACCTAATGAAAAGGTTTTGTCAGAATATGCACTTGTGACCCTGGACTGCTCCCACAGATCTGGCTTCCAAAGTGGGAGGTGGGTAAATGAAAAATCAAGTGTGGTATTGATTTTGGTAGTGTGATTAAAAATGTAGTTAAAATGTGATAATGTGGTTAAAAAGCAGTGAAAGAGTTGGTGCAGAATTCAGCCTGGAGATAACTGGCGAAAATGACTAATTTTTTTAGACAGACTCTGTGCCAAGTTCTAAAGAAGGAATAGTAGTTCTTTGCTATGTCAAAACTGTTAAAAAACAAATTTTTTGAGCTATATAGAAGTGAAATGGAAAAAAATAGAAGTGGACACAATAGTGATGCTCCTCTTAGGGTTGTTTCAGAGTGACTTTTTTTTTAAATACTTCTTTTGGAACATTATCACTCTGTGGGCTGGTATTCAGTTTGCAGCCCACTCTAAGTACCACGTTCTTTTTTTGGGTGGTGTAGCTGACTAAGTTGTTATTCCTCATTTTGTTATTTTTATTCAGTTTTCTCCCCATCCTCTTGTGTGACATGATTTTTCTTTATTAAATCTCACTTTATTGATTTCAGGCTATTTCTTTATCAAGATCACTTAGAATTCTGAACCAGTGATCCAAGTGCTCGCAAAGATCTTGGTGACATGCACAGAGCTTTTTAATTTTGTTATCCAGGTTATTAATGGAGGTTTTGACAGAAGGAAGCCTAAAACACATTCCTAGCTTGAAATAACCCCTTGATTTGACATAAAATTGTGGATACTCATCTTGCTCTGGTGGCTGTGCAGACAGCTCTGTTGTTAGCATGCAGCTGTCTTCTCTGGGGTCTTGGGGACAGACAGCATCCAGTGTTTCTAACAGTTTGCAACAGACGATGTAAATGAGTAATTTTGTATATGTAAAGTTTACAGGATGGTTGTACCTCTTCAACAAAATAGTTATTGATCCATAAATAGGGAAAGTTGAAAAATTGTTGGTTATATTGGTTTTACCTAGTTTGGTTACGTAATGTGATTTCTGCTGTATTTTAAAAAATGCATTAAAATCAGGAAATAGTGGAGCTATTTCTTTTCCCATTTTCTGTAGCCCTGTCACAGAATGAATTTGAGCCGGGTTGATACAGATTGCTCTTGACAAATCCATCTCTTTATGAAATGTTGTATGATATTTTAGATGCTTAGCGTACCACTTCCTTAATAATTTCTTTGAGTATCCTTGTAGCTTCAGTATTCTAATCTCTAGTTCACAAGGTTCCCTCAGAAATTACACATTCTGCTCTTTTTAGGCATAATGACTTTAACTAGCAAGTAAATATAGCTGGAACTATTTTATTTTTATGTGTGTTTACAATGAAATAACATAAATGTAAAACAAGTAAGCCAAAGAAGGAAACAAACAATCAATATAAACAATCAAACAAAAAATCCTCAAACCTCCCCCCCCAACCTACTATGTTTTCCTCTAAGTTACCTGACTCTTGATGTAGCATAACCCGGCTCAAAACAGCTCTGACATAATTCCAATGGTAACTGGCTACTGTTGCTGTTTTGTTTCTTTCCCTTTCCTTGAAAAGAAGGGGAAAATAATATAAACTACCCTTTTTTTTTTTCTTTTTTCTTCTGTCCCTCATTTTTGTATGTTGAAAGAAAGAACAACAGGAACAAAAAGAGAAGACTAAGTATTACAGTGTCCTGAGGAAGTCTGTAATGTTTTACGTTGTTCTGTCCACTAGACTATAGAGAATGAAGATCTCGAAATTCCCAACTCGTGGAGTCTCTATTTCCATAACTTGTAGATGCTGTCTTATATTTTAATACTATATTTCTACCTATTTAACCTAATAATTCTCCTCCCGAGACTGGAGTAACATCCAGCAAAAGTTTTTGATCTGTAAAATAAAAAATTAGCATAAAGACCTTGCTCCTGTATTTACAGATTAACTGCACCACTTGGTGGATCAGGACCAAGCCAGAGATCAAATTACAAGTGGTTTTGTGATCTAACCAAATGTTATGTCACAGACAAGTGGAAGGAATAGTGGAAGCTAAAAGCAGTTGAAAATTATTGTAATAAGCAGTTGAAATATGTTTATGAACATGATGTCTTTCATTTCAGTTTTCTAAGAGGCTGTTACAGTCTGGAATAAAATGCTACTTTGGAAGTTCCTGAACAGATTAGTTGTTAATGAAAAGTGGTAAATGCTTTTCTCTTCCATCTTCCCAGCCTATTACTTTGAGGTCTGACTTGGGTTTCTGAAGAGTCACGAGCCTAGATGTGTTGAAGTCACATTTGATGTTTTTGTATTTAATAGCGTATGGATATGTTTTTACTGTGTCTAGCTGGAGAGGTTTTATAGAGGAAAAAAATCCTTTCTTCCTTTTTTTTTCATAAAAGGTGGTATACAGGTACCTCCTGCTCAGCAGCATTTCCAGTTCTGTCATGGCAGCCTGACGCTGCTTTTTATTCGCAGCATGCTTCTGGTGTCATTCCTTCTCGGTTTCTGTCTTCTGCTAACATCAGGGATCCTCCCGAGACATGTCATCTCTATCGCTGCACGTCGATATTCATTTGCTTTCTTCAAGGTCCCTTTCTCTGCCCCACACAACACCAGGGAGCACCTTACTGTTGAAGCAGCTGAGCGGGAGTATAATACTCCAGTCAGTTGCTGGTGGGCTTGTGTTCCCAGAGTGTGTAAGTCCTAAAGACAATAAATGGGAATTTGCCCAACTGATTATCCACTGCTTTAAAACCCAATCAGCTGTTTACAATGAGCTCCTTTCAGTCATGCACTATGAATCTAATAAAATCATACTGGAAAAGCAGCATCACGCTATGAGGGCTTTTCTCTCCATGTGAGTCCCTTTATAGCTCTCTGAGAAATAAGGATAAGCAAAGCAGTTTAAAGAGCAGGGAAAGGGTAAATCCTGCCAAACTTCTTTTCATTTTTAATCCACAAAGGTGAATAATGGAGAATAAAGTGCTAGGTGCATTTTCCTCCTAAACTTTTATTCACTTTATTGAGTGTGATTTATGTTAGTTTACTGTTGGTCATTTTGAGCTATGCTTACAAGAAGATTTTAATGTTGCTTATACAGTTGCTTTTGTCGAGTTGGGTCCTTCCCTGGAACCTGTTCACAGGAGGATTCTCACTTCAGAGACAATTTGGAAGAAAAGAGTCTTTATGGAAAAGGGAATGTGCTTAAACAAGGTTTACATGTTGTTTTTCCCCCGAAGCAATGTCTTAAGACTATAGGGAGCAGTGTTCAGTAGGAATAAATTTAAGAAATGTTTCAGGAGCTAATGAACAGGAGACCACGAGGGCTCAGCTGCATGAATTAATTTATCCTGTTGGCAGCTTTGATGAGGAGTCATTGATAGGAATTTTCTTTGTTCTTGAGGGATATGGTTCGTGGGCTATAGGCTGAAATTTGTATTCATTTTAACTGTAAAAGCCCTAGGCTCTCAGTGGACATTCTCACCTTGGTGAGTTTGATAGGACTGATGATAAAAAACCATCACTGTCTTTCAGATTCCCCAAGACAGACTTGCCATTCATTCAGAGGTACAGTGTAACTGCTTCCCAGGGACTGTAGCCAAAAGGGCTATTTTTGCTGAATAACTAATGCTGAAAAGTCTAAGTTTGAAGATATAATTTTTATGTGAAAACTGCACTGTGGGTGCTAACAGAAGGAGCAGGTGTCACTTGAATTGTGCATACCTTTCACTATCCCATTGTATATTCAAAGCACTTGTGCAGTTCATCTTAAACCACACTACCTAGGATGCATGTGTTAAGAATAACTGTATGCAATAGATAAGATACATCTTGGTTTCAATCCCTTTGTTACTGTACACTGGCAGTTTAAGGTAGTAATTTATTTTTGTGTAGTGTCGCATTTAAATTGGCAGAAGAGTGTTAAACACTGGACCTTTTCAGAATGATCAGGAGGTGTAGAGGTTTGTCATTACTGAGGATTTGTTGCACAGTCTTGGAAGAACCCTCCAGAAGATGAGTTTCCTTTTGGATGCGCACAAGTACTATCTAAAGCAGGAGACACGCAGACACACACACTGGGTCGATGGGCTGAGGCCAATGGTGTGAGGTTCAACAAGGCCAAGTGCCAGGTCCTGCTCTTGGATCACAGCAACTCCATGCAGCTGGAGAGCTGCCTGGCAGAAAAGGCCCTGAGGGTGTTGGTGGCCAGCCGGCTGGATATGAGCCAGCAGTGTGCCCAGGTGGGCAAGAAGGCCAACAGCATCCTGGCCTGTATCAGGAATAGTGTGGTGAGCCGGACTAGGGAAGTGATCATCCCCCTGTACTTGGCACTGGTGAGGCCCCACCTCGAGTACTGTGTCCAATTTTGGGATCCTCAACACAAAAAAGACATTGAGGTGCTGGAGCAGGTCCAGAGAAGGACAGTAAAGCTGGCTGAGGGGTCTGGAGAATAAGCCTTATGAGGAGCAGCTGAGGGAACTGGGATTGTTTAGCCTGGAGAAGAGGAGGCTGAGGGGAGACCTCATCACCCTCTACAGCTACCTAAAATGAGGTGGTAGCAAGGTAGGGGTCAGTTTCTTCTCCCAAGTAATAGGTGATAGGACAAGAGGAAATGGCCTCAAGTTGCGCCAGGGGACTGGATATCAGGAAAAATTTTTACACTGAAAAGGGTTATGAAGCATTGGAACAGGCTGCCCAGGGAAGTGGTTGAGGCACCATCCCTGGAGGTTTTTAAAAGACAATTAGACATAGTGCTTAGAGATATGGTTTAGTGATGTTTTTTGTCAGAATTAGGTTGATGGTTGTACTCAATGATCTGAAAGGTCCTTTCCAACCCAGGCGATTCTATGATAGTGTGTATATGTATAAAAATATATATCTGTGTGTGTATATAATTCAAAACAGAAAGCAGGTCGGATGGTTACTGTCTAAAAGGTATGCATAAATGTGCTTGGCGTGTACTTTTGATATGAAAACTAGTGATTTGTTTTCAGGTTGCTTTGAATCATAAATTCTTAAGAGCAAACTAGAGCAGAAAGTATGCACTGAATTTAGTTATTTTTAATTGTGTTGTGTTTTATTGAAATGGTGATGTAATCTTCTGGGCTAACTCATTATTAGGAAACATTTTATTTCTCTTTCCTCTTCTAATTCCGTCCCCCTCTGCCCCTAGAGAACTCAGAGGAAACCATATTTTTCTTTAGTCTTTTAAGGTATGGAGATTATTAGCATTTTATACCACTGAGGTCACATCGCAACTTCATTGAAAATTTAGAGGAAATTAACTTAACAATTTTATGGCAGGAAATCCAGTATTCAACATAGAGGTGCAATTCACAAAACACTCTCATTTGCCAAGTGCCCTCATCCTCATTTTCCAGATTCTCTTCTGTTCATACTTAAGAGGTGTGTATTGAGGTTTATTTGAGCTCACTAAGTCTCATGGAAAGACCTTGTGTGTGTAAAGTGTTAATATTCTGTGCTGAAATTACAATCTCATTCTTAAAAGAGTATTTGAGCCCTAGGGTGTGATTGAATACTGGTTCCTTAAGTAATTAGGAAAGGAGTATTTTGAAATCAGTGCTGGAGTACGGATTTGTTTGGGCCACCCAAGTGAATTTTAAGCTTTCTGTTCCAGTTAGCGAAAATCCTCTTTGGCCTTGTGCTAGAATTGGATTGATTTATTATTCCAAGCTCTGCATCCACCTCTAAGTGGTTCTTGCAAATGAAGACAAGATTTAAATACTTGAGACTATTCCCTGTGGTTTCTGCTCAAGCAGAAAAAATGCGTTTGGTTGTTGACCTGGCGGGCTACAAGGCTGCGTTCTTGACAATATAAGGAAATCCAGGAGTGGCTCTGAGGCCACTGGCAACACTTGAAACTCTTAATTTCAAATGGGTGCTTTCATCATCAGTTTTAGAGAAACCTTTCTTCCTGCAGATTCTGCCTTCAGGGGTTAAACCTGCAGAGCTACATCCCAATCCAAGTGGGAAGATGGCTGTAATTCTGTAACTGTCTGCCTGGCAAGAAGAATAAGGTCATTACCCATGACTGGCAGTGCTAAAAGAGCAGCTGGAATTTATACTGGTTGTGAATTTTTGTTGATTGTTGAACAGCCAACTGGTGGGATATATTTCATCCTAGGGTCCTTCCTAGGTGTTTAGCTGAGCTGGTGGCATTGTTTGTGTGCTGGGTTTATGAGCCAGTTAATACCATGTTAGTGTCTTCTGAAACGGGTGTGTATTTTAGGAGTTCTGATTATTTTTCATAGTGTCATAAACCAATAATCTTTGTGATACAAACCACTATTTTCAGTAAATTGCTGAAAGAATTGGTACTCTTTTCAAATTGATTCCTACTAGCAGCAATAACCTGAACAAACTCATTGCAGAGTTCTGGGATGTTTCTTAAACCTGGCTTGTCAGCAGGTTCTGGAAGGAAATGAAACAATAAAACCTATTAAACATAAGCATTGAGGAGAAGGCCACATACCCTTGAATTTTGGTTTTACCTGATTGCAAGGGAGGTTGTTCTAGAATATTTAATCCCAGTCATGTTAGAGGCGGGAATCATGCTATCAACAGGCCACTTAAAATAATCTTGCTGCATGCCTAAAGGCCAATGTCTGTGAAATGCTTAATCTGCAGAAAACCTTCTGCATCTCTGACTCTGTGACTGCTGAGGCAGGTGCTGTTTTTCCAGAGACTGGTGCAAATATAACCTTTGGAATTTTCCTTTATTTCCCCCTCTCCGTTTTCTTTTAAGTTTGATGAACTCCTAGTCCTTTTCATAGTTAAAGTATGAAAGTGAGTACTGTGCCTGCAGGTGTTTAAGGTATAATAGACTCAATACAAGAGTGTAAGAAATAGAAATTCCCTCCAATTTAGTATTCTGCAAGATATGCTATATTTATTTGGAAGTCTGGTTAAAAGGTACTCAGTGTAATTCCTGATTTAAAAAACAATTGGTTACACTTCAGTTTAAAATAAAAATATGATAAAATACGATAAAAAAAATTTATAAAAATAGAGTAAGGAGAAGATGAAAGACGTGGATGAACAAACAGTACAAGCTTAAGCAGGGAGTGTTACAGATGAGATTCTATTTTCCAAAAAAGGGACATTTTGATACTTAATGTTGGTCAAAACAGATTGTACTGATAAAACTCCCTACTCCTGAGTAACAACTGAAATGAGAAAAGGGTATCAGTTTTTCAAATCTTCCTTCATTAGTAAGAGCACACCTGTATTGGTTTTCTAGGTTTTTTTTGCTTTCTATTAGTATGTAAGGTGGAAATGACACCTGATCTTTGGCGGTACCACTAAGGAGACAAGGGTGGCTCACTTGCCTTGGGCTGACAGTCACCAGCTGGTCAGCTCCAGAAATTTCCAGGTTGATAGAACCAGGTTGATCCATTTCCAGGTTGAATGAGTGTTACTTGGGAGCAGGTGGAATGTTTCTGAGGGTGCTCAGAATTCGTTAGTGCATCATGACCTCTGCTGCCATTGCTCACAGCGAGGAGCAGCACCGAGATGCTTGCTATTGTCAGCAGTACTGCCTGCAGAAGTACTAGTCTACCCACGGCTTATGAGAACAAGGAACGTATGTCTAATAAACGTGGTTATAAACAAACATGTCACCAGTACTCCTTCCTCCCGAGCCCATCTCGGAAGAGACTGTGATGTGTCAGGTTGGATATAAAGAGTTGACTTCAGTGCAGAATGACAGAAGAGCAGATGTGCTTGTGCCCCCATTCAGCACGCCCTGGGTTAACTACACACATCTGCAACCTGAAGAGCAAAGGCAGCAGTTTAAGGACCTGCATCATCCATAATTATAGGGGATTAGAGGCATCTATAATTATTTTTAGTCATAAATAAACTAGTATATTCAAAAGAAAGAGAACATTTCTAGAAGGGAAAACTTGAAAAGGATCTCATCCTTGTTGTAGGCTCTTTCTGTAGTCTGAAAGCTTGCTCTCCCGGGGAGAGCACCACACTGCTGTGAAGTGCAGTTGTGAGCAGTAAGGCTGTCCTTCAAAGACAATTGTATGTACTCTGGCATCAAGGTAGATCCAAACAAGAGGGAAGGAGGGGTCAGCTTGTTGGGAAGAGATCACACAGCATACTGCTGCATATCACTGCGCTGGGCCTCAGCCCATGACAGTCCCTGGAACTGCAGATACAGGGATAACTCGTATGCTTTGGTTGCCTCCAGGATTCTAGCATTTCCCAGGTGGCATTTTTGCCACCGCAGGCAGCGGTTTGTAGGGCTGAGCTCCTTCCTGAAGGGAAGAAGTTCAAGCCTCAGTCTCCAGCCTGATACCTGCAAATTATTTTTTAAATTTTATTTTGTGTAAACCAAAAGTTACATTTTTTAAATTAGAATACCCTTTTCTAAGTAAGTTTTTCAAAGCAGACAGAAGCGTTTATTAAGTAGTACGCACAAGAAACAGTACGACATAAGGGCATATTCCAAACCTCACTGAAATAAATTACAAAACTCTCCTGTTGATTTCAGTAGAACTTGGACTAGGTACTAATGGAAGATAACATTAGGCAGAGCACCTGCTTAGACATAATTTTAAAGTCAAAGCAGGTGCTATGCTTTCCTTCTAGCTGGTATTTAAGTTCTGGAGAGCATGTCTTTTGTTGACAAAAGCTTTATCCTTTAAGAGGCTGGTTCATTTTAAAGTTTGGATGTTGCACTTGTCAAGTATAGATAACAATGATCAGTGCTGATGAGATATATTATTATACTGTCCTACACAGGACTACATAATCAACCCCCTTCTAAATTGGCATGTTTATTGGCAGTAGCAATAATGGGTTGGCAGAGTGCAGACATGCTATTGAGAAGAGTATTGGGTACTCTGGCTTAAAAATCTGGATCTAAGAAATACTGGTGGGGGAGGAGTACTCTGAATCGTAGTGTTTGCTTTTAGACCACAGGGAGCAAAAGAGTATTGCAACTCACCTGCTGTCGTGCATGATAGTGGATCTCTTGTGGTTTCTTACGTGCCTCCCACAGTACTGTGAAGAATATATATGTTGGACCAGAGTTATTTTCAGCTGCCCTGTTCCTAATTTAAGCTAACCTGATTGCCTCTGGTCCTTGATAAGGGACAGCTGCGGTTTTCATCACACAGCCTTGAGTTTTCTTGAGCAAGGGAGACAGCATAAGGTGTTTCAGCATACTGTAACGGCACTTGTTTGACTACTTCTGTGTGCAGGTGCCCACCTGGAAGAGCTGTGTGGCTCAGGACATGGTGTAGATCTGGTCCTTTGCCTATTGGCATGAAAAGGGCTGGTAAAAATCTGTGTGGGGTCCTCCTCCCTCTTTCTGTTTGACTCGCCTTCCCTGGGGCTCTGCAGAGTGTGCTACTGGAAGTGGAGTACTTCACCTTGTAGTCTACAAGGCTAAGCCAATAGTTTAGTGCGTTTTTTGACTGTATTGCCAAACGTAAGTAAATATGAGGTGGTACCTCTGCTAGACTCTATCCAGTTGTGCAAAATACAGTACTTAGGGGGTGTGTAATTGACAGCTGCCAGAAAGTGGACATTGCTACCTGTCTGATGAGCTTTCTGCTGAAAACGGAGCTCTTGGCACACTGCTGCTCGCTCACCCCTCTGGTCCCTTGCAACGCTGGCAGAATGCCGTGCTTGCTGAGACATAAGCACTTTAGGCTTAAAGAGGATTACGTTAAGATTAAATGCGATGACTCCTTCCTGCTACTTACAAAATAGATCGGGGGGGGGGGGGGGGGGGC
>VXBO01008616.1:82426-268080 GCA_013400135.1 Rhinoptilus africanus
TCACGTGCTCACTGCTGAGGGCCTGCAACCTAATGGTTTGCCTTGGCAGGGTTTCCCTTCCCCTGCCGCTTCTACCCCTGCAGATGCTCATTTTGGAGTCCGCACGGCTGCATGCGTTGTGAAGAATCACAGCTGTTCTGCATCTATTGGAAGCTCCAGCTATTGATTTAGATCCTCCAATTTTTATGTGCTGAAAGAGAAAATGGTTGTTTAAAAAGGCATTTGTGTGGGTCCGGAAGTCAGCCAGGGCCTTGAGGCAGAACAGCCTCAACTTCTCTGCATGGCAGATATGCTAAAGTGCTCAAAGTGGCTCGCAGTCTCTGGTCCTTGTTTTACTATAACAAACAAACTAATAAACTAGGACAAGAGAAATAGTTTCAGAGAGAATACGGAGATCTGTTGGGTCAGGCAGATTTAAATAAAAAGGTGTGAAAGCAAATCTTTCCCCATCTCCAGTAGGTCCTTGAAATGTTGAACCTTTCTTCTGAGGCTGCTTTTGACTACAGCTGCTGAGAAAAGCTGGTGTCAGTGACTTTGTGTGCTTAAATAACCTCCCTCACTGCCCGCTGGAGCTGTAGGCACCTCTCTGTATCATCATCTCTTTTGGGCCTCCTGTGGCTGTGCTCCTCCAGGCACATACCCTGCTCCTCTCAGAGATGTACAAATCCATATTTACCCTGCAAGCTCTGTGCTCGGCAGCGTCTCCTTCCTACCTGGCATGTGTTACGGCCCACGAGCTTGCTGTGCTTGGATGTGCTCAGCTGCCACAGGGGAACAGCCCGCTCCACGTCACTGAAAGGATCTTGCCTTTTCTGGCACAGTTTTGCTGTGCAGCCTCGCCCTTTCTAGCAGAGTATGGTGGATGGAGCATTTATGCAATGAGCAGGGTACCAATAAAAGTGGAATTGCCCATCACGTCGCTTCACATGTGGTTTTTAGCACTTGAGCCTTTATTTAAAAACCTGGAGGAATTCTTTTAACATTAATGACCTCTTGTGCATCGTGCCTCTCTGCTTTCTTGTCAAGCAGTTAAACACTGCAAACTTCACAGTGCTTTTCACAGGTTGTTATATTTTGTTGATATTCTGGTAGTAAGTGATGAAGATACAGAATATAAAATCAAGAGGGCTCAGGATCGCTTTCAAGGAGTCCTGATTCTTAGGAACTATTTTGGATGTGCCCTGCAGAAAGGATCACTCAGGATGATTTGAATGATGTTTTCTGGGAGCTCTCCCAGGGTTTATTGTGGTTGCTTTATTTAATTTGCTTGTACTGTTATGGCCCTATGCCCCTGAAAGTCCCATGATGGTTTGCCCCCTGTCTTTAGAGGAGTGGAGCAGGACACGAATGGCTGACATAAAGAGGAATGGTAATGCACTATCTCAACAGCTGCAACACTGTATTTTTCTATGATAATCTAACATAGAAATATTTTTCCATGTAGGTAACTGAGAGGTCAAAGCACTAACGCTGTTATCTCTCCGTGCTTTTTTCCCAACCCACACTCCTACACCCAGGAGTTACAGACATGTTCTAGAAAGCACATTTGAGCAATCAGAGAATCAAGTAATTATGCTCTACCTCATAGCACTTGCTGTTTCTAAGTCAAAAGCCAAGAATTTGGGGCTGTAGGCTTTGCAACAGATTTTCCATATAATCTTAAGTGAAGTTATTTAACAAAACTCTTTTTGCAAATGTGAAGTGCTGTGCTTGCAGAGACGCTGGGAATGTTTTTTTCAGTTGAAATCTATCTGACTGTGTAAGGACTGACAGATAAAAGGTGCAGCTTTTTCAATATATTTGAAAATTTCAGTTGCATATAGTAAATATTGATGCTACAAAGAAATGGAAATATATCACAGAATAATAGGGTTGGAAGGGACCTCGGTAGATACATGCTGTTATCATACCAGAAGTGGAATTTTGAAGTTAACATTGCTAAATCAACTTTACTGTGATTTTTATTATAGTAGGTTAAATTATGAGTGTGGTAATAAACTGCAAAATACATTTGATTTGTTTTAAATCTGCAAGCAGAATGAAAAAAGTGTCAATTTATAGCAAAATAAGTGTTCAAGGTGTATCTTCAATTAAGGGAACTATTTGCTGCAAATTATTGTACTGTTTAGAGTTAGAATTAGAGATCTCTCTCTAAAGATAAAGACACATCTGCATATACTGGGTATAGTACCAGTGTATATACTGCCTGCCACAGAAATGCAGATAGACCACTACACTTGCTCCAAGGATGGGATGAGCTACAGACCAGCAGCACATTTCACCCCTGGATTAAGGCAGAGGTTGAGGAAAGGAACCGACACCTCGAACTACCCTTCTCCATACTGAATGCAACTATTTTGTCCTTCAGGAGAGTTGCTGGCTTGTCATGGGATATGTATTGTCCATTACCAACCATGTAATTTGGACAGCCTGCGCATGCCCATGATGAAATTTCTGTTGCATCCACACTGGAATCCTGTTATGCCTAATAGTTGTGAGTTTATGGTGTGCAGGTTTAGCAGCTGAGGTTGTGCCTGCAATATTAGATTCAGAGCGCGCTTTCGTACAAAGTGTGTTTTGTACGCATTGCTGAATTCGCAGCTGGCTCTTACGCTGTGCAAATTATGGTGTGGGCACATTTTTGTGAATTTATGGCATGACAAAGGAAGCTTGTCTCATCTTTGGAAGCTTCTGGCATTATTTTGGATACTGCAGGGCCAGCTCTTTGGATTTGGGATGGAACACGTGTTTTCTAATTTATCATGCTCTCGAGTTCTGCATGTGATCTGTCATCTATCCTCTGCCAGTGCACTCACTTGGCAGCCTCTGTTTTGAGCTGTAGCACAATATTGGTGAAATGCAGTCAAAGTCTCCTCGGGGAGGCTGTTTGTATATCACTGCATGTACAAACGGCACTATTGGTAACTGTAAAAAGGAATTCAAGAAAGCTAAAAGACGTATTTTAAAAGACGATGTCTCCTGTGTAGTTAGAGCACTATATTCAATTCCCTTCTTTACTCTATGGATTGCTTCTTACCTGGAACAAGGAAGACTCATAAATAGTTCCCTTCACCCCTTGCGTTCCTAGTGGAAGAAATTAAACAGGAAAATGTGTTTCTTTGCAGAAGGGAAATTCCTCTGTTTATAATTCTGCTTTAATTCTGCAGTTTAAAGATTTATCCTAGCAAGGTGAAATAACATCATACATGAATAAAAGATGCATCCAGCTCTTAATAGGAGAACATTTACTGCTCAGAGATTTCCAGTATGGTCTCTAGATATGCACGCTCACTGAATGTAGCTTTCATGGAATCTGTTTTATTTTTGTGTAGCCCGTTGTTTCACTATAACCCTGTTGCTGAGGTGTCGCAATGACTGACGTTTGCTGCTTGACCTGCAAGTGACTTCTGGAAAAGCTTGTAAATCTGCGAATACGTCTGTTTCTGCAACTTAAAGACAAAGTGGCTTCTAATCATGTTGCAGAGAAGCCCCTTTGAAAATGGAGAAAACTACTGAAACCAGAGTTTGGTTGGTGAACGTTCACTTGCAGATTTTCACTGGACCCAAGAACCAGTGTGGAGTATGGGTGCTTCAAAAATAATCAGTATGTATTCAGTTAATGACTAGTCACTCTGGCATTATTTTGGGAAAAGCAATAAAACCCACATATTTCTCAGCTCTAGTCAGTCAAGTGTTATAAGGAAGCCCATTAGAGCTAATGTTATTACAAGATATGTAGTTGTGTAGTTTTTAATTAGGAAAGGTATGTTGAATGCACAATTACAGCTTTTATTTGTATTTGTAAGCCAGCAATTACTGGGTGAAAAAAAACACATTACTGACACACAGGACCCTTATTTATAAACATAAATTTACAGTGATGCCAGCGCAAATATGAAGCTATCGACCCTCAGTATTTAGCTTTATCTCACTCTTGCTGTTGTCTTAATTATGACTCTTCAACTGGTGTGACATGAAGATCCATACAGTAAGCATCCTGGAAAGAGCGATGAGAAGGCTAATGGGCATTTTGTCATTTTTGCTTATATTTTTGGGGGGGCAGAAGCTCGAAATGTGAACTTGAAAGCTTGATGTAAAACTTGATAGTTACTTACACACATGGGTGCGTCGAACGCTTGACTTTCTATCAAGTCTTTTGTTGGTATTTTAGGCAGATATTAACTTCTTCTGGAGATATTTTGAGGGAACTGTGCTGGAAATTTCTGGGAGAAGGCTGTTGAGAAGATGCGAGAAACACGAAGTGAACAGTGCAGTGAAGCTACTGAAAGATAAGCCAGTCAAGGTGCACACACTGCTAGTGCAACAGGTGTTTTTCCAAATGATAATAAAGATGTCAGAAAATTGCAGACCCTCTAGAAAAACATACAGATATGTGCCTATAATGCTGGTTAATACCTAAACACTTGGAAATAGTGTGTTAGATACAGGAATTTCTTCTTCTCTTCCCCAGCTTGCCCCCTTCCATCCCCCTTTTACTAAATTACTGAAGAGACTATCTTTTAACTGTAGTGTGTCTGGGGAGGCAGGTGCTTTCTACTGTGGGGAAAAAAAGAATTAGTTCACTGCCTCTGGAAACCTGACACGCTGCAGCTTAAGTCTAAGTTGTCTTAATGGGTTTTGTACCGCTAGATAGCAGGCATTCTGCTCGATGACAACTCTACTTTTGAAACTCTCCGAACATACCTAATGGAAATGGATTCAAAGTGTGGTGATTGTTAAACTGTGACGCTGAGAGACAGCACCCTTGAGGTAAAATCCTCCAAATGAGCTGCAACTGCAGAATAGTTACAGGATAAGGAAATTTGTCATATAACCACTAGGATCCTACATTGTTTCTGACTGGTACAAGACAAGATAAAAACAATCTGTAGCTACCTACAGACAGAAACAGAATTTCTCAGTTTAGGAGTGATGTTTTATATTTGTAAATATCCGATTATATTGATATTAGTATCTGATTATATTGATGTGCAAAGACGACTTTTACAAGATCAGGGTAAATACCCACAGCCCTTTTATTAAATAGTAACAAGACCTTTGATACAATTTCAATTTTTTTTTTCTTAAAAGAAGATGACAGTGTCTTCCCTTCACTTACGTGCTGTTTGAGAACTTCAGCAAGGATGTCATAGATTCTTCCTGACCTTGTCACAGTGTTATCATTTATTTTAAAATGCATTATTTAAGGTGTGATAGGGTACGAATTTGAGCAGTCTAAAGCCCTAAACAGGGAAGTTTTGGAGTATCCAAGTTTATGCTAAGCTTAGTAGGGTGCCAAGCTGCGCTTCTGCGCTTGAGCTGTATTGCTCAAAAAGTTTGGCTACAAAGGGAGATGGGGACTGTGTGCTTTGTTCAGCAGCTCCCTTTAGAGTGGAGCAGGACCTTCCTAAGCTTCAAAACTAATAACTCGTAAATTGACATGTTACATGTGTCATCTGATAGCACGCTCTAAATGTGGAATTCTGCATGAAAACAGTCATGTATTTCAGTAGGTTTACTAGTGAACTCTGGTATAAAGACCCTTTCAGTAAAACTTTCCCTTTAGACACCAGGTGCTCCAAAACCTGTAAAACTGAAATTGGATTTAGGTGTCTGTGTTCTCTATGGAAGTATAATTCGTGATGTTACTGGGAAGACGAAGAATGAGGATGTCTGGGGTTGGTCATGCATCTTTTGAGAGTTTTGCAGTCAGAGTGTTCAAAGAGGATTTGGGTGATACTTGGCATTCAGGGCTGCTGTCTCTGAGGTACCACGATGATAAGTAACTACATAAGACTTTTTGGTTGAGTAGACTCCTTTGTAATGCAATCCCTCTAGAAAACAATAGATCAGACTCCTAACTGATGTTCTCTAGTATTGTTCCGTGGCTTGAATATAAAAATATGCAAATATATTTATATATTTCATACCTTCTGTGATTTTGCTCTGCATTTCTAGGAGGTTCTTCACTGAAGTGCGTTGTGATGACCTGAGAGGATTTCTGTAGAGCAGGTTGTTGGCTGAAAGGATCACAGAATCACAGAATCATAGGGTTGGAAGGGACCTTAGTAGATCATCCAGTCCAACCCCCTGCCAGAGCAGGGCCACCTTAGAGCAGGTTGCACAGGAACATGTCCAGGCGGGTTTTGAATGTCTCCAGAGACGGAGACTCCACCACCTCCCTGGGCAGCCTGTTCCAGTGCTCTGCCACCCTCAAGGGAAAGAAGTTCCTCCTCATGTTTAGGTGGAACTTCCCGTACTCAAGTTTGTGCCCATTACCTCTTGTCCTGGATGCTGGATCTTTGTGCTTTTCAGATTGTGGTTATAGAACAGTCCTTTCTTCTACAGTTTGGTGTTGGGTTTTGTATTTGTTTGGGTGTTGGAGGTTTTTTTGTTGTTTTTTTGTTGTTGTTGTTTTTGCCATTTGAGAAGAGGTCTGAGAAATTTGGTTCTTTATCTCAAATTGAAACTATCCTAGATGAAATGTCAGCACTTACTTTTATATACTCTACATACTTTAATATGTTTCTGACTATGAAATAAAATGCATCTTCTCAAGAAAATAGCTTCTCTTTTAGTTTTACTGCCGTTTCACTCTGCAAAGCATCTTCTGCAGTATGTTTAACTTCCCAGTAGCAATTCAGCTCAGTTAATATACTGCAAGTGTAGAATTTGTATTTAATCTGTGAAATGACTGCTCACCCAAAAATAATCTCACTGAAGAAACTCTGCTAAAATCTGTTAACGTATTCCAATAAAAGGATGTGTAATGGCTTTAGAAAGTCTTAAAGAAATGCTACGGAACTGTAAAGCATTTAGCAGAATTTATTTTATTGCACTTATTCGGTGAGCAAGGTATGAGGACAATGGCTTTCAAGCTGTAGCTGTGAGAGGCACGGCTTGAGGAGAGCCTTTCTTCTGAATTTGGTGGTACATCAGCTGAACTGAACTTTTGTGGTGTAACTGTCCCCTCCAGGGCTGCCGTCACTGTTCCGTCACAAGCCCAGCAGCATGTGCTTCTGCCTCTTGCTGTCCCATGCTATCAGGTAGGCAGGAGAAGTTAAGTCCTGGCTTGCTCTTGGTGTGGTGTTCCCCAGACAGTGTGTTTTAGGGCACTGGCTAGAGTAGGTGGGCTGCAGTGACATAGTTTTGGGGACTGCTCCTTCCATGGAAGTGGCACATCTTTTGTGCTCTTGCTCTGAGGAAGCTGCTTCATGAGACATGATTAAAAGAATGCGCTTACTTAAAAGCCTAGATTTGCAGTGTTAAAGCTACTCCAAAAGAAAACAGTAAAAAGCGTTAAGATTATATTTAATAAGGATTCCTCTCAGCTTGTAAGGCTGTTGTGTCCTGGGGAAATATTAGTTTTCCTGCTTCTGTTCTGAAACATCCCAAACGAGGTACCTAGAAAAATCTCACTGGATGATCTGCTGCTCTTTAGCCTCAGATAAAAAGGCTTCACTGTTCCTCTTTTCTTTGCCTCTCATTCCTGTGGCTGGGCACAGGAACATGGCTTGTTATTGCTAGGGATTAAGTTGTTTTCTTCTCTTCTCCTTCTCAAGGCCTTTTGAAACGTGTGCCTTAATTGGTACATTTCCAGCTTCAGCTTTGCAGCTGTTCGAGATTTTTTGCCTCTTTATTTTAGGTCTTTTCTGATATGGCAATAAAGTTTTTACAGATTTTGTTATAGCCTTTGTTAATTACACATATTTCTTAGGAACGGCTGAAATGTGTTTCTTTTATGCAATACATATGTTTAAGTTACATCTTGGGTTCTCAGTTGATGATGAGGGAAAAACACCCATCACCTCCTCCATTTTAGGGATCTCTCAGGCGACTTGTCAGCTGGGGTCGTGTCTTGTATGTTGCGGTACTTGTGCATTTGTTTCCTGAATGGGAAAAAACATGGCAACGCATCATAGCAGCAAGAATGGATCAAACTGAAGACATAGAACAAGAAAGAAGGTATGGGTAATAAGTAGTGGACCAAAAATTGTGCTTGTCTAATATTTTCATGGGCATGCATGTAAAATAAAGTGGGAATTAACCTAGTCCTGAGGCTGCTGGTGCATGGAGGACCAGCAGCAGTATAGCTTCCAGGTTTGCTGATTCTCATGCTGCACTGAACCCTTGCAGTGGAAAACCAGGATAGTCAAGCTAGATCAAAAATAGCAGACTTTCCTTGCAAACCATGCAAACGACGGTATTTATGCATACCTTGGTGAAAGAATCAAGATGAATGGGCAAGATTATGTGTATGAGTGCTTGACAGTAGCGTGATGTTAGAGCATCAGTAACAATAAGCGGTTGTCTGACACTTGCACAAACTTTCCCTGTCTCCTATTTCAATATTGAAGAATTTTGCTAAATTTAAAGGAGCTGTATTTGGCAGGTCATCATGAATGAAGAAATAGAATTTTTACCATTACCTTGGCTTCACTGAAATTTTGGGTAAATAAAAAATGCAGGATCTTTTCCTCAGCTGACTTTTCTATCGTTCATTTATTTAGCTGTGGCTGCTATATATATTTTTTTTTACAGCTGCCTGTTGTGACATTCTGGATTTGCAGCATCTGTAAGACTTGCTGTTGCAACAATTACTATGAAAAAATGCAGAAAATTGTTGACCGGACTTAATTCAGCTATTGGTAGAAGTTTATAAAATTACCTTATCAACACCTCTTTCCCTACAGAGAAAACTTCAGTTTTAGTTAGTAACATTTAATTCAAGTAAGGATGTAAAGACAGAAAAAATAATGGTTATATATTCATGTTTTATTTAAATATCACATGCATTTTGTGTGTTTTCTGCATATAAAACTAGATGATGGAGAAAGGAAAGAAGATACTTTCTCTTTTTATCATCGGAGAGACTGAATCATATAAAAGTTTTTCAGAAGATGGGTATCTCTTAGTTGGAAGTTATGGTATTCTAGAGACTTTCCAGGCACAGGGAGGATGCTCGCTGTTCCTTCACTGGAAATTTTATAATCCAAGATTAGCAAGGACAGTAGAAATTAGCTAAGAAATTAGCTTGGTGGTATGCCTGTCTCCCAGCCTCACTTGAGAGAACACAACAGAATATAAACTTTTAGAGGTCTACTTCATTTTATTGTTACAAGACTAAAAAATTTCTGGAGAGTATTGCAAAGCAGTTATTCACTGTTCTGGCTCAGGAATGAAACTTCAGTGATGGATTTTAGTGAGAAAACAGAGAGGAGCTTGTTGAGCATGTTTTTTAATCTTCTGCTTCCAAGGACGCTGTTGGTTCATTCAACCCTCCATCTGTGAACCTCTTGGCATTGGGGTATTTCCATTAACGTAGACATAAGAGGAGGGAAAAGACAGATTTGATCCTCCTACACGCCGTGACATGTTTTGCCCTAAGGCAATATTCACCACCACCCCCCCCCCCCCCAGGCACTATGTGAAAGAATGAAAGGCAAAATGTTGGTTTGTTTGCGGCAGTGGAGGTGGTGATATTTGAGTTGGTGGTGTAGTTATCAACACATACCTCTAAGTATCTGCTGATCCTAAAACGTGTTGTTCACCTGCAAAGCTGTCGCTGGTGGGCAAGTCTGTAAGTGCATCTGCAGCTTGCTGTTCAGTAGGAGGGACGCGAGCACAAATGGACCCCAATGACAGAGAATGAAGTAAGTGGGTGTGACAATCACATGGCCATCTGCTTAATGCTACAAGTGAATTTTCAGCTGTTGCAATAAAATAAGCAATTGTCATGGTTTTAAACAAAAGAGACTATTATTTTTTTTCCTCAGTTTTCTTCCAAACAAATGATTTTGTGACTATTTCAATTACACATTTAAAATATTTTTCAGGAACCAACAAGTAAAAACAAAACCAAAAAATCTACTAGAAAAAAAAAATAATTGGCTGCAAGAAATTAGTCACCCCTGACTAAATGCAGACACCCAGAAATGAACGAGGAAGTAAAAACCAAACCCTCAAACCAATCCTATTGTAGAGAAATGTAGAGCACTGTAAATAATCTCAGACAAATACAGCTATAATAGGACAAGCTTGTCCTGACTCAATCCACTAATCCATACGTATTCATGTAACAAATAGACTTCAGAAACTCAAATTTAATTTGTAGCTTATGGCCCAAATGCGTATGAAAAGTCTGATAAATTTGCTTCTATAAAAAAATTCCACTATTTCGTACATTTTCATAAGCAGTAATAAATAGTATTTCCCTCCCTATTTTTTTTAGCGTAAAGCAAACAAAATTATTTTCAGGGTCTTTCCTATTTAAAGTTTTGCAGAAGAGCACATCTTCAAACTGAATTATGATTTCTACTTAAACCATGGGATAAAGAATGAAATTTATATTCAAGTTGAGTGGATTTCATAGACAACTATTAGTATTTTTAGGCTAAATGTCATTGTAACATCACCATGTAACTAGCTGAGAAAAAGCCATTTTCCCAAGGTAGACTATTTTCTGCGGCCCTGCTGAGGTGGAACTCCCAGCACACGTTTACTTGCTCATGTCAGACTTCCCTTCGAAACGTGGTAGAGTGTAGTTTCTTTCCTGATTAACTGGCTACACTTTACTTCAAGGAGAGAGGAATGAAGCAAGTTGCAGAGAAAATTAACACCACTGCTTTCAGCTCCTGGTGTTCAGTCAGATAATTACTGATGTTTGTCATTAAAATTGGGAAAATATATGATCCCTTTGGCTCTGTTTTTTGTATTTTTATTTCTCGCTTAGATTGAAATGTCAGATATCTGCAAATGGCATTGTACAAATAATTAATCAAATCATAAAGAAGCCAGCTATGGCTGTGTATCCTTTTCAGTAAAAAAAAAATTGTTTATTCCAGCTGTGCTCTCCCAAGCAATCTTTTCAGAATTAGCAATGGAATACTTTTTTTTTCATTCCAGATTGTTATATATTTAATTGTCTTTCGTTAGTCCTTGTTTTCTGTTCTTTTATTTTCCCTTTCTCTTGGTTTCAGTTATTTTTCATGTCAGCACTTTCTCCTTTCAAAATTGTTTAATGCAAGTTAAATTATCCGAATCATAGAAAGATGTAGAACTTCAAATTAAACCCCATAATTTATCCATTGTGAATTTTTGCCATATTACTTAAAATGTGTGAACAGAAAGAATCACAGATGTATGAAATCACACATTTCAGTTTTGGTTTCATTAATATATAGCTACTGGAAATAAGAGTGTCAGTATCTATAGCATACAGATTGGAGTGATGTATATGTCAGCATACTTGGGGACTGATCAGACTCTGTATCAAAAAGGCTGACCAGTGAATAATAAATTGGTACGACTTTTCATCTGAACTCAGGCTCTTAGAAATGTACTAGAAAATGGAAGAGATCAGCAGATATAATGGGAATGAGGATTGCAGAAAATATCTTTCAGTAATCTGTCAGCATCACTGCATATACAATCATAGAATGGTTTGGGTGGAAGGGACCTTAAAGATCATCCAGTTCCAACTCCCTGCCATGGCCAGGGACACCTCCTGCTAGACCAGGCTGCTCAAAGCCCCATCCAGCCTGGCCTTGAACACCTCCAGGGATGGGGCATCCACAACTTCTCTGGGAACCTGTTCCAGTGTCTCACCACCCTCACAGTAAAGAATTTCTTCCTAATATCTAATGTAAATCTACCCTCTTCCAGTTTAAAACCATTATCCTGTGTCCTGTTGCTACAATCCCTGATAAAGAGTCCCTCCCCATCCTTCCTGTAGGCTTCCTTTAAGTACTGTAAGGCTGCTATAAGGTCTCCCCAGAGCCTTCCTTTCTCCAGGCTGAACAACCCCAACTCTCTGTCTATCTTCATAGGAGAGATATTCCAGCCCTCTGATCGTTTTTGCGGCCCTCCTCTGGACTTTCTCTAATTATGTCCATGTCTTTCTTACTCTGGGGGTTCCAGAGCTGGACACAGTACTCCAGGTGGGGTCTCACCAGAGCAGAGTAGAGGGGCAGAATCACCTCCCTCGACCCCCTGGCCACGCTTCTTTTGATGCAGCCCAGGGTACGGTTGGCACGTTGCTGGGTTATATTGAGCCCCAGGTCTCTGTAATGATGCTCTTGATCCATTCTCCACCCAGCCTGTATTTGTGTAGGGTGAAGTAAAAGCCAGTGTTATACAGCAACATTCATTTAGATTTTGACATATAAATAATGGGCTACATCAACACCAGAGTCTGGGACTTATTTGCTCTACCTAAGGTAGCTGAAACTTAGCTACCTACATTTATGTTCACTTTTTTGGGCCCTTTTTTTTGGTTGATGGGAAGGAATAGTAGGCACTTCTCCATGACTTATTCCATGGATGTAGGTGACTGAGACCAACTGAATGAGATGCAGTGGTAATCTTGCCTTTGTCAAAGGAGAAGACAGGCATTCCTTCCTAAAAAGTTAGACCCCTGTAAGACATCTTGCACGGGGCACCCAAGTGTGAGAGTGTTCGCTTCCATTTTGAGTGTGATGTGGTAAAGGACTACATAGAAGATAAGGGCATGCTGGAACGTGTAGAAAGCTAAGAGAAAACTAAGCTTCTGTCTTGTCACCTGGGAAGGCCCATTTTTTTTTCACATTTTGCTTGGTTTTGGCTGTTGCGTTTCACGTGTAGGGAGAAGTTTTGCATTGCTGCTGTGCTTCTCCATTTAGCTTTTGTCATCCTTGCCCTTGTGCAAGTAAACAAATAACTGCTTTCTGTCACATTTATTATGCTTGTAGTGCTTCTTTTTCCTCCCGCGCTGCTACGGTTTCCATCTGTGTGCTATCATACACAAAAAATCTGGGAGGCATCAGATAAAGTAGCCTGCAGAGATTATCTCAGTTCATTGCAAACAGACAGAGTCTGATTCTGACGTCTTCCGTACGCAGTTCCTCCATTACACTGTCTGTCCTCTCAGATAAATAAAGCACCACAGAACTATTAAGAATGAAAGAACCTGGCCCATTGTGACTGAGCTTGATTAGTCAGTTAAAATAATAAGCAGATAGCTTACAGGAGATGACGTAAAGAGAAATTTTATGGCGTGTCTTATTAGAACTATTAAGATGAGAACACCTGGAGCTGTGCAGGGACTCCTCTGATGTTGTAGGGGTTGATGTTTTGAGCTTCCCTAGCACAGACATGTGTGCGTACCCATGCTTTGCCAACCTGTATGGATTACTCAAAGGGTTGTCTGTCCACACACAAGCACCAATACTTGTGAAATATAGGCACAAAATTGAGGCTATGAAAGTTTGTATACACGTACTTTTGAGGCTAGTGAAAGATTGCAGGGAGTTTATGGCGTGAGCTATTGATTTCCAAGGTGCCAGTCTCCTGCGTTTGGCTGCTGCTCGTGGATCCTGAGTCACTGTTGGTGCTCAGTGGCCACAGCTGGCTCTTGCAGAGCATGGATTTGTTGCTCAGACAACTTCTTTTAGGCTTTTCAGTGGGTTGGAAATGTAGAACTCGCACTAGACATGAGCAAGTATATGGCAGTACAAATAACTGAGCTGCTTAAATCCCAAGAATTTTATTATTTTGCTGCATTGTATTGAACCAGCATTGGCTATTAGCAGTGTGTCATGCACTTAATGGGCATCTCCTAATTGGGTTATTTCTATATCCAGATACTAAGCACGCAGTTAAGTACTAATCATTACTAAGACAGTGGGTTCAAACCATGTAACTTTAAATGTCACGTTTGGAAGTTTTCTGAGTTGCCAGTTGTCATTGTGCAGAACTGTTTCTGTCTCTGATACAGGCCAAATGATAGCCCCATCATAAGTGGTATTCCATCGGCAAATGGAGTTGAGTTGTGTATGTAGTTTGCTGCTGATGTGTGAGTGATGAAGGAGGGGATAAAGAAGCAGCAGAGACTAAAACAAAGGTTATAGTAAGCTTTCAGCTGTATCAATAACAGATCACAGCTGAGACAAATATGCTTTCTGATGCATAAACCAGTTTTATTATTTTGACCTCAGCTGAACTACAGAGAATCAGGCCAACTGTTGGAACTATTTGGATCCTTAATGGATACAATTTGGCACATATAGGTAAGTTTGACAGAGAGAAACTCAGCATGGTTCTAAGTGTTTATATACATATATATCCATAGGCATGTGCATGCAGGTATGCACACAAGCATGGAAGGATTTTGAATTGGTACATAGTTTCTGTTTATTCACAAAGCAAGCAAATTGAGCCTTATTGAGACAGCTTATTACTGTCTCATATTGCTGTAGTCATGTTCTAAGTGACGGCAGATGAGGGCTGATTTCCTAATGTGCAGTTTGACTTAGTTAAGATTCCTTTTCAGAGCTAATTCATCTATTAGTGGCAAATTGAATTTTTCCTGCTTTGACATGCTTCAAAATACATTTTTCATACACTCCCCCGTAGCTGAAGATAAGGCATGCAGAAAAAGTGAATTGTGATGGAAAGCATTTACCTTCTTTTCTCTTTGTCGCTGGCTGTAAGATATGATCCTGCAGCAGCTGTCTCATCGTCAGAACATTTGTTTCCCATTGAGATTCCTATTGACCTCCACCAAAGCTTTGTTTCCCGTGAGAGCAATGAGCTTTCAGCGCATTGTTTGGTTCCACTGTGTGGGACAGGTGCTGCAAACAAAGAAGATTGCTGAGGTCTCAGACCTGAGCAGGAAAGGCATTAATGCCAGCACACTGCCAAAAGCTAAAAGCAATGGGATAGTTTATGCTTTGGAAGGATCCCATTTTGTAAATTTACTGCATGGGTTCCCTCTTTATTTCATTTTCCTTTCTTGTGGTGGTGTAGCAGTTTGTTTCTCTGTCCAACTTTCCTTCTCACAGTCACAGTCCTTTCTGAGGATCAGACAACTGCTGTCACATTTCTCTCTTTCTGCAGCTGATGTTTATTCAGTTAGGAGCAGGTTTTGAGTGAGGCTGCACGGTCCAGTGGCAGGAAGCAGACACTGACAAAGATTGCTCTGGTTTGTTGTGAGCCTCGGTGCTAGGGTTGAGAAGGGTTAGATTCTGACTGACCTGGTTTCATGCAGCCCTATTGCCTTTGTTGTACGGTTTGTATCACTTAAAGCTTTGATTATCTTGGTATGATTTCAGTGTGCTTTAGAGGCAAAATATTTGAAATCCTAGGTCCAGATTCTGGAGCTAGAGGTTCTGGCTAAAATGAGCTTCTGAGGCAGTGAGCAGAGATCTTATTGATCCTACTATTTGTTGAACTAAGCCTTTGCTGCCCCTTGAATCAAATCTGCCTCTCTTCCTCCTCAGTCCACCCCATCCTCTCTCCAGTGCCCCCCAAAAGGGCATTGCTGGTGTAATGGAAAAGACTGTCGACAGAGTGATGTAACGGCTGCAAGCCACGAGAAAACACGAAGACATCATTGTGCTGCTTTGATAACAGCCAGGAGAAATTGAGTCAGGAGGTTTGCGGCTCCATCTCCAGTTACACACCGTTTCCCCCAGAGAGATCAGTAATTGTTGCTAACATATCCCAAGCATCACCCAGTGGTGCCTCCATGGCTGTGACCGCTCTCCTGGGCAGACGCGGGCAGAGTTGAGGCTTAGCTGATCCACGGCCCCTGCTCGTCCATTCCGCGTGTTGCGAGGCCATAGAGAGAGATGTAACATTGAGCAGGATTTGGGATTTTCTGCCTTTGCATGCAGCGTTGTCTCTTTCATCAAACCCATCCCCAGAGGAGGTTTCACAATGTTCATGCGTTTCCCATAGGGTAGTTATTAATGTAACCCTGAGCTTGCTGGCAGCCCACAGGGGGCTGCCTGTGTGCCTGTGCTGTGTGACACAGGTAGTTTCCAGAGGGAAATAAAGAGTTTTATGCCTCCTACGCTTTAAGAAGATTACTGTAGAGGGTAATTTGTGCGTTTAATTGGCAAAGGAGCTCCAGAGACTGTGAGGAGGTGGCAAAACTGGTGCCTGCAGGGCTCCCGAGGGACCTGGGAACTTGGGAGCGGTCAGTGCAACTTCTGTAAGTAATGTGTTGACAAACCTTTCACAAGGAATAAAATTAGTAGACAGCGAGAGAACATGATGTACTGGGAAAATGCCACTGTGGCTTTTTCACAGGGACATAATGCCTCACAAATGGCCTGGTTTTCTCTGGAAGAAAAAAAAAGTAGTGAATCAGGTGATGAGCTAGATAAACTTATTGAACACACTAGAAGCTATTAAAGAAATTAAACTGTCATGTGGGAACCTTCTCATGGATTAATAACTTGTTAGGAAGGAAGGATCGCTTTGTACTACTTCTGACTTTTATGTTTTTCTGCTGTCTGTCTTTCTCCAGCAATGGCAAGAGGTAGATACTAGGGTGAATGGATCGATTATTTTTGTGGGGTTTTTATTGTTTGTGTCTAATGTAAAACATCCATTCTTATAATTTCAGTATCTGCGACATTTAAAATCTTGCCATTAGAAATCTTGTCTTATTTTCACCAAAATATGATATTTCTCCAGAAGTATTTGCCCCTCAACCAAAGTCAAGAGTTTGTTTGATGGAGAGAAAAAGCTGATTTACTATCTTAAAGTGAGCATGATAGATATAGAAAGCTTAACTTTTATTACGGAGCACTCTTTTACTGAGAGACTAGTTAAGAAATGAAACTTTTTACTATAGAAACTGAGAATACACCAGCAATAGTAATTAATATCATGTCAGTTGGAACATCATGTTGAAGTAGAAAAAATTTAAGATTAGGGCATTTCAGGCACTATTAATGATTTTAATTTACTAGCAATTTTTTTACAAGCATAATTGTAACTTTTTTGAGGGTAATTTTAAAGAATCTAATGGTCTAAATGGTTTGCAGTTCTGAGGTTTAGCATACATTACCAATGCTATTTGAAGAGCTTTTCAAAGATGTTGTCAGGTCTGTTTTGAATGTTACTTTAGTACAAGAATAATTTCTGATCCCTATTGTTAAGAAATAACTGTATTTGTAAAAGCCTTGTTAAAGATTTTAAAATAGGTGAGGAGGTCATCTGATTTTTATTTTTTTTTTTTACCTCCAGAGAGGTTGTAATAACCTCTAACCTAGCTGAAGAGACTAATGAATTAAAAGTACAGCAGCTGAATGTTCCATGTGGGTGGATGCCTGGTGCTTGTGGTGGTGGTAATCCCTGCAGGGACTAATTTATTTCAAAAGTGGCAGCTAGCTAAGGAAAGTGACTTCAACTAGAGTTTATTTCAAGAATTTGCTTTTGCTTCACTTTAATGTATCATATCAAATACTAAAATGGAGTTTGAGAAGTATTAACAGGACATTGCTAACAGGAAAGCTCTGTCTGTGGAAGCCGTATCATTGTTGATTAAGTGCTATGGTATTTGCAACATGAGATATAAGGACACCTTAAAGCTATACTAAACTTATTGATGAGTACTTACTTGAGCAAATTGAGGCCTGCTTCTTCAATATGAGCTGATGTAACTGATCTTGACTTGGGCTTAATGTACTTGCGTGATACTGATTTGTTAGGAGCACTGGTTAGTGGACAGGTTGTGGAGGTGGATCCTGCATTCTCATGCTGAGCTTGATGTGCTGTCAAAATCCATCTCAACTTAGCTGTTAGCAAGCATTTTTAACCTAGTTCTGAAATCCAGTTGTCCTCACACTGTGTAAGTGAGATACGAGCCAGTGTTACCTCTGCCCCTCTGATGGTGTACCTGGAAAGGACCAGTCCCATGAACGTATGCAGTGTTAGGCGCCAAACCAACAAAAGTTCACTTGCAAAGAGGACTTGTGCAGCCTGTTTTAAAATAAAAATTCACATGTTCATGACCAATGTCCTCTCTTGGGAGGATGTAGGTATCATCTGTACCTCTGCTTTGGAGCTGTGTTAAATGTACACCAGGGCATCTAAGGGGATCTCATTGGTACTGACTGGTGCAGGAGATACAGCAGGTCACGGGGGGAACTTGTGAAATGAAAGACGTTAGCCTGTACGAAGAGTATACACTCACCCTGAAAGTGAAGAAAAATTGTTTTAATTAAACAAATTAAACTTTTTCTCTGTAAGGTTCAATTTGTCAATGATATTTCTATTGCAGTTCAGGTTTTCAAGTCCTGCTGCCTTGGATACACGTATTAGCTTTTCCAAGGCAGCAGACCAAACCCTTAGGGTTGAAGGCAGCTTGTGTGGAGAGGTGACATATTTCTTTTCCTCTGATAATATGGCAGTGCAGCATTTCTTAGTATATATTGGAAAAGATTAATATCTGCTATCAAATACGACAGTAGTAGCTGGAATTGTTTGCTCTTCTGCTCCCTTCCTTCTCAATATATGGGGGAGAACCTGATCTAGAGGGATTAAATTTCATCTGTGGATTCCTTCTCTTTTTTTCAGAAATAACAATGACAGTAGTTGATGATTGTATGAGGTAAACATTCAGGATCATTGTTGGATTATTGAGGGAAGTGTTTTATGGAGATAATTTCACATATGTCAAATTTCCTGTGGCCCTTGTGGCTCCATGGGCAGACTAGAAGGCCCTTTCATAAAATGTCAGTGACTTTGAAATATTAAAACCTAGGAAATATGAGTTACTGCCTTGCGAGCATTGTGATGGTCATTTATTTACAGAAGATGAAAATGGGTATAAAAGGGGAACACTTTCATATAACAGCATCCAAGGATGCGATTTGTCTAAACGTCAGTGCTAAACAGAGCCTGCTCCCTTTTCCCCAGGTAAATCAGTGCAATGGGCTGGTCAGGTTGCTGGGGAGGGGGCACAGATCCTGCTGTGCTTACTGCAGCTGTGGGGTTGCAGAGAGCTCCAGCTCGGGGGGAGTCTGGACAAGTGGCTAAGGCAGGACCATATGTCTTTGGGGGTGAGCTTTTTCCAGGGGATAAAAGCTTGAAGCAGATCTCTGTGTATGTTTAAGCTGTACTGTGGCACAGAGGTGCACAGGCCTTTGAAATCAGGGCAGAAATGGAACAGAAGCCTTTAAGGCATCTGTAATTGACCTATAATCATAGAGTAGTTTGAGTTGGACAACACCTTTAAAAGTCATCTAGTCCAACCTGCCTGCAAGGAGCTGGGGACATGTTCAGCTAGATCACGTTGCTGAAAGCCCCATCCAGCCTGACATTGATGGTTTCCAGGGATGGGGGGCATCTACCACCTCTCTGGGTAGCCTTTTCCAGTGCTTCACCACCCTCAGGGTAAAAAATGTCTTCCTTGTTATCTAGTTAAATCTCCCCTCTTTCAGTTTAAAACCATTACCCCTTGTTCTCTGTCAACAGGCCCCACTACAAAGTTTGTCCCCAACCTGTAGGACCCCTTTAAGTATTGAAAGGCCACAGTAAGGTCTCCCCGGAGCCTTCTCCAGGCTGAACAACCCCGACTCTCTCAGCCTGTCCCCATAGGAGAGGTGCTTCAGCCCTCTGGTCATTTTTGTGTCTATCCTCTGGACCCGTTCCAACAGGTCCATGTCTTTCCTGTGCTGAGGAACCCAGACCCTGGACAAAGTGTACTCCAGGTGGGGTCTCACCAGAGTGGAGCAGAGGGTCAGAATCACCTCCATGGACCTGCTGGCCACGCTTCTTTTGATGCATCCCAAGATGTGGTTGGCCGCCTGAGCTGTGAGCACATGTTGCCGGCTCATCAAGAGATGAAAACAACTTCTCTGATTTTGTTACACTGGCCCTTTTCTCAAAGCACAGCTGGAAAAGCCTTGCTGACTGGATCCTCTTTCTGAGGTTAATTCTGCTACCAGTATAAATGAAACATGCAGCTAGTGTGCCTACTCTGGAGTAGAAAGCCAGTGGAGAGTAAAGCTTCTCCTGAGCCACTGATCACCCCCACCAGGGATGATCACTTTGGGCAGGTTGGTTGTTTTTTTCTTTGTTACTCTGCAGGTACTAAAATTTCAAATTTTAGACCTTCCCTTTGTATTTTCACAGTCTGTTTTTTAACAACTGAAATGGCTGTTTTTATAAATGAAATGTACCTCATTTCTGCATGTATCTTGTGCTGCTGGTTTTTAAATGCTGAATACAAAACTACTGTCTTTCTCTGTCCCTTCCAATGCTGTGACTAACAATTGGGGGAAAGAACCCACACTTAAAGCATAATATACTTTTGTCCTAAACAAACCACTTCTCTCCAGTTTTATTTACTCTCTAGGGCAGCTGGTGAGAGTCCTTACTGTGTAATAGCACAAATGTCTGCTTACAAGAGTTGTTGCCCCATATTCTCACATAATATTAGTTGGCAGGTGATAACTACTCTAGCTATCTTGTGAGGGCTGTGGTGACAAAGATAACTTCAGGCTAATTCTGTGAACAAAATCAGTCAGCTTGAGCAAGTCTTCTTGTTTAAAAATTAGATAACGATAATCTTAGCTGTAACATTTTAAATTACGTAGTAAATAAAGAGCTGAATGCTTTCTCATGTAGTTAGCTATTAATTGTCATCTCCAATGGCAGTGACGGGATATGCCAATGTTTATGATGGATATAGAGGTTGTTCAAAAATTTCTTCAGGCGACAGTGTGGAAAATCTACATTTGCTTACACTGTGGAGAATAACATCTGTTTTTCTCTGTCTTTCTTGACAATAGGCACCAATTATATTTTATCATGACATAAATTTCCCAAGGAGACTGTAGGTATTGATCCATAAATTACAAACATCCTTTTGGGTGTGTGTGTCTTCAGAGCACGAGGTTTTCTATATTAAAAATAAGAAGGTGTTCTTGGAGGAAGGCAACAGCCAGGTAGACAGGATACACCGTAATCAGATGAGAGGCTTCGAGCTGGTCTCGCTGTACTTGATGACCAGTGCCCACATGATTTAAATGAGCAATCATCTGCTTTTTGGTATTTGTGCACTGTTGGATGAATGTGCAGGAGAGTCCACTCCACTGTACTGCTGAGAAGGACTCCTGAAAACAAGGGATACTGTCCGCCAGTATGAAATTAGCAGAGGTTGTTAGCCAACTCAGAATAACCATCTCCGCAAGTAAATCACAAGTCAGACCTTAAAACTTTATTCTGGTGATGTCACCTACCTTTGAGGAAAGCATAGAGGTGCCTGGTTGGAAATGTTGTGTTGTAAGTGAAGGCAAAACTCGTATGTTTGATATGATAAATATTCTTCCTGTACTCATGACTTCTAGTGAAGTCAGTGACAAGAACTGTTCTGTATAGCTTTGTTCCTGCAAAGGACATATCTATATGATAGATATGATGTATCCATCATGCTGTGTACTAACACACTGGACTAATACCTCAAATCATGACCTCAAAATGTCGATCATGTTGCAGGAGGAGCAAGTACAAGCAGGAATGTCCAGAGTGTGTCTTTTATGCTAGAGTAAGCCTGGGGCTACGACGTCTGAAATGCCACGCGTGGGTTTGGTTGCTCTGTATGCACGACAGAGAGAATTCAGCTGAGGATATGAACTGAAACAGAGATAACCTGCTACATCTGTGCATCTCAGTGCTGCGTACTTGCAAATGGGGAGAGGGAATATGTGCTTTATTTTGGTGTGGTAGGACTCTAGTAAAGATGGTGATAAATAAATTGCGGGTAAAAAAATACACGTAAATGAAACAAGCATGATTCTGTTCAGATTGGAGAATAGTTTGGTGTTAAAATACTATGAGGCTAACGTGTGTGGAGGAGGCAGTGCCTTGGTCTGGCAAGCACCATGGATTTACCCAGTGCAACTAAAACTTTTATTATGGGGATAGTCCAGGAAGGCAAATGGTGGGAATATTATTATTTTCCAGTTTAGTTTTAAATGGATCCAAAGTAGTTACATTATACTGCACAGGTAGAGATGGGCGGGACCGACAGTGCTCAGATATGTCCCTGAACTAGGTCTGAATCTGGGCTGGTGGCTGAGTACTTGTGATGGATAACATCAGGGATCTCCAGCTAGAGCTTCCCTAGGGCTTGTCCAAAGCTCCTCCAAAATACAAATGTTTCTGGACTGGTGTGTGAGAGAGACCAAAATTTCATGGTGAAGGTTTGTAACCCCAAACCAGCACATGACTCCTAGGATGGAAATGCTGAGAAATGTGGGGGAGGCAGATTGAAGTTCTGTTCAGATTCACTGTAACCCTGAATTACTCTTCCCATCTTTAAGGGCCTTTGAATAGGGAAAAAACTTTCTCCGTGGCTGAGGGACCACTTTTCTTAAGACCTCAGTGTTCAGACCTCAACACACTGGCTTTGCTGTGAACCAGTCAGAGTTCCAAAACCCATCTGCTCCCAATGACAGCAATCAGAAAACCCTGGGAGAAAGTGTTCAGAGTGAAAGCAGAAATACTGTGTAGGGCTGTGTCAAAAAATATCGTGCACACTTAGCTATAATTGTGTGGCAACTCTGGACTGCGGGCTGTCAAAACTAGGGCATTTTGCAAGATAATTTTGTCAGGAAACATAGTTTGCAGCAAATAAGTCACCAACTTTTGGGGCCTAATATATGTAATTTAATCCTATTAAATTTATTTTCCTCATTTACAGCAGCACCAGCAGCAAGCAAAACACTGATTCTGTGCCATTAAAGTTTCCCAGATGCCGTCTGTGCCAAAGACTACACAGACAGTGCCATTAAGGCTCCCTGAGAGACTGCTCTGAGCAGCAGAAAATGTGCTGTGTTTTCCGGATGTCCTCATAAGGCTGAATGTGAAATTAGACTTATTTTTCAAAGCAAAGCATGCATATAATGAGCCAATAAATAACAGACATCTGATGTGGTACTGACTCTAACGAAACATGTATCATGTGCTTTTCCCGACCTTTGCATTTACTACTATAGAATATTTGTTACGCTGGTCCCTTCCTCTGGACTGATCTTGGATTAGGTGTTAAATGAAAATGAACATTTTAAATCGCCTACAAGGTTTCTCCCTGAGAAGTCTTGATTTTTATTTTCACATCAGTAATTTCTTCTGTGTATGATCCGTACACTACAGTATAATACAAATTCATTTCTGTGCCACCTAGAACGTCTATTTTTCCCTTAAACTTTTTTTAATCACCCAGGTAATTTTGTTTCCAAGGGTGAAGTCGGCGCAGTCAAACTTCTGTTAAAAACGCACAGCCTGTCTGAAAGGCTTTTTTTTTATTATTTCTTTTTACCCTTGCAAGCTGTTGGAATGCTCTGAAATGTTTTTAAAAGAACTGGAAAAGACTTTGAACTTGAAATCAAACCTGCAATTTTATTTTTTCTATTTTTTTTTTAATTGGCCCCACCGTAATGGTCAGAGAATAGGACAGCAACTCCATGTCGTTAAGTGGGAAAGTTCTAAGCTTCATTTTGGAGGTGGTTTCATTTCAGTAGTGTTTCAGGTTCCCCAGGGGTTACCTTTTTATCTGTGTCTGAATTTAAGCTTGCCTGATGGACCATTGTTAATAACTAGAGGGGAGGCAGTCTCGTACAGAGAGGTCAGTGAAGTATTTTTAGCTGTGAATGGTTTCTTAATTTTGCTATGTTTCAGAGCCATGCATGCTGTGGATTGACTTCTCCATCTGTGACTATGGTGGCTCCAAATGTCTGAAAAGAGTTTGGTTTGACTCTCTAAAAGGGGGCAATGCCTTTGCTGGCTTGGCCCTCTTTCTTGAGGTATAATATAGGAGGGTTTTGTTGTGGCAAACTCTCTCACTTTTAAGCGATGCCAGAAATTATCTGAAAGTACAAAACTGCAGAAGAGGGGTTTTCATCTTGAAATGAAGCAAACTGGGCTAGCAATGGGCTTTGTAAAGATCACTTCTAATATTCTTGGCCCAATGACCCGAGGCTTACCTAAAATATCTGCTATTTCTGGGCTGGGCTTTGAGAAGGAGACTGCTTTATACCAGTTATGAGATAAAGCTAATCTTGACCATCTTATTTAATTAATATTACAAAAGCAAAGATATTGAAGAGATACCAGCTCCGCTACAACATTTATCTTCCCTGTTGCATCTGCTTGCACAGTGTAATGCCTGCTCCTGTGGTGCTGCTTAGTGTAACTGCTTTCTTAGTAGATCTTGCTGAAAGAGTTTGGAGGAGTGACAGTGGTAAGTGCTCCTCAACTTTCATGTAGGACTGTGAGCTGAGAAGGGCTTCCACTTGGAGAGGTCAGCCAGGCTGCGTGCGTTTCCCTCCTGGAGTTGCCATCCTTGCTAGAATAAAAATCTTCAAGTATGGAGGAAAAAAACCAGCGCTTCTATGATTAGAGTGTATTGCTGAATTTCTGTAGCAATCTCAGCCTCCAAGAAAAAGAGAAATAATCTTGGGTACTCACAGAAAGCGGAGCAGTAGTTGTAGGGCACCCAGTCCCTATGCTTGGACAATGTCCCCTCTTTGGGGAGCATCTGACCTGCTTCCCCTGGATGCTACCTTTTAGATCAGTACAAAGAGAATTCAGTGTTGGCACTGAAAGTGAACAAACGTGTTTGCATCACTTCTGTGCCATGGACTGTGCCACAGCATAGATGCCAACCTCAAAGCCAGGACTGATGGGAAGCCTGGGGATAAGAAGCCTTCCCACTACAAATGCTGATCCATGCTCTAACCACGCAGGGAAGGTAGATCCTGAATGGTGTTTAGCTGCGTATCAAGCATCAGGTGGATGTTGTTTGGTTTGGTTTTGGTGGAGGTATGTGTGTATGGAAAAAACATGTCCAAATGACTCAGAGATGGGGGAAAAAAAAAAAAATTGGGTAATTCACAAACAGTAAAAAGGGTTAAAAGCACTGAAAACCTCTCCCATTTCTTCATTGTTTGTCAGCTCAAACAATGGCCATTAAACAAGTTTCTGTAACCTGTAATAATGTACTAGTAAATGGTGCCATCTAGATTTCCCAGTGCTGGGACTTGTTATTTGTTTGGGTACAGTTCACTTATAGTTTGCAGTTGTGTCAGTAGCTCTGGATAAATGATAAAAAAGAATTTAAAGGTTCCATATTCATGCTATCTAATCTGCCTCCTCTACAGGGTGCATAGGAAGTTAGCATAACGAAAGCATCTATGAATAAGCTGTGCTTTGAAATCAGAGATATTTTGGAGATGTGCATTTGTTTTCATACTATAAGTTCCATGTTATTGGACTCAACACTAAAAAGGTTTATATTGACATCAGCCTTTTGATTCCTTCAGTCCAGACTATTAAATTAAAACATATTTTTTAGAACCAGTGTGCATGGAAGTTACAGATATTAGCATTCCACTATCGGTCTTACTGCAAGTGTGTCCCTACCAGTTCACAAACAGAAAATAGGAACCTCAGCTGGTGAGTGTCTGTGTGCCTCTATGGACTTTGGTTTGAATTGTACTGACACTTCCAATAAACCTGGTTTGAAGACAAAAAAAATAGTGGATTTTCTTCCCCTCATCAAACATGTCCTCTGTTGCTTTCAGACTACCATCCAGTTCTGAGAATTTTTTCTAGGTGCAGGAAAGCTTCAATGTTTAGATAATGGAAATCCTTCAGAGCAGTGCTATGGATGATACTCCTACTATTTCTAAAATAGATGTTCTTTGTCTGAAAGAAATCAGACCAAGTGGATTTACTGCTTGTATATCTCTGTGGGGAGGTGAAAACAAAAAATATATTCTATGAATGATTTTGTTAAATAGTTTTTACAGACTTCTAAAAAAGATCTATTTTTGCATTGTTAAAATAAAAAATAGAATATAAATAGAGCTTACTTCTTTAACCGTTGTAGCTTAGGAATAGTGAACCTTGCCAAAACCCAGAGTTCGTTATGGTTATGTTATATATGGGTAGGTATACAGTTTTTACAAGTATGAGAAATAAGCTTCTGTTTTATGTTTGGCTTTTGTCAGCTATTTTTCACCATTTTAAGTGCTCACTGGGAATATATTTCAAAGTCTCCAGCAGATAAATTTCCTGAAAGGACTTCACTTTTTGTAGTAGATGCTTCCATACATAGCAATCACAGAGTAAAAATGCGTGTGACTGCTCCAGTTCTTTCAGTGCAATTAGTATATGTTAAGGGTTTAATCCTCACATAGTGCATGTCAGTGCTTATAATTAAAGATTGCCATGAACATTCTGAAAATGGAGAAATCTTTACAAGATCTTTTTTTAAAAAAAGTGAACTCAACAACCATTATAAAAAGTCTCCTCTTTTTCCCATTTAATAATATATTTTTATTCTGTGTGTGGAAGGAAGATAGCTAATACTTTTTGGAATTTGCCCAAAACACACGGCTACTGTGAACTTGCAGGCGGGAGGGGGGGGGAATCAAGGTAAGCCTTTTAGCCCCTTATACTTCTATAATTTTAAAGGAGATTGATGTATTTTCTATTGATGAACATGTAGATCTATAGAGTGAGCAAAGTTCTAAATTACTGAAGAAGTACAAGAAAGACAAGTGAGAGGAAGACAGTTAGTGGGATAGTTTTGGTATTGGACACGTAGCAAATATTTTGAGTGCTTTGTAAGGTAGCAATGGCTTTAACCAGGAGGGCAAGTGAAATACCACAGTATGATAAAAACTACCATCACCTGGTATTGTAAAATAGTGCCAACACTCACAGTTTTGTATGTAAAATACAAACGTGGGACTGTCTTATCTGCTGCTTGTCAAGCTTTTGATCTTGAATATGTGCATTCGCAAGCAATCCTGAAACCCTGCAGCTCCAAAAAATTGTGAATGGAGCAGCAATACAGTTGGAGCCAAGGTGGCAGGTTTTAACCTGATGAGGATAATTAGTATTTGACAAGAATATATGGTCATGAACCGATTCTGTGGTTCTGTGAATAGAAACTAGAACAGCCTTCAAGTAAATCTTTGGAGGAAAAACTTGGAACTCTGTGGAAGTTTGGTTGTGAAATTGGAGCGCACGTTGGTATCTCTCTCTGCTTCTTGTGATCTGGATATAAGAAGCCTTTTTAACAGGATTAAAAGTGAAAAGTATGATCAAAGCTAAGTGTGAGGGTTTCATGACCCAGTGTGTACCGTATCTCTTCTGTCATGTAATTATGTTCTGATTTTTCATTATTCTGATCATCTAGCATCAGTATAGATAACTGTGATTTAGGACTTTGAGAACTTCCCTGAAGTGAGAGAACAAAAAGGGTAGAAATTCTAACACTACAGAAGAAAGATTAAAAATCAATGTTTTATGCACTTGCATATAAGATAATAAAAAATAATGATAAAGTACTTCTCCAAGATGTTCTGTTTTGAGTTCATTCCAAGGCCTTTGGGTAAAAAAAAAAAAAACCCAACAAAAAAAAACCAAACTGAAAACATGCAGATCCAAAAGCAGCAAGCTTTTTTTAATATTATGTGAATATTCTGTCTTTTGGGGGCGATGATGAGTTTCAAGAAAGGAGATGGTGAATGAGCAAGAAGCATTTAAAATTGTTTGGCTGATGCAGCAAAGGCATGATGGAGACAGTAACCACAGGTACTCGGCGGCGCTTTCCATAGTGCTCTAGAGCAGGTACGGAAAATAGATCAGGAAATTGTTTGACTCGTAAGGCTTGCAAGAAAGCCTTTGGGCTGCTTGGAGATTTTAATTGCACAACTATTGACTTTGAAGGTGGTGTAAAACTTTGGAAAGGATACTTTTCTTGAAGCATGGAGGTGTCTGATACGCAATATCCTAGAGAGTGACACAATGTGTTTTGGCCCTAGCCTTAGTAAATGAGCCTGCTGTGACAGACAGTGCTGAAACTGCAGCTGTCTGGGGTTTTCAGCTTCAGATTTCATTATATTCGACATTGTCATAGAAGCACGTTTTTGAGGAACAGCACGAGAGTGAATTGTGCCTTCAGGAGAGCTGACTGAGTAAATGTGAAATGCCCTAGGGATTGTTCATTGGAATTCAGTAATGTGTGGGAAGTAAACAAAGAAATAAAGCTGTTTTTGAAAACAGAGCAGTACATAGGTCTGAAGAAACATGAATATATCTTCTCCAAACAGGGAAAACACAGCGATATCTAATTAGCAAAAAATCTGAAATGGAGTAGTCAGAGCATGCATAGCTAAAGCTTTGGCTGTGTGAAGCTTTCAGTGTGCTTTTAACCTCCCTCCCAAACAAAGAAACAAAAAAAAACCCCTCCAAACAACAACGGACAAAATAGGACATTTAAAAAAAACCAAATCAGCCTGGTAAGTAAGACAGTCTACTAAAATGCAAAGGAAGTAGACAGTGTACAGATCAATGGCTATGTCTGTGTTGGATGGTACACTAAGCCTTAGCTAGTATAACTCCTTTTCCACACCTGAAGAATCTGGATCATTGTTTATGAGACTTTAGGTTAATGCGAAGAAAAGGATATTTCTATCAGCATATCTACAGAAGATTGAAGTAATGCATGGTTGCCTGTAATGTGAATTGGAAAACAAGCATTTTAGAAAAGACAGATTTCTTTAAGCAGTCTTTGCTTTCTGCCTTTTTATGAAGCAAGTGCAGCAGAAATCTTTTTTGGATAGCCAAAGAGAAGCAAAAATGATTGGTTGTATGAAGGCTGCATGTCCCAGAGCAGCTTCACAAGTTCAGGAAATGCAGATCCTTATTTTCTTAACGTGCTTTGTGAAAATTGAGTAATGCTCTAAACAGGCTGATTCCAGGAATGCTCATATAGCAAATCAGAGAGCTGGGTTGTCAAAATGTGCACAAACCCGCTTTTTTTTCCTTAAGAGTTCATGAGATTGAAGGCAATCAGTCTAAATTGCTCAACCTTAATTGCTCCCTCTTTTTTTTTTTTTTTTTAATTATACTTGAAAGCCAATTAGGTTTTCAGGAAGCTGGTAGTGTGTAACATTATCTAGGAGCTATAGAAAGCTGAAAATTGCTCTGTCAAACTGTTGTACAATACTCAGCAAATATAGATGTCTTCCTTTGGTCCCTTTTGAGCGTTGGGGAGAAATAATCTAGGAAGGAAGGGAGGAATCAACTGACAGGGAATATTTGAGGGCAGTTCCAGATACAGTACATTGGTGAGCTGATTTTAAGGAGTTTCTGGGAGGGGCAATGGGAATGATCAAAGTTACAGAATTGTTTCTGAACAAGGAATAATCACATAGATTGGACAAGAGAGAACTGAGGCAGAAGTCCCTGAAGTTATTAAAGATCAGGGTTACCTGGGAGAAGATGGATTGTGGTTGCTTGTGCCTCTTCCAGTGTTAAGAACTAAAGGGGATTAAATGGTTGTAGATTCAAAGCCAGAGAAGACGCTTCTGCATGCAACATGCACCAGAGCGGGGGAACCCCAGCCAAAGGATGTGAGGGTGTCGCTGCTATGTGCTTGCCTCTTCTGTAGAAAACACTGTTTCCAAATTAATTACCACATAGACTTCTCATAGCTTTTCCAAATATATTAAGGAATTTGCATATGTGATTTACTACAAAGAATAATTCTGGAGACAAGTTGGATGTATTGGACTACAGAATTTTTGAAATTTCTAAAATGCTTGTCTTATCAGAAAAAGGTGAAAAACTGATCTGATACTTTTTTTTTTCTTTCCTTCTACCCCACCCCCCAAGGTTTAAAGAGCAAAGGAGCTCTTATGTTTGGGGAAGAAGGAAGGACAAATTATTTCACTTGCAAATTCATGGTACTACCCAAGCAAAAGCTTTCCTGACTGGATGCTGCATTTCCATCATGGTTTTTAGTTTTAGGTAGTCTTTTCTAAAGAGAGGACGTATCTCCTCAAAATACCCCTTCCTGTCTGAAAAGACACCTTAGGATAAACAGGATTATTGAAATATTTTGTTCAGTGGAGGCCTGTTTTAGGACATTTTAAACATATGTCACGGCAAATTGTCATCAGATCAGGGGAAAATAATTGTGTCGCTCTTATCCATGGTAACATATTTGTTGTGCAAAAAGTACATAAGAATTACTACAATACACACAGCATTGTTACCCCAGTTTTAATAACAAGACACATTTTAATCTGAATCCCAGAATGTGAACACCATGCATAATCCAGAACTGTTAGTTTGGCCAAATAAACTTTTGCTTGTTGTTTGAGACAATTTTTCCTTGCTGGTATAATCCAAACACCAGTGATGTTTGACTATGCTAAAATACCTTGTCACAGCAGATACCAAAAAATACACATTTCTTCGGGTGGTTGAAGTGACTTGGATCTTTGGGTGAATGGAAGATGAAATTGCAGCTACATTTGTAACCTTAAGTCTGGGACCAGCAAACACCGGGAATATTAAATGGGGCCACGTTTAGTTTAAGATTTTTGTATGTGCGTGTTCAGCAATGACCTCTATCAGATACCATGTAGATAAAAAAAAAAGGACCCTAACCCAAAAAAGCAGGGATACTGGGATAAATCCTTGCTGATATAAACTGGCAGAAATCTGCTGACACTAGTGGGGCTGACAGCTTCTCTCAGTTCTGTGAATACGGGGTCACGTCCAAACCTTCAAAGGCAGGGTTGGGCATATTAGGATTTTTCTTGTCTTGTTACAGGAGCATGTAAATTTGGCTTTAAAAAGTAGGACAATATAGTTGCTATTGTTTTTAAATATTAAAGATCAGGTTCTGTATCTCGACTTGGTATGGAGAACTCTTTTGTTAACTACTCACAGAAACAAGACCTATCTAATGCAATTAACCTGAATGACGGAATCTCTGCAACTAATCAATAATTTTACTGAAATTATTAAAATTTATGAGCAAACTTTTTGTTGCGGTGCATTTATGAATCATTCATTTATTGGTCCTATTGAGGAGTCTAGTAGATCTCCAATACGTGGGTTCTACCATGGTCAGTCAAATGGTTTGTGTTCTCTGTGTGTGGATGGTGGGGCCTACAGAACAGATGGGGGGAGGCGGGGGGATGGGGATTACCCTTTATCAGGGTGTGTAGCAATAGAAACAGAGGTAATGGTTTTAAACTGAAAAAAGGGGAGATTTAGATTAGATCTCGGGAAGAAACTCTTTACTGTGAGAGTGGCGAGACACTGGAACATGTTGCCCAGAGAAGCTGTGGATACCCCATCCCTGGCAGTGTTCAAGGCCAGGCTGGATGGGGCTCTGAGCAGCCTGATCTAGAGGGAGGTGTCCCTGCCGAAGGCAGGGGGTTGGAACTAGATGACCTTTAAGGTCCCTTCTAACCCGAACCTTACTGTGATTCTATATGAGTGGATGATTTGAAGTTGGACTTTGTGGGAACGAAGCAGGGTGCAGGAGAAGAGACAGAGGAGTTAGCTCTGCTTGTATAGTCCCTCAGAGGGACTTTTAGAATGAACTTTCAAACTGCACTTTTGCTTCCCTCATACTTGTCCACTTCAAACACTTCATACCATCATCCTGCTGGGGTCAGTTGTTTGGCTTACAGTAAGTGGCTAATTAGAAGGCTCCTATGTCTACCTCATATACAATTGTCTGCCACAAATTTCACACATTGCTTATGATTTCAGAGATGCGCTTAGTGAGACAAATGGAGGCAGGGATCACAGATATGCAAGTTTGGATTCAATTATACAAGCATAAATTTAAAAAAGCCTCTTGCTCAATCTCTTGTTTCTTGCACAGGCAGTGCTGCTTAATCAATATCTCGTTTTTATGATAGGCTTGGTAGAAAATTGGTAAAGGAACTGTTTCCATCCACCTGAGTCTTCATCTGTAGAGTTTGCTGCCTGGAAGTAGGCCTGACATGTTTTGAAATCATCTCCTCCTTTCCTCTTCCTACAGTTGCATTTTAGAGCAATTTCCTCTTGTATCTTTATTAAAGTACCCAAGCAATGAAAGAGGCTTTGTTAATACACCTTTTTCAAGTGAAATGTATTTAACTACTGACACTTTAGATTAAGGATAAAGTCCAAACAGAGTCAGAAATTAAGATCTGATTGGAAATCTCGGAGTCTACAAAACCAGGTTAAATGAAAGTTGAAGAGGTTCTGATCTTAAATTATTTTATAATGGCTTAGTTTCCTCAACTCGACAGTCCTCCTTACATAGGAACGAATAGCCAGTTATACCCAAGAAGGCAATTGCTATTGCAGCAATGCAATTACCTCCAAACTTTTGGAACAATGAACTGTTAAATAAAGAATGTAATAAAAATGGGCTGTTACAGAGCTGAGCTTTCATTCCCAGGTTAGCCTAATGGCATCGAAAAGATTTCACTGGAAGAAGTTTGAAAAGTTTTCCAGATGTTCAGCTAAAATAATGCAGTAGTATAGAAGAGCTTCAACATGCATTTATGACCCAAGGTTTGATGTTTCTTCTGTATTGGCAGTGTTTGCTAGCTTTCTGTCCTTCTGTGTATGTTCATGATTTGTAGAAGAGATAGGAAATAAATCACAGAACAGCATTGAAGAGCAAGTTATAAATATTTAGTATAAGTATGTGCACAGTTAAAGGATATATAAGTGATAAATACATTAAATACATGTTTCATTGCCCCTTAGTCACCGTACATAGTTCATTGCCTGTCTTTTAAAGCCACTTGTTGCCTGCTGGTAGGAGTTTGAATGTGGCCCTGAGTTAATGACCGTTGTCCTTTGGCACAGACAGTGGTTGCTGCCTTGAAAACTGTAGAGTTGCTGAGTTCAGTCCTCACAACGAGGAAAGTTTAGATGTTCACTTACTCCTTTTCCTTTTGAAGGTCCCTGTTTCCTTGCCCATCAGGCTGAGCAAGAATTTTTTGTGCTGTGTAGTGATGATCTACTGAAGCAATCCCTTGAACACCTGCACTTCAAGCCTGCTGCCATCTCTGCTTTTATTTTTCCCTTGCTTTTAAACAAAGCAAGAAGGCTATTTAAGGAGCACCAAAAATTAGAGCAAATGGGAAAGCAGAGAACCTTTGGCAAGGTTTCTGATTACATTTTCCTGTGCACGTTAATACAGTGTCATAGCACAAACTGTGTCTAAACCAATCTTTTTCCTATAGAGCTCTTAAGATAGAAATCAGTTAACTGTAAATGTACAGATGTCTAACGTATATAATACATTTTTACTTGCTAGAAATAAGAGTTTTGGAATAGAGACAACACTGGTTTTGGCAAGTTGTAGGAAGTTTGTTAATTCTAGGTAAATGCTTGTTCCTTCTTTTCTAAGCATTTTGCAGGCTTCTGGCTCTGAACAGTATTTACAAACTTTGTTTCATTTCAGCCTGAGTGATGTATAAAAAAAAAAAAAAGCCACTACTATTGCGATGCTAATGTGCTCAGGACCTTTATAGAAAAAATATCAGATCTACACTGTGATGTAATATGCCAATTCCAGGAACTTCAGTGTTATCTTAATAACAAATGAGAAGTATTGAGATTAATGATGGTTTGTTCACTAGTTTTTTGAACTCATGAGAGCAATAGCTATCTAAATTGTGCAGCTATTTTGATTCTGATGAAGAGGTGAAGCAGGAAAAATTGTTACTTTAGAATAAGAGGTCCAAAAAGATTATTCTTCTTATCTTCTTGTCTCATCACATGTTTTTATCATCTCTCCTTCAGGCAGCCAGCTGATTTGTTTGAAATGAAAAATACTGTTTTTCTGTGATGCTTCCAAGGTACAGTTTGACTTCTTTGCTGATATTGTAGGGAGGCCTTAGGACAACATAGTGCAAGGTAATAGGTGTCAGATGCGCCTCACACAGGAGTCTCTGTAGAAACTGACAAATCTTGTGGTCCCCCAGTGTGATGGCAATACTGCTTACAGTGCAGGAGGCTGCAAGAGACCGGATCAGCTTTCAGTTATTGACTTGTGTCCTTGACTCAGTGTGCTCTGGAAGCGTGAAGCTAAGAGTGTGCTTGGCTTCTTCTCTCAAGACGTGTCTTACCAGTGATTTCTCATTGGGGTAAGGTTTGAATTGAGTTCACCCACATTTTCTAAGCTCACTTAGACCTTGATTAATATTCTAGTGTCCTAAACAGTAGCAGTTCCTTGCATAATGCAACAGCTGTCCCTTGTAGCCCTGGTACTAGTGCTATGTTGTTGAGACAGCTGGTCTTATACCCTTTAAACCCAGTGCCAAGCACTGGACAGTTGCACAGACTAAAACCATCTCCTTGAGGAGCCTCTTGTCTATTTAGAGTGATGGTAGTTGGTGAAGCAGTACTACAGCAGAGAAAATGAATGAGAGGAAATGAAAAAAGGAGGAGGTTTCTGCAGAGGACAGAGGTTGCAGAATGTGAGAGGGGAAAAAAAAAAGAAAAGAGAAAATTAACAGTGGGGAAAGTGACTGAAAGACCAGGAACCAATGCTGAGTTGTCTGTTCCTGTCCTCCCTATGGTACAGTAGGAAGATACATATGTGTAAGTAGATATAAGTATATGCATATATACACTGTTCTATGCACTAATAATTAAGAGGCTATACTGAAAAGAAAAGGCAAGTATGAAAAGCCAAATTAGAAAGGAAAAAGTACTGGACAAATGAAAGAATGTTCTTTTAAGACAAAAATAGTGCATCTTAAAATTATTAAATATAAAAATTAGACTGTAGGACTAATTACTAAGTGACTTAGAGAAGCACACAATACAAAAGGGTGGAAAGAAGGAGTGAATAAAGATACAAGAAAAGAAAATGTAGGTTACATGGTCCATTAAAAAGTTACTATAGAAAGTTTTCACAGATATTTGGATTTCAAATAGAATTAAACTGCATTAAATTGCTTTGGTTTTAATGAGGAAAATTAAAACATATTTTTTTAAGTATTAATATAGATTCACATTTTACCTGTGATCTTTTTGGTCATCTTTCTAATGCAGCTTTTCCTCATTTGCCTGATGATGAAAATTTTTCTCACCTCTCTCTTTCGCTGAGATATGCCCAGTGCACAAAAGTTGGAATTAACTTAATGCAGGAAATTCAACTAGATGGCAGCTAGTCAGAATGTTAAGAAAGTATATATCAAGTTAGTCAAACTTTTTTTAGAAAATATCCTAGTTTCCTGTGTACTAGGCATGTTTTTCTTAAGTGCTCCATCTTTTAAGCAGTGACTGCAATGTTTGAGAAGATCTTGATTTCACTACAGTACTACACATTTCCTATCAGCAGCACAATGTTTAGAGGGTGGGTACTTCATACAGTTGTTGAGCAGCCACGGTACCAGTGAAGGAGTGTTTCTCAAAGACTCCTTACTCAGTAAGTAAATCCATGAAGCCTTAATCTGCCACCAGCTCTGCACGTAATGAGAATGCTAATTATTTGCCTAGATGAGTATATTCTCTTCTCCTGTAGAAATGAAAGATCTTACTGAAAATAACAGGCACCGTAAGCATCTTGTAGGGGTGGATATCCTATATAACTAAAATACAAAGTACATAAGCCTATATATATACAACATGTAGTTAATTGGTTTTGCATAAAATTCTCAGCTGTCTATAATTTGATAATTTTACATTTGGAGCCCCCACTCAAATGCTGTGTTTTCCTTGAAAATTAGTGCTTAATTGAGAGCTGTGTTCTCCTTGGAGCTCCTCCCTCATGGTTAGGTATGGATGAAACCTGATTCTCTGAAGCCTTTCGACTATTAGCTCCCATAATCCCTTTTTGATGATGTCTTTGCTGTTCTGTTGACCTCACTTTTTGAGTCTGTCACCTAGCCACCACTTCTCAGAGTTTTGTTGCTGAATCATACTGTGAGAGAGGATGAGCCTTGTGGATTTTTTGTTTGTTTGAATAGCTGAGAAGGAGCTGGTAGAGATCTGTTGTTATTAAATGTGGTTTGAGTCCCAATGCCTCTGAAATCAGTAAGAAACCTCTCTCCCTCAAGCTGTGAAGAGGTTTTCCCCAAAGGTCAGGTTCTATGTGAGCCAGACTTCAAATTGATTGGGAAAGAGCTGCTGTAAGACTTCTTTTTATACATGACTTGGATGAATTTTTGCACTTCTTAGATATGATCTAAAGCTACATGCACAGAGGGTTCATACATGAGTATATATCTGCAGCTATAGCATTTACTTTATGTAGTATTTCCTTTTTATGACTTTTCCCAAGCTAAATTACTTACCATAACCAACATAAATTAAATGCACAAAAGCTGCAGTTTGGATTTCACTCCAGCAATTCAGTTTGAGGGTCTATATTCACATGAGCAGGGAGTAGTGACCCACCTGATGATCTTTCTCACAGGCTAAATCACAATCTGAAAGTGAAATTTAGTGTCTTGAAGAAATGATCTTTGCAATCTCTTCATAGTGATTTGTTTTGACTGGATCAGTCTACAGTATAAAAGGGAAGACTGTGTGACCATATTTCTACTCTTAAGTCATATGAAAGTATTAGAAAATGATGATGTGGAGAAATAATAAAGGTAATAACTTTAGGAATAATTTCTCCTTCTGTTCTTTAGTTAGTAAGTCTTTTGAGGCATCATGGACAATCTTTTTGGTTTGTGCTGGGTTGACCTTAGCTGGCTTCCAGATGCCCACGCAGCTGTTCTCTCCCTCTCCCTCCTCAATGAGACAGGGACAGAAAATAAGATGGAAAAACTTGTGGGTCAAGACAAGGACAGGGAAATAACTTACCAATTATTGTCATGGGCAAAAGACATTCAACTTTGAGAAAGATTAATGTAATTTGTTAGCAATTAAATATAGAGAAGGATGATGAGAAACAAAGACAAAACTCCTTTCCTCAACCTGCACTTCTTCCTAGGCTTAACTTCACTCCTTTCCCATTGTCTCTACCTCCCCCACTACTACTCCAAGTACTGCTGGGGAATGGGGAAATGGGGCTTTTGGGCAGTTCATAAGAGGAGTTCTCCATTGCTCCTTCCTCCTCTCCCTGCCACTCCTTCCTCCTCACTCTTTTCCCCTACTCCTTGTAATGTCTTTTCAGATGATTACAACCTGAAGAATTAAGATCAAGGAACAACCCCATAACTTTAAATCCCAAAACGTACTGTTGCAACATTTCCAAATGTGATAAGATTTGGGTTTACAGTGTTTTGTTATAAATAACTATAATGCCGACAACAGCAGTAAGAAAAGAGTAGTGCTAGCAGGAAAAGTGTATGGGGTAGGAAGGTCTAGAAATGGAAACCCAGTGATTTTTTGGAATATGCTTTTCCTTAGTAATATTCAGCTACCTTAATAAAGTTATTTGTGTCTTGGTGCTAGGTTATATTTCCAGTTCAGTGAAACTCATTAAGGCAAGTATTGTTTGTGGTTTAACATGCTGCCTGTGTGCTATTCTCATCTCTCTTAAGAATTCATGACTGAATTATCCAGTCACATCCCTGACCCTTGTCCAAAACTACCTGATAACTGTTGACCCCATATTCATGGTCAGGTATGCCAAATCATGCAGCCAGAATCAGACCCTGAACCCAGATCCATTCTCATTTTCCCGTCATGAGGCTCCAGTGTAACACGGTATCGTCCCAGAACAGCAGTGCAGGATCTGTTGCTCATTGAAAGGCAAAACTATTCAAGAGCTGATGAACACGATAAGCCCCAGTGAAGATGTCCACAAAGAGCAAGAAGGCAAGTGCAATTCAGTCTTCAAAGCCCCTGAGCTCCTGTGTTTGTATTTTCTAAGTGTGGTGTTTCAGGATTTCATCGCTTCCCAGGGTGGTTAATTGCCCAGTCCCCAGACAGTGCTTTCTCTGTGTGAAAGACAGCCACTGCACATACTTATTCATGTGAGGACAGTTTTATAGAATATCTGACTGTGGGCTAGAACACCAGCTGTTGGGCTCCACTGAGGTATGCAGCACTCATCTGTACTTAGTTTGATTACTTTTGCATTAATTTAGATTTGTTAACTCTTCAGATGCCCTACCTTATTGTGCAATTGACACTCAAGTCACCTTGTTCCTTTTCTGATTTTCAGTCCTTTCTATATGCTTTACAGCAAGTGATCTTTCCTTTGCTCAGGCTGTCAGTAGGTTTTGCTACTGTCTTCAAAAACACTGAAAAATTAATGCGTTGAGCCTGATTTATGATAAGAAAATGCCTTGTAATTTCTATTGCTATAACTGAAGGAAGGCAGAACTGTTTAGAAGGTAGAAATGGTGGTGTGCAATGTATTTAGGTTTCTTTAGTAGTTACATCAGAGATGAATGAACAGAAATACTTGTGTCTATAGCCAGGGCTTTGAATGAAGCAATATCTTGCTTCTAAAGGTCTGGTGTGTTGTTGTTATATATTGTATACAGGTGCAGCTATATATAGTGCTTATTGCTTAGAGCCCTGTAACCTAGGAAATGGAGGCACTTTATTTGCAGTGTTTGAATTAAAGATGATCAACGCGTTACTACAGATGATTGCTCTCATTGCTGGGCTATAGCTGACTTTTAAGAGTAAGCTATTCCTTGCTAGAACCTAGTGCCTGAAGTAACTTCAACAGCCACCAAAATAAGGCTCTGATGCCTAAAAACAGTTGACTGGGCTCCAGTTCTGGGCTCCCCAGCTCAAGAAGGACAGGGAACTGCTGGAGAGGGTGCAGCAAAGGGCTACAAAGATGATTAGGGGACTGCAACACCTCTCTTGTGAAGACAGGCTGAGGGATTTGGGTCTCTTTAGTCTGGAAAAAAGACGGCTGAGGGGGGACCTTATCAATGCTTATAAATACTTAAAGGGTGGGTGTCAGGAGGATGGGGCCAGGCTCTTTTTGGTAGTGCCCAGTGACAGGACAAGAGGTAATGGGCACAAACTTAAGCACAGGGAAATTCCACCTAAATGTGAGGAGGAACTTCTTTACCTTAAGGGTGGCAGAGCCCTGGCACAGGCTGCCCAGGGAGGTGGTGGAGTCTCCATCTCTGGAGACATTCCAAACCTGCCTGGATGGGTTCCTGTGCAACCTGCTCTAAGGTGTCCCTGCTCTGGCAGGGGGGTTGGACTGGATGACCTCCAGAGGTTCCTTCCAACCCTATGATTCTATGACTTTCTCCCATTTCTTGATGATGGGCACAAAGGTGGTATTGTACTTCAGTAGCTATTTGCACCAGTTTCATAGTAGTGGTAGACTTATTACAAAGGAGTCAATACTACTCTAGTATATTCCTGCCCCTTTAAGCATGTTTCCTGTTATGGGTCACGTTGGTATCATTGTTAAGAAAGTATGCTCTAATTAAATAATAGTAGGATCTTGCTACATTTTCCTGTCATACTACTGAATCCCAGCATATTAACGCTTAGCTATGTTGTGAACTGTAGGGCTCTTATTTGATGATCTCTGAATTTTTTTTGCTTCATGATTATTGTGTCATATCTTACATGTTCAGTACATGTATGAAACTTACTAATTAAATGTATTTGGGAAAGCAGTCTTACTGTAGAGCATAGAAGCACCCTGTCAATACTAGACTGTGCTTTGACTTTCCTCTTAGAGATGGGAAGCTGGAGGGAGTGAGAGAGAGGGTAGGGTACCTGCGGGCCTCTTTTGGGAAGCTCTAGATACCAGATGCAGGTAGTAATTTGTTGGCTTTTGACCATTGGTCCTGAACTGTACAATGGACAAGGCCATTGGGAAAGAAGAGAAGCTCTGTCTAGGATATTGGATGGTCCCTTTAATAGTCTTGGGTAAATTAAACTAAGTTTAGAAACACAGAAAAACTCCTGGGAGCTTATTTGCTTTGATTGCTAAACCTTTTGAAGTGTGCTTATTGCTCTAAGGAAGGAAATCTGGAAAAGGTCAAGTATGAATTAGGTGAGAAATACAAAAAGGAATTGCTTGAGATGGTCATTAAATAAGACAAAAATGAGATTCAGGAATAAACGGAACAGTATCACTGGAAAGGTGAAACGCCTCAGCATAAATCAGTAAAGACAATGAAAGTGGAACAAGTCTATCCAAGATGCATTGATTTTGTAGTGGCCCAATTCCAATCTAGTGAAATTGATATTTTGCAAGACCTTCATATCCCAGTCTACGTGCCTGTTTGTGCAGACCTTGTAAAGACTAAAGGTCAGTCTATCTGTCTCTGTCTGCTGTACTTACGTATTTATAACATAACCATTACCTAGGCAGTAGGAAAAATGATCAATAGTATTGTCTCTGGTGTGAGGGAGTACCTAAAGCCCTGCTAGATTAGACTCTATTGAGTGACTGATACAAAGACAGCCCCCGCTCCTTGGGAGCTCATGACCTAGTGTTTTGGGCAAGGAGATAGCAATGGGTGAATAATCAGATAAGCAGGAAACAAAGGTAATAGCACCTCCTCGCAGTTGGAAGAGTATTCAGCATGGCTTCAGACTAGATCACCAGAGTATCAAGATGTTTGTCTGAGGAGGGACCCACCTCTTTATTCTTCATGTAAGAGCACTGGGGAGTATCAGAGAAATGCCCTGGGACCATTCCAATGCTCGGTTGCTTTGCTGCCTGCTTTGAAAGTGGGAAGACTCGGAGTCCTGCTGATCCTATGTGGTTATTCACACTCTGAATTAATCCAAACATAAATTGCAGGTGTATTTCTTCATGTTTCATCTTATTTGTCCTCTTTTTTTTTTTTTTCATAAAGTAAAAGGCCACTAATGTGAATCAGATAATTGCTCTGAAGGGGGCTCTGTGAATGTTTCCAGAGATAAAAACAGAGAGGATTAATACAAACAAAAACTGCTGAGCACATTACTCGGGTCTTTGTAATATTTGCCTTTTAAAATGTAGTTTTGTGTGAGTAATGTTAATATCAATATTAATATATGCTGAGATGAACAAAACTAACAATGTAATAGAAAAAATAAATGTTAGCCTGTACAATAAAGTTTTCAGTGGGGAGCGTCAGAAAGCTGATAAAAATCTGCAAGGAGTGATTGCATCTCTGAATTTTAGACTGGTATCACTGTTCTGCACAATCTGTCATTGTTACTTGCTTGCTTTCTTCCCTTTTTTTCTTTTTTACCTCTCTCTGTGCAGTGGCAGCTGAATGTCCTGCAGAGAACATCTTTAGTTTGCGTCTGCATGAATGTGCATAGCTGGTTCCAGTACTTAATTGTGTGATACCTTCCACAAAAGATGCAATAACTATTTTTAAAATGTTTTTTTTTTCCTCTAATTGCAAATATAATATGTTGGATATACTAACTGCACACTTTCTTGATATTTGCAAATGCTTTAAAAGTGAAACAGCTTTAAGAAGTTATTTCAGCAGAAGAAAAAGGATCATCCTTTTTTTGCTTGTTTGTTTTTACACGGGAGATTCATGTTTATACGCGCTCAGCAATCTGGAGATGAAAGAAAATGCTATATAGCTCTAGGGCCAGAGCCCAAAGCAAATGCTCTGCTCTGTCTCAGCGTAGGTCTGCAGTGAAAGCCCAGAGCTAAGCTACCTGGGCAACCATTAGCAGTGAGGCTGAATATGGGCAGTACCTGCCTGGTTGGGATTGTGGGTATTGGTTCTGGTGACAACTCCGCCATTGATAGCTGGTATCACGCTAGCTCAGATGTGCTCAAACACGCTGCCGTTGCACCGAATTACAGCGTAGATCTGCTTTGACAAGACAACACCTCATCCTTAGTGCCTGCAAGAGGTTTAGCCAAAGCATCCCCTCGTGGTCTTGAGCTCTGGGCAATTGCTCGGTGTCTGACAGCTCCAAGTCCCCATGAGGTACGGCATGTCCTCAAACTGGCACGCCGCTCGTAGCCATGCCTTCCCCTGCCAAGTTGCAGGAGGAAATTTTACAACACTCTTCCTGATTCTTGTGACAGGGAAACCCACTCTCCTGCAGGAACTGTAAACTGTATATGGTCCCTGATGCCATTCTGGGAGCCTTAAATCAGGGTCTGGATACCTTTGCCTGCAACATTTACAAAGTGGAATTGGGAAAGAAATCGCTGAGGGGATGTTTTCTCCAGTGACAAAAACTTGAGCTCTCAGTAGGAGCATTTTATGCTGTGAAACACGGGACCAGAAACAGCAGCTGGTGTAAATCAGCACTGCTCCTTTGAAGAGAAGGAGATGTTGCTTTATATCGGCAGCTGCCTCTTGTCCTGTTTTCAAATTACGATATTATGCATAAATACAATGAGTTGTTCTCTTCAATGGTGTGGGAAGTACACATTTTGACCTTATTGACCTGCAATCTGTTAGCAGTTTTCAGCAATTACACACTTCATATAAATGATAAATGACTGGTACTACAGAGTGCATTCATTTTACACTCTTTCACCTCTTGGTAGTTATTTTCTTGCAGTAAAACTATATCCTGATTTTTGGGAAATGAATAAAAACTTTAGAGAAAAATGAGCAAAATCACAGAAGTGGCCTGGTACAGTTGTCAGCCTCTCTGCATTGCACTCATCTCTAGCAATGGCCTAATAAACACACCAGGGTGACTCCATCTTCCATTAATTATCTCAGGCTGAAAGGAGGGGATATCCTACCTTGTCCAGACGTCTCGTGAGGGTAATTAATTTTTCTGCAAATTCCCCTAGCAAGAATTGTGGTTGATGTGGAAGAAAATCCTCCTGCATTTTCCATTCTTCAGATTCTTCTTTGTGCTTTGCATTTAGGCTGCTGTTCTTTTTTCTTGCTTTAAATGTTGGCCCCAGCCATGTGGCCAAATCCTGCCTGGCTCTTGGGCTTTTCACGCCGCTCGCTTTAGGCAGACCACTGCCTACTCACCCTTCTCACCGTGGATGCCTCCCTGCCTTTGGTGGGGCATTTCTGCTAATCAGCCTTCAGTTCTGGTGAACTGCTCCTGGCTGTGAAAATGGCATAGGCTTCCCCTTTGTGACACAAGAACCTTGTCCGAGTGTTGAATTTGGTCCTGGGGATTCCAGAAATGGCTGCTAGTGCAGGCCTTTCCTGATTCACTCTCTGTGGCAGCGCCATGAGATCAGGCAGCAGGTTCATTGCAGCGTGCTTCAAATGCTATTTTATGTTATGTCATTTGCAGTGCTGTAGTTTGCTTCTTTAGTGCCAGTTTCATCACATTCTATAAAGCTTAATTTAATTGTTCTTTAATTACCTCTTTGGATTAGCATATAAAATCTCAGACGGAAGGTGTAAGCAGCATACATAAGGCTATGGATGTCACAAAATGTTGCTTCTCTTTGTTTTTGTGTCCCTCCGTGGGCTTACACTGGGCCAAACCTTTGCTGCTGTTCTAAAGATGTTCAGGAACCAGGAGGAAGGCTCCATGCTTGTTTAGACAGTAGTCTGGAAGAAACAGCATGGAGAGAATTGCACATTTACTCGAAGTTCCCCAACCAGAGCATCTATTACATCTATTACTTGGTTTTACTTTGTTGTTTTGTCAAATTACATAAAGAGAAGTTGTCTTGGGTCTATTTAACATATGAGGTATTATCTACTGCCAGGATTGCAAAGGTTTCTATTTAAAGACGTCTCTTTAATCAAACCACATATCCTACTTTGGGAGTGAGCCAAAGCAGAAATGGTTTTTACTGGAGTTTTTAGGCGAGATTCTGCTTTACAAGTAGCTGCACTGAGCTCTGCCTCTTTGCTCGCCTTCCCAGCTCCTGAGAAGTCCTGAGACTTATGGAGATTATGGCTTGCTTTCATAGCTTGCAAGGTGCTCTTCTCACCTCCCCCTATGCCAACAGGGTGTGGGAAGCTCTCACATTACTTTTAGACTTTCAACATGAATCTTTAATGTCTTAGTATATGTTAATTTAAGAGTTTTTCCCTTCAAAGATGATGCAGTTCTACTTTTCAAATAGATTTCTATTTGGAAAGCATATGTTATATATAGAATTAAACACAGAGGAATGTTGATCATAAGTAGAGTTGACATCAGCAGGTACTGTGTAGATTGTTGTTTACAACCAGATTATTTTCTTCTTTATGTTATGCTTTTATGTGGTTTTGTGTTTTTCCCCTCGCCCTTGCCTTCCTGTCCAGCCTGTACTCTATATTTTGCCTTACCCAGTTTCTGCTCCATTTTCCTTCTGCGACCTCTTGTAAGCAGACTAGAAAGCCATTAATATTAACCTGTTGACTGAAGCTTTTAAAGCCATGATGTTCGTAGGAATTCAGAAATGAGCAATATCAACTTCCCAGCTGTTATTGAATCTGAATTTACAAAAAAACAAATACACTTGACCTTTTAGTGAGATTTCTCAATTATTTTTGTTGAATGCCTCGGTGCAATTGTGTTTATTAGAAGGCTGTACAAAAAGCTTGCACAGAGATTATGAAGTTGCTCCTTGGTCTTCCGAGGCTCTAGACCGAAATAGCTTTTACAAGTTAGAGTAGAATAGGGCTATTTTTCTCCCTCCTTTTTCGGCATATCAGTCTTGCTTTGTTAGTGACTGTAGAGAGAGGAAGAGTTATTCTCCGCCGGTGTTCTTCTCTGGCTCATGCAGCTGGACGCTTAATTTTGCTGGGGGCTCTGCCCGCAAGGCCAGTCTTCCTGAGAGAAGTGATGAGATTTTAGTAACAAAACATATCTTGAAGTAATATGTGAGGATTGAAATGTATACTAAAATAGCCTGGCATGTATTGCTAACTCCCTAAGTTACTTAGAGAAGGAACTTCAAATGAGGATTTATTCTTTCTACTTGTAATCAGGTGTATGCTTGACATCTATCCAGTGATGCAGATGAGAGCAACAGGCCAACTTTACTTTCATTTTCAGATAGTTTCTGGGCAAGCTTCTTCATCAGTTTTGCACATAGCAGTGAGGTGCCGCAGCACTGAGTGGCAAACCCAGGGCAGTTTTTGCTTAGTTCAAAAGATGCTTTCCCTTGTAATTACTACTTGAAATTTTGTAAGCATCTTGTGTTGGCTCTGACATTGCTCTCTTAGTCTTTCATAAAACCTTTAATTGGGGCTAAGTTCTGCTTGGTGGTGTCTCTTTAAACACCACATAATGCCTAAGGAAAAGATGAGAAGACAGATGTTGTACTAACCTCCACTGATTGCTTTCTGATTGCCAGTTTAGTTGTCTTTCTTCAGCCATGTTAAGATAGCCATATGGGAAATCAACAGTGATGATCTTTATTAAAGTACAAGAAGCAAGGTGCTTCATCTACACATATTTTTGGGAGAGGGATCTGAACCCAATTAGAAGATTTATGAAACTGCCAGAGCACGCTGTTCATTTAAAATTGCTAAGGGCTGCAAAACAGAAGCTGGACAAAATATTGGCGCTGTTGCAAGCTCTGTATGTAAATTAACCTCAAACTGAGAGGTCCACAAACTTTCTACATTTTGTTTTCTTTTCATGTAACAGTCTCAACAGTTGTATGTTATTGCATGTCAAACAGACTAGTGAGAAAGGTTTTGGAAAGTTCAGTTATAAAGTTATTGGAATGAATTCTCAATGAATGAATGAATAAGTCAGGATCTGATTGGTTATCCGATGCTTTTTGTTATGTTTATAGTGAGATGGTTTTGTTTAACTTTTCCTTTTCTAAAAGTAGGAATCACCATGACTTAAAATACTTTAAATCATTCCAATGTGCTTTGTAGCAGGCATGGGAAACAAGACAAAGAAATTCAGTATTGAGGAGATGGTGGGTTTTGGTTTTGGCTGACTGACTGTAGCATGTTCTTAACCTGAATGGATGGGCTACACTTGCAAAAGCAGCCAGCTTCACTGGGCTAGAAAGTGAAGTTCTTTATTTATCTGCCCAGTCAGTGCAGCAGAGGCTGCTGCTACGTCTCAGTGCTGCTGAAATCTTCTTTAGTGTATCCCTCTCTCCTGTTGCAGTTGTGTATTTGTTTGCTATGTTTATTTTGGCGCTCCTTATTTTGGTCCCCCAAAGAAATAAAATCTGTCACTAGCCCAGATTTTACTATTTGGGAAAAGATGCCATATCTTGCTCTCCCTCATCGTATTTTGTGATTTTTCAGGTGTTTCGTGGGGTTGTAGATCTAGTTGTATATTATCCCTTGATTAAAAACAAGTCTTCCACACCACCAATTCCATTTCAGTCTCCAAATTTGTACTATTTAGATAGGTAGGGTAGTAATTAACCTCTGTAGCCTGTTGTGAAATCCAGGAACAACTTCATTTTATTCTGCTTTTTATCTGATAAGTTTTTAACAATGCCCATGCCTGTGCTATAGAAAGTTATATGGAGCTTTCTGCATGAATGTATTTATCATCTCAGAGGGGCAAAAACTCATCTAGTTCATATTAACTGAAATATCCTGTGTGGTTCCCTGTGGTCAACAGCTGGATGATAAAAAGTTGAGAGTACATTAGGCAGCTTTCTAATTAAATATCTTCATTGCATCTAAAACACATAGTACACTTCCTTGCTAATAAAGAGAAAGCGCGCTGCAGTCTATTCGTTGCACGTACCGCATTGCCACTCTTATGCCAGACCTCTTGCAGCCTGTTGTAAGAGTTAGGATATGAACATAATGTGTTGTAAAAAGTAACACTTAGCCGTGATTTTACAAAGTGTTATCCTATTTATTTTAAGTGTCATGTAATTATCAATTCATTTACTACCTATTGTAATACCATGAATCATAATGAATGTATTTGCATAATAGGTAGTATCACATGAGCTCAATTATAATTCAGTATTAGCTAAATGTACCATGAAAACAAAATGTTTCCTGTAAAGGTAGGCTGGGGGTGATATATGACCTGTCTTATACGTGGTGTATCTCAAACGCTGTCATGGGAAATTGTTCCATTTGTGGACTTGCTCTCAGAGGGGGCTGTTTTGCAGCCCTGAACTTCATCCATTTCATCTCCCATCTCCAGCCCCCCAATTTAAATGCTCTTCAGCTCTGTCAACATTACAGATGAGGATATTGTACACAGCACACTCAGAAGCTGTCCTTCCTGTTTAGCTGAAATGCCAGTGCTCTGCTGGCTCAAGTCACGAGGCGGTCTCTGCCCAAAAGACTGAGTTTGTTACTCCGGGGGTACTCTAAGACCTGCACATGCTGGGCTGCGTAACTGCCCTGAGGGCTGGTTGCACTGGGAACTTGCCTCCAGAGGATTACCTCTGCTCTGGGTAGGTTTCTTTAAAAGTCTTTGTTTCCGGATATAAATGATTTTTAAGTAAAACGATCTCTAAAATAACATGTATTACCTGCAGTAGCCTGCTCTGCATTGCTGTGTTGGGGAGTATGCTACGAGCAGGCTCCCAGCTGCTTGGTTACATGGTTTGCTGTAGCTGCCCTCCACGGCTAGACCGATCTGTGCTCTCTACAGCTTACTCATCATCACAGTCAGTTGTCTCTTCTCTCCCATTTAAACCAGGTGTCTCTTTCAAAACCACGTACGGCCTGTTGCTATATGCTCTACATACATATATCTAGCTTGAAGAATGGCCCAATGTAATTTTTGCTGAAGAGTATTGTTATCTGCAGTCCTCAGTTTCCGCACAGCCTGGCACTGTGGATATTGCTTCATTTCTCCACATTTCTAGTGAATGATCACAGGTGATCCACCAGCCCTTGCAGGGTTACACCGCTGGGGAAGAAACAACCCTGCACTCAGAGCAGTTCAGAGGCCAGTACTACTCTCCAAGCTTTCCTGTCTCAGAGATGCTTCTCCTACCCCGAATGCGCTCTGCTGTATTCTGTGTCTGCCTTTATTACATGCAGATTCACGCAAGCAGAAATGAAATGCACATCACTTTGCGTATAGAATAATTCGTCCCTTTCAGCTTCGGTTTACTGTGTTCTGAAGATGTGTGATCTTGTAATAGTAGAGTGGTTAGAATAACCCAAATCTGAGCAAAATGTAGTTTCTGAAATAAATCTGAATGGCTCACCCCTCTCATTTGGTTCACTTACCAGTTCAACATGTTTTCTGTTGCAGAAGCAAGACTTGCTCATGCAGTTGCCTGAAAATGATGGTTGTGTGAACTGTCGTGTCTATAACAGATGTGTATAATCCCACTTCCTACTTTTTGAATGTATCCCATTTCCGTACAGAATATGAAATGCTTACTCTCTGGCTAGTATGGTTGATTTTTGCTTGTTGCCTGCAAGTTAGATTAAGGATACTGAAATTGCAGAGGACAAAAAGAGAGTTATTTCCACAAACGTAGTGTAGTTACTGGTACCTCAAGGATTATTTAGCCTGATCTACATTCAGGAGACAGCACTGCAATGGCAAAAGGCTAACGCAGTTGACAACACTTAATTTGTTTGGACTCATGTCACCGTTGGCTTTACAATGTGACAGGAGAAATACATCGCAGGAATTGATGAAATAGTGCCACATTTGTGCTATACTACAACTCTTTACAGTCATTTTGGGCGAGCTTTCCTCTTTGATATACAAGGTAAAGCTGCTGAGTTCCATCTGTGCGCCCTAGCCAGTGTGCAATTAAAGCTGTCCTCTCTTAGTTACAGTTCAGTTTGGCCAGATAGAAAGCAAATGGGCAGTGAAAACGGCGCAGTGTTGTTGCTGGATTTAGGTAAAGTTAGAGCTGCTGCAAGGGAAAGACTAAACTTATGTTATGAGGGATCCATACATTATTTATCCAACAGGCATTCTTGCCAAACATAGACTTTGTAATCCCCTTAATTGGGATAAGCACTGGACATGATAGGATGGAGTTCTCCGTATGAGCTCGGAGAGGATGGTACACCTGACAGTAGAACTGCTCTCTAGTGACAAGAGTTACTCCAGTGTCTGTATTTTCACTAGGCCAGCTTGCCAGGGAGTAGCATCCCCAAAGGAAATGACTGTTGGGAATTTGAAAGAAAATGCTTGTTCTGTAACAGAGATATCAATTTATGTTTTCATAGTTCTCTTTGGCTTGCTGCTAACTAGCAGGTGGGAATTTCTGGGCTTTGTTTCTTAATGGGAAGTTTGCGAGTAAGGATTAAGAGAAAATGAAAAAGTAAAGTACCCAAGAATTTCACAGGGGATTATTATGTGGTGTTTATATTCAGACTATTATTTCTGTTTTCAGCATGTATCTTTGAAATGCATCTTAAATGTGGTTTTGTTTTGTTCTGGTTGTGCTCTAAATAGCTTTTCATAGGACGAGTCCTTATTCACGTTGATCACAGATCAGAGGAGCCTACTGTCTAGGAATCAAATTCGCCAGATGACTGCACTTGCGCAGGAAATGTAGTACTAAACACGGTCATATGCAGGATAAAGAGCACTAGAACAGTAAGAGTTGTTGCTGTTATGGTTTTTGCAATGTGACCAAACTTATTGTCATGTTGTACCGACTACCAATGATTTTGTGAGGTGAATCATCTGTCACTGGATAACGTGAAGGGATCATCAGCTCATCTTGCGCAAGTTATTGTCTGTCTGTGAGTGATGGGGTTACTAGCTGTCTGGGGTGATTGGGTCTCTCTCTTACCAACTGTCACTTTGCACTAGATTTACAGTAAAGACACAAAGAAAGTCTGGATCAGTTTACAAACCTTTCCTCTTCCTATTATTATTATTATTAACAATTATTATTTAGCCTCTGGGAAGGGCAGAGTCTGTGACATGCTTGAATCCTAACTACAGTATATCATTTAAGATACCTTTCTGATAAAAACACTGATACACATCATCTAGTTACTAAACGAGAGAAAGACGAACAGAATTATCCTAGGAATCAGACCCAGGGAATTAAAATCTTCTTTGTGTGCCATGTGATGCTTGGTGTAATTTTTACTGATCCATAAAAAGTGAAACTATGCAAAAAATGTTCCTTTACGACTGTAATTATGTGCTTTTCTCCCTCCTCTACAGTCTCTCTTTAGTATTCTGTATTGCTGTTAAATGTTTTGAAAAGCAACCTTGAAAACTATGTGACAGTGTCTTCCATCCACGCTGCGGCTGCTGTGATGCCAGCCTTACCTCTGCTAGCTGGGGGTCAACTAAGTTGGTACTAGGTGGCAGTTCTACTTGCCTATCTTGTTTTTTTTTCCTTTGGGGAAAAAGAGAAAGACTTCTTTTCCGTTGGCAGTTGCTGCCTCAATTTAAAATTGCTATAGGCTGCTTTCATTTGATGCCACAACAGTGTCGTGTCCATAGACACTGAGACCCAAATGGGAACCTATATGTTGTCATTTGGCACGAGCCTTGAAGTGGGGCAAAGCAAAAAATGGAATAAATGACTGCACGTGATTTTGAGGTAGGTCCATGCGTTGCAGGTGATCATCTGCACTTTCATACAGTGAGCATTATCTGCGCTAGTTCTGGTAAAAGAAGGCTCATTTTCCACATATGACTTGAGGAAAGAGAAGCTGGTGATTCTTTGTTTTGTACAGATTTTCCATTTGCTTCTAGACAGGATATTTCTACTAAGACCATTCTTCCTTAATTTTCCCTACTGTGGTACATCATTCATAAACAACCTGAGATAAAGACTGAAATGGGGTATCTCTGCAAAATAATTTGTATCATTGGCACAGTAACACTTTTATATAAAATTTTAAAGCTTAGTGAGACTATCCATGTTTACTATAATCAAAGCTAGAGAATACTCTATTGTCTGTAGTTTGCTTCTTCCACCTTTCATCTTTACAAGACAGACTTTCTCAAGCTCAGGTTTTCCACTCAACAAAAGTGCCTAGAAATTTAGGATTAAATAACCTTCTCTCCCCCCACACCTGAGTAACTCCGTTTTTTGCATGCTCCAACAGCAAGAGAACAAAAGGATGTAGCATGGTGAGGTGTTAGTACCCAAGAGAGGAGAGCACAACGTTAAACCTTGCCCAAACCTGCTTTGTGTTTAGCTGGCGTGTGACTTCTTTAGATCCTGATCCACGCATAAGTCACGTCGCTTGTGTGTCTCCAGCACGGGGAAGGGCCTTGGAGGCGAGTTGTAGCCTGCGCTGGCAAACCATGTGTGCATCTACAAGCAAAGGGAGTGCTGAAAGGGTGAACATCCAAAGCACTCACTGCATGACTGTCACTTCACTGGCATACCCAAAAGGGCAGCTCAGGCACATTTGTTGGTTTCTTTGTTTTTAAAGCTAAGCTTTACACGTGAGGCAGAGCAATTTGAAATTCATGGCGTGATTTCAAAAATGCCTCTTCCATCTAACACTGCAGTGCCTGTACAGCAGGTCAAACTTTGACATTTTTTCACCTTAGCGGTGACCCTATTAGTAACTTCATAAAGTTATATCAAGGATGTTTGGTTTCCTGTCTCCCTTAAGTTTCTACATGGTGCCATTTGTAAATGGCAGCAAAAATGAAAGCCTGCAGGAGAAGCTCTTCTTGCCTGACTGATGTAGTTTCTTGTTCTTGGTCCTGTAGCTGCTTACAGACTTCGATTGTGTTATGTTGATTTTAGTCTATGGGTGGCAGTCACTTTCTAAATTTCTTGAGCAATGTTTGCAGTCTTTCCTGCACTAGGCTTATCAAATTTGCTGTTAGTAAAACACATCAACAGGCAATCGATAAAATCAGAGCTAATTACATAATGTGTTGGGTTTTTTTAAAATCTGTCTGCAGCACAAGCAGATGTTAAATTAAAACTAATAAAGTGTGTCATCTTTTAAATAGGGGTGTGCCCCGGGATTTTATAGTGGACAATCTCTGCACCACAAAAGGCGATTTCCGTAGAGGTTTGCACGCATGGAAATAATGAAATAATCACGTAAGCAACGCATATTTGAGCTAAACCTGAACAGTCATTACAGATCTTTGCAAAATCTTGTGAGCTTATTAAAAAATGAAAGAGATAACAGGCAAAGGCAGCAAGCAGTTCAGCTACCAGTCTGCTTAACAGAGAAGAAATACTAGCAAACATACGGGCTGTTCCCATAGGTTTGCATATGTGTTCGCTGGAAATTGGCTGTTTGTCTAAACAGTGTCTCTTTTGGCATAGAAATACTGCTTATTTACTTGACTGTAATTCAAGAAGGGAATATAGTGGGCTATACGGGAAGGATGGAACAGGAGACATATAAAGTAACATCTGCCTTTTTTTGTTTGTTTTACTTGCTCCCCTAATAAACTCACGTAATAAACCTCAATACTGCTTCAAGCTATTTTTAGCTTTTTGATTTCTTTCTTTTTCAGCACTGCTAGTGACAGGCAAATCTCAGTGATTTGAGGCTGCGTCTCTCTTTGAGATAATAAGTAAGTGGGCACTAAATCTCAACGCTGGCTGTCAGTGAGAAGAGCTAGTGAGAAGAGCGAGAAAAGGCTAGAAGGAAAAGAAAATCCTAAATTCCCCTGAAATCAACAGAAAAGGTGGATTGGTGCTGCCTCACAAATACCAGTAAATGTCGTGTTGTGAGTTAGGTATTGCAAGGTGCTATGAATCTGCTTTCTCAAAAAACTTGTGATTCCTGTGGGCTTGGGATTATTTCTGTTTGCCAGTTGTGTAAAACTGCCACCACTAAACACTTCAATGTCATGAGCTAGATCCTGGGTATCACACAGGTTTGAGAGGGAAGCTGAAACACCTTTATTTACCATTTGTTTTTGGATTCTTAGAAGTTCGCATTTTTTAGCCATTTTTCCCTGAGTCGATAAAGGTTTTTTGGGTGTTTTTTGAGAAAAGGCTATGAATGTCAAGTAGTTAGATCCGTGAGGTACTGTGGACTTTTAATGCAGTCTCAATTATCCAAAGACTCAAAGTAAACTCTCAAGATATGGTACCACAGGAAACTGGAGATTCCAATCAGAAATTGAAACCAGGAGATCATGTTACATTGACTGGCAGTCATTTCAGTGACTCTTAAAATTGTTGAGAAATTTAATAGATACATAAGGTTAAATGTGAAAACAATAATTACAATATGTATCCTACACACAAGCTTAAGAGACCAAAACCAGCTGAAATTAAAAATTATAATAGGCCTTCTTTGGTGTGGTGTTTCTGATTTTGGGAGAATTTACTATGTGATATCTTAAAAAGGGGGGTTTATTTTTGTATCCCTTACTTTTTATGAGACAAATGGAGAAATGGCCTCTGACTTCACTGTCAGGAGCAGCACATTAATACTGAGTCACCTGAAAAATTGTACCCCAAGCCTCTCATAAACTTTTGTGGTTTTTATGAGTTAACTGGCCTCACCTCTGTTTGCTGAGCTAGTGATAAAAATGTTAAAAAAAGAGAAATAGCTGAAAGTAAATAACAAAAAAAAAAAGTTAAATAGTTTTGAGTAATCACCTTAGTGTTCATGAACCAGTGAACTTGGTTATCACATTAGTAAGAGAAAAATTGTATCTGAATTGTTGAACCCCAGTTTGCTTTGTGAATATTTGTTCATTATTCAGCTGGCTTTATTTTTTCCCCTGGGGGTGGCAATTGCTCCTTCTTAGATATCGTCATATTCTTTGTGCCTTCTGAAAAGTTCTTGGAATGATTTTTCCTTCCTGTGTGCCTGAAAATGCCCCAATACTCAAGCCCCAGTAAAGTCTGGAATTATAACTCATGCAGTGCAGAAGCCTCCAAACACTGGTGCAGACTTTGCAAATGCAAAATAATGTCACTTTAATTTTCTGGGGCTAGGAAAAAATCTCAAATCTTCCAGGAAAATTCATTTTGAATGAGCTTTTGTCTGCTATGAATAGAGCAGCCCTTAAAAAGCTATGCTGAATAGGACTACCCTGGGATGGAAATGTAACTCAAATGACTTTCAGTCAGCTTAGCAAAATCTTGCATGGTATTTACAGCCTCCTTGAGTTCATCATCCATTTTGTTTGTAGGCATTTTGCCCCTATTCTGGTATTCATCAGTTATCACCTGAGCTTTTCAATCTTGTTACCGTCAGACCATTTCACACCACAAAGTGGCCTTTTTTTTCTTTCTGTAGCTAGGTTGCAGAATGGAAGTATGAGATACCAACAGTGGACACAAGTGACTTTTTAGGAGGAAACAAGAGAAATCTTCATAGCGTAGCATCTTCATCTTACCTCCCTTCAGCACAGCCAGTTGACTGAATCTTTGATGGAAGGTGAATTGAAGCATCAAATCTAAAATGAGATAAATATATTCATTGGATTAATTTTTATCATAGTATTTTTAACTATGGAATGATACCACTAGAGATACTAAAGGCATTGTCATGTTAGTTAACCTTTCTTTGCTGTTTCCCAGTTTGTTGCCTTTTATCACAATCAAGGCATCACACATAATAACTAATCAGATTCAGTGAGCAGAAGTGCTGTGAGGATGCATTTTAATTGGAAATAATGAAGAATTTAAACATTTCTATCTCTGTGCTTCAGGGTGACATTTTTAAATGCTCAAAGGGCAGGTAGGTCTCCAATTCCTAGTGAAACTCTGTGAGAATGTGATGTGCAGCTCTGATCTGTGTTCTTTATAACGATAAAAAAAGCTCTTGTTGTTATTTATTTATTTCATATCTGGATTTTTAATTTACTAATAAGAAAATACGCCAGTCAGTGCCACTTGGAAAAAATCCCCTGGGGGAACTGCACCAGCAGAGCTGAGGGCACACACCTTCCAGTAATTATATTCTATTTAAGCAGAATATACAGACATCTTTTAAGATCCTATTATTATGTGTGGCTAAATAAATGCAGCCATTTCAATTATATTCCATTTAATTTGGTAATTATGTGGGGTTTAGAAATTGCCTGTACCTCCTTTTGTATATTCTTTTCATGCGTGTTTGAATAATTTGTGTGCTGCAACTGCAAATGTCTGTTGAGAGAAAACTTGAGAGTCTTGAGAAAGCTCAAAAACTCTGAAAAGCCACTTTGATATTTTCAGGTTTATTTTGCCTAGAAGATGTTTTCTGCTAACTCATTAAGGCATGAGTGTTGGAGAAGGCTGATGGCCAACTTCTTATACTCCTGGAGAAATGCGTGAGTCTGAAAAAGATGTAATTTGCTACCTCAGGTGAAATAAAATTAATTATTTTTATGACGATCGCACTTAATAGTTACAGTCCCACGCTTTCAACTTGTCTCAGTATTTTAGGAAAACCAATGTTTGAAGCAGAGGGTGTGTTGGATGTGCTCAGACTAGCCATGTTGCTGAGGAGATCATAGAATCACCTAGGTTAGAAAAGACCCTTAAGATCTTGAGTCCAACCATTAACACTGCCAAGTCCACCATGAAACCATGTCCCTAAGCGCCACGTCTGCGTGTCTTCTAAATACCTCCAGGGATGGTGACTCAACCACTTCCCTTGGCAGCCTGTTCCAATGCTTGATAACCCTTTCAGTGAAGAAATATTTCCTAATATCTAATGTAACCTCCCCAAACGAGTTACAGTGATAGATACTAGCGGAAATATAGAAAATAATGATAGTCTTATGATTATGTTGGTTTACACTGTAGGCATAAACATCTTTCCTTACAGATGGGCTAAGATGACTTGGATAGTTGGGTGAATTCCTTTTGCGTTTCTTCATTCTGTATCCTATGGTCACAATTAATTAGAAAAAACAATATTATGTTACAGATAGTTGTGTACTGGGGGGAGGTTTAAGTGGCTTAGATCTCTGAAGTTAACAGATCACTGAAATTATCCAAAGTAGGTCAAAACCATTAAATCTTAAGAGATACTTTTCCCCTTTTTGAGCTTCTCTTATGCTTACTGCAAGCTAACTCAATAATAAATGTCTTCCATATTTCCTATTGTTGTACTGTGGAAGTGAAACAGTCTAGTTGCATCATCTTTGCCTCAAACCCATGTACTCAAATGCATGAACTGATGCATAAAACAAGAGCTCGAAGTTGGAAATGTTTCGAGATTGTCACATCACATACGTTCGGTTCATGATAACACGCACAACATAGATCCCAATTAGAAAGAAGTGAACAGAAGTGGATTGAGATGATGGCTCATTGACTAGCGACAGGGGGTGAGTAGGTGAAACTTCACCTTGCTGTGGGAAGCCCATGGATTGCTGGAGATTAGCTACAAGAAATAGCTCAGAGGGATTTATTTCAAAACACAGCTGTTAGCTGACACTGGTTGACAATCCAAGGCGAAACACTTGGATATGAAGTGCTCTGCCTCACTCATTGTACTGTAAAATGATTTGCCTGTCAAGTGCACGCTTTGGTAGACAGACGTAGGATAATAAATTTATCATAAAATATCCCTGTGTAGCAAATGCCTTTGTCAGCTACAAAAGTAGTTTGGTGTTGGTTTGCAAAATGTAGGTTCGTTGAAAAGTTTTTGACACGCTAGTGTGGAAAAGTTTGTTTTTTCTTTTTATTTCCAAGAGTTGGTAGCCCCTGTGCAAGTAGCAGAAGCTCCAATTGAGTTTGTTAGGGCAGTGTTTGACTCAAATTTACTTATTTTTATAAATGTTAAATATCTTGGTGGTGCTGAAAGCTAATCCAATTGCGACTGGATGAGCAAACCAAATATATTGCAGTACAAAGAACTGATCTCACCCTTGCAGAGTTGTGTGTCATTTAATGGAGAATGATCAGTCTTTAAACCTATAGGAGTGTATTCTGTAGCATTGAACTCATGGAGTAAGCTCATACGGAGACAGCTCTGGGCACTCTGAGCGAGACACAGTACATGAAACAGAAGAGTATCTTTAATCTGTGGGATCAAAACCAAAACCTTTTGATTTGTGGATGTATCTGTGTGAGTAGATGTTGTGTATTCTAAATGATACTATGGAAAGATGATTGAATTTGCTTAAAATTTGTCTCTCAAATTAAGTGTCAGCTCACAAATTTTCTGATCAAAAGGAAAAGGCTGAATCCAGTGTGTTGCTTTGAGGGGCATTAGAGGAACAAATTCTTTAACTTTATAGGGAAAGATGGAAATCAGATCTTAGAGGATTGAAATAATTCAACCATTTGCTCACTAATCAATGAATTAAAGATGAATAAGTATGAATAAGTGATATCAAAACCTTAAATGTGTAGTACTTTTATACCTACATTCTTCTGTCCACTTTTGTAATCCTCTCTCATTCCCACTTCAAGATGGAAACGACAAAGGTATTTAATACATCTAACAATAGAAGCAGGTTATCTGAGGTCTAGACAGCACTTGTAAAAAACTCAGCAGGCTCCACATAAAAGATACATTGAGATTCAGTTGCTGCTGATTTTAACACAGATTTTTAGATAAAGCCAAGAAACTTCTAAGTCATTTGTTACTCAAATCAGTAACTTGAATATTCAAGGCAATTATTTATACAATATAAAAAGTATATCTCAAAACAGGCATGTATAGTTTCTTTAAGAATTTTTCCTTTTGATTTTTTGTTAGTGTTAAGCTATGCAATAAGGAAATTGAATATGTTATTGTGATTTTATTTCATTCGGAAGAAAAATCAAATTAATGATGTGCATTATAAGCACTTCCAAAATCTGGTGTTTTTTCAAAAATTATTTTAATTTTTTTAAAGATACTGTTCCAAAGGGACTGCGACCAAAACTGTGCAAGATCTACTGTTTTTTCTTCACTGGCTTTGGTCCCTGTTGGCTTAAGTTCTGAGGTCTCGCGTAGCCTTACTCTGTGCACTGAGATTCTGAATCAGAAATTCAGGGGGCAGTTATACGGCTTACGTACATTTCTTACCACAAGCAATAAATCGGTCTGAGCAAAACTCAACTAAACTCTTGAGAAACCTGCTTGCTATTACGGATTCACAATAAATAATTTATGCAACTCTAATTGCAGGCACTAGGGATTACAAACTAGATTTTCACGTTGAAATGCGTATTTTTTAAAAAAGATGCACAGATTAAAAAGCTAAAAGGGAACATGATGATAATCTAATCCGAAGTCCTGTGTGTTACAGATTAAAGAATTTCAGAGGTTTCTTATTTCAAATGCAAAACTTGATTGGTTTTAAGTGTATTATGGTTTGAGTTTCACACTCAGAGGCGGAAGGGAACTGGAAGGGAGCTCTCCTGAGTTGCAACCCATGTCAGTGATTTCACTGACTTCACGTTAATTTTTGCTGAGGTTGGTAGTATTGTACTGAATGGGGGTTGGATTCCCTGTTGAAAAGGTGAAACGAGAAAATGCAGCAAACAGGTTTTGTGGAAAGTGCAATAGGAGCGTTAACACATCAAAATGGCTAAATAGCTTTCCCCATAAGTCCGTAGTGGCCATGAGGGGCTGCTGCTCCTTTGCGTTAGGACATAAATGTTGCCCAGTGACGGTATGGTAAGGTGGCAGCAGATGTCAGTCAGATGAACTTGACTGTGATGGACATCTGATGACTTCGATGTTTCTGTGCTACTTTGCCAGATAGTAGTGTCACCCTCGTTTTCTTCAAAATGCTTTGGATATTCATTTTTGTTCTTTTTTGGGGTATGTATTTCCCAGCCTGCCAGGCAGCTCTGTTCTGCAGTTGTGCACAACTGTTACCTGGGACAGTCTTGCTCCACTTAAGTGTTCTTTTTTGAAGACAGTGAGAGAGGGCAATTCATATTTCCATCTAACTTCCTCTATCACCAGTCTTTGCCATGTTGCCAGTTCCACTTTACCGTGCAGCAAATGTTGTGTGTTTCTGCTTGCTTCAGACACCCAGTATAATTGTGTGTACTGGTTTCACAAAGAAACACCAAGAAGTAAACCAAAAGGCCAGTAAGGAACAGTGGTATGGCTCAGGACTTTGATTTACTTACAATGTCTGTGTTTTTATTTTTTTAAACAAAATTTTACAGTTCTAGGAATTGTGCATGTGCTTGGCTGCTTGTTCTTTCTTCTCCTTCCCTTCAAGGAACCCTTTTAAACGAGGCACTGCTTGCAGATGCATTTCTTAATTAATTGTGAATGCGTAGTGTGGTGACAGATGCAGAGGATGTTGCCTTTATCCTGATCACATTAAAATGAGTTGTGCTGAATATTCTATGATGCTTGGGGAAATTGCTTAATCCTATTACTTCTTGGAGAAGATTGAGTACCTCCTAATGTGAAATAGGAAACCTCAGAGCTGCACATTGCAACTGCTGCCTCTGAAAGTGCAGCACAAAATGTATAGGATTTCTTCTAATGTGAGTCAACAATGATTTCTAGGCTTGTTTATCACATAAATGTTATCTGGCAAATTATTAGACAGTTGCTATGGAAACAAAGGCCTACTACTAGAAGCATTTGTTACCATAAGTAGCTAAGACAATGCTCAGACCTGCATCCCTGCTGCAAACAGTCAGTTCCTAAGGATGGAAGCGACAGATAACAAAACACCTATTTTTACCGATAACAAAACAATTTAGAAATATTTATCAGCTGGCCTTTGTTTTTTTATAGCAAATACACAGATATATTAAATGATGTGCAAAGGTGTGAAAACACTGAAGAAAAATTTTCTTTTATCTTATTTCATGTGGTTTGAAAAGATAATATAGATGTTTGTACCTACTAGAACATAGTGTGTAAGACATGGAAAGCCTGGACAGGCTTCTCTCACTACTCTGTAGTGTTTCATGAAACATAATGACAATGCATTCCAGATGGAGGTAATAGTAATTGCTGGTTGTTTAACTGCAAAGAAAGAAAAACAAGGTGTTTGGAAATGGTGTCTTCCTTCTGGTGAAAGGTAGGGTAGAAATACTGCAAAAGGGAAAACGAGTCCTATTCATGGAAAAGATGAGCCGTAGTTGGATTGTTCTTGATTATCTTTGTGGCTCAGCGAAAATAGTATCTCCTCTTTCTGTATTTATCTCCTAAAGAAAGGCAGGATATTGTATTGAAAAAGCTACAATTTCCACATAGGTTTCAGTGTCCTCGGCACTTATAACCTTCTAAGGAGTTTCATAATAGTTTGTGTTTGATCCATCCTCTGAATCAGGCATTTACCTCTCAGCCATCATTTTGGAAGATCTAGTCCTTGAATTTATAGAGAAAACCTTAGGAGATGTGAAAGCTAAAAGCAAAAAGAAAACTCACAAACCCCAGAAGGTAAAAGACCACTTTGTTTTCTTCTTACTCTCGCAATTCCAACGGCGATAGCATATCTGGAAAGATTGGTTGTTTTTCTCTTCTCGGAGCCAGCAGTGCCACTGTTCTCATCAACATGATCGGTATTTCCGTGAAGATGATACCGAAATATTTTCCTATGGCAGCTTCCATCAGTACAGCTCTCGGCCTGCGGGCCAGCAAGCTGCATTAACTCCAGGTAGCAATTACTTGCATGCGAGAGGGAGAGTCCCGTGGCATCAATGCAGCTCAAACGGGAAGTCAGGTTCCAACAAAATGGGCTCTGTTGTGGCCACTGACACCAGCTGAAACAATTTCCCACTGCCCTGAGCATATGGGAAAATGTGCAAGAAATATGACTGGGTAGAGAGTCTGTCATCACCTTTACGATGTGCACAAAAAGGACAAAAAGGTGACATTCACTGTGTGATTTTATTTATTTATTTTTTTCCTACCAGCTATAGGCAGCAACGGAAAGGAAGATGAATGGGCTATTGATCTAAAAGCAAACAGGATGGCTGTTTATTTTAACTTAGATGCTCATACACAGTCTAATATATTGCCACAAATTGTGTTCTAGCAATAAAAAAAAAAAAAAAAAAATAGCCACAGGCACCTGAGGGTTAAAAGACTAAAGCAGATTTATAGAGCTGAATTTCTGTTCGCTGAACACATATGTTAAATGTGTAGGAAAGGCAAAATGACACAACTTGTGCTAAGACCAGAAAAAACCAGACAACAATATCCATCATTGGGTTAAAATTGCACCAGATATTTAGCAAGAGAACAAGTTCCTTGGCAGGATAAAGAGAACTAAGGAAATCTGGAGACTTCATCCAGGGAACAGGAAAGCCCTCAGCAGAATATTGAATTGAGCTGAAAACTCTCAGCTTTGCCACATGGTTGATGCCCTAGGATAGATCCTCCTGTCCAAAAGGCAGAAGAATTGCACAGACCTATTGCTTTGGAAACTGCTGAGCAAATAGAAGAAACATTATTATATTAATTTTTTCTTCTGTGGAAAAAAGGAGGACTGAAAAAAATGCTTTCCACCACCCACAAAGGAAGACATTTTTGGAACTATGATTGATGCCAAATATCTATAAATGTATAAATTATTAAATTTAATAGATATATGTATAGATATATATTTTACAATGAGCACAGCAGTAGGGTTTTGGCAGCTCTTTTTAGCAAACTGTGCTAGTCTTTCTGTGTGTTCAGCACCTCCTTTGGGGAGATTGTTTCCTCCTGCTGCTGTTTGGATCATGTTCAACACCTGGGGTGTAACACATTTTTGATGGTATAGAGGGCTGTAGGTTTACATAGATGATTTTTTAATCTAGGGAAAACCAGTAGAAGAATACACACCCAAAGGCAACCAGACATTTTGGTAAGGATGAGAATATTGGCTCCAGCTAAGCAGATATGTAAATTTTGAATAAAAGAAAGAAGCTACAGGAGAGAAATTAATCCAGCAACATATGTAGGTATGTCTTTACTAAGAAACCTGTCCTGGTAGTTAATGAAAAATATACAGAGATTCCTAATTTGAATGATGTAGAGGGAATTTAGGCCATATCTTACAGGCTTTGAGATGCTGCAGTGTTCGCTCAGAGAATGAAATTGATGACCTTTAGCATGCTGAGATGGGAGCTTCAAAATTAACCGATAGAAATATCAGAGAGAGGAGCTTCATTTCTGAATTTCTGTTCTATTTTTTCTCTGAGACTAGAGCATGTATTTGCTGCCTTCAGTTAGGTGTAATGTAAAACTGCAATGTCACAGCTACCACAGGCATCTGACAGAGATGACAAGCTTGTCCTTTTATTTGAATGCAGAGTCAGTGGTGGCTGTGTGACAGTAACAGCAGCAGGGGACAGGAATGGGGAGGTTGGGGTTAAATTCCCTCCTCAGTCTGAGAAAATCACCTATATATTACCTGCTGCTAGGAAATTGTCTTCACCACCCCCTTACATTTCCCTAGAGATCATCCATCATCATTCCTATTGAAGCTGGACAGCAGATTGACAGGAATCCAAGGAGGAAATTTCAAGGAGAGAAAGCAAGCAAGAGCTTGACCTTAATGTCTAGGAGTAAGTCATGCAGCTTGAGTGGGGGAGACCTGGGCTTTGAGTCTCTGCTCCTGAGGGTGTTTGTGCTCCAAGTATGTTTTCTGCTTGGTGGCTTTCAGATATGGTTTGGCTTGGGTTACCCACTCTGCAAATTCTAGACCGCCTTTGGCAAAAGAGAAGTACCTGGAGAGAAGGTCCATTCAGCAATGACGAGGGTGGCTCAAGAGCAGATGCCCAAGATTTTGCAACGAAATGTAAAAATCTGTGGCTTCTCGTATGAGTAAGCAGGCTGGGTAGCAACTTTGTGTATGTGTAGTGCAAATTTTGGATTTAGGCATGCAATTTTGCATTCAAAATGTGTCAGTTTCACTTTGAATCTTGACCTTTGTGCAGAATACAGCTGTTTAAAGGATTAAATTTGTGAGCACCCTGTGGAAAGAATAATTTCCAGGACAGAGGGAGTGTCTCCTAGGTGGATTTTTGAGAAATTTCTCTGTCAATATGGAGCAACGTATTAATTTTGTTTCTGGCTATTATGGACTGTACCAACTATTAAGCAATTAGATTAGGATACAGCTAAGAAAGAAAGAGTCACTTCTAGTCTAAATACTGTTGATTTTGTCAGCTTTCCCAGTTTCCAAAACCTGGATGCAGCTGCCTTCTCATGAGCTTTGACATGTACGCAATTTTAGAAGCTCTTGTAATATCTTATATGTACACATATAGAGATATATGAAGATTTTTTTAATGATGTAAGCAGTACCCCGTTTTAAGGTACAATTTAAGGTATGACGCTAATGAACCACTACTGATTTAGGAGGAAACTGAGCTAATGTGATGACAGCAGTAGTTTAATATTAGTAATGGGTTACTTATATTTCCTGTTCTTGCTTGAATTTTACAAACATTCATTTTCAAATTCTGAGAATTCATTTGAATTTTATTTTGAATAAACTGAAATCACTTCTTTGTGGTTTTGGATAAACACCAAAACAGATCTAGAGAAGGAATGTCTTTTCACTGGATCCTTTCATATAAACTGTCTTACATATGCGTACATATGTGTATACGATGTACATCACATTGAATCTATTAGGAGCAGTAAAGACTGTATGTGGTTTTACATATGCACAGATCTGCATACTTATTTGACTATTGGAAGTGAATATAGCCAAAAGCATCTTCCAAAGAAACTTCAATATTTGAAGGTACATCTCCTTTTTGACTATAATGCCACTAACATGCCTCCATACCTAACTTGCTTTTGGAAGCAATTCTCCTGAGCAATGTGTGTGAGCATTTTTCTCTTGGTCAAATTCTGCTTAAACAGTTGAAAAACTGCACCTACTTAACTTCCTTCCTAAAGCTGGGGTTTCATATGCCCCCATGTAATAGCTAATAGCATTATAAATTATCTTGAGCAAGGCAGAGCAGTATGAATAAAGAAAAGAAATTGCTGTCCTTTTCTGCCTAGAGGCCAGCAGCTTCTCCGAGTCTGGTATAGAAGACGTGACACTCAGAATATAGGGTTTCAGGGAAGAAATATTATTTTAAATATTTCCTTGTGCTTGAGTCGATTTTAATTTGCAGGTAACCACCAGTGACTGTATTGTGTTCACACCGTCAGTTATAAAAATCTTTTTTCCTCAGAAAAGATGGAGTTTACCTGTAAAAGGGAACATCCTTTGAACCAAGCGCTCTCGTTAAGTGTGCTGCTGTAGATATGTGCCTAGGGAAAAACATTTTTTCTGACTTAAGTCTTCGTTTATCTTCTGTAGTGTTTGTGTATTCGGGCAAAAGAAAACAATGAAAACCTAGCAACCCTCTTATTTTTTGCCCTTGATGTGCTTCTTCCTCATTCATTCATTTCCTTTCCTCTACCTCATATCCTAACACTAAGTTGAAATGCATTTACTTTTGTGCATAAGCACTATTTTTGCAGATAAACTTTGAATCTTTTGGAGTGGGAAGATGTCAGGTAATTCTGTCAAATTGTATTCTATTTTCTTATGTTCTGTCAGTCAGATGCTCAAAATTAGTAAATGGTTCTCGGAGATGAAGGACAACCAGTAATCTGGGCAGATGTGTAAAATGAGATTTCCAGGCTGCGGAGTATAAAATTCGAGAACCCTCATTGTTTTACTACAGCTCAAATCAATAAGGGTGAGGAGGTTATGGATAAGGGTTGCGGTCATTACGGATGAAAATGCCTCTTTATGATGACCTTTGACTTCCAGGTGAGCCGTAGAGAGAAGGAGAAAGCTGAGACTCACGGGGCTCTGAAAGAAGCAGCTTGAGTCTTCAGTCCCTATTGGTATGACAGGAAGAAGTTAACTGAACCCAGAGCGAAGGCATGCATCCAAAAATGGGCTCTGTGACCAATTTTTGTACCTCAGTGAGCGGCACAGGCCTGTTTGGATGTTGCCAGCATTAAAAAGTGAAGTGAAAATTTTGCTGTCGAGAGCAGCATTTGTGTACGCGGTCAAGAACCGACTGTTTGATCTGAAGATCTCCTGTCATTCCTGAAGGAGACTCATACGTAAAATGGGGTCTTATTCTAGACAAAGGTAATTTTCCTGAGAACGCACCCACGCTCGCAAAAGGCCCTGATGGTAACACATGCTTCAAGCTACCAATTAGAGATTTAGCAAAACGCAATATCGAGCACTGCATGCTTCTGATGAGAGAACCGTGATTTAGCCTCGTTTTCCAAGGAAAGAGGACTTTTATGATCATAGTCTTGCCTATATGTGTGTACACATGAACTCCAGAATGCGCTTATATATTTTCCTCATTCTCCAGTGTGTGTGTAATTTATTGGCCAATTTCAACCAAATTTCAGAGATGCAGGAGTCTCAGAAATGCTGCATTTCTAGAAGTTATATAGCAACAAGCTGCCAGAAAGAGGAGAACCTATTACTGCCTCAACTAAAAGAAGGTTCCTGTGAGATTTCAGTCCTATTAAACATCAGAAAATCTACGCAAGGGAAAGCCACAGGAGACAGAATTTAGTAAGAATTCAGTCTTCATTAGTTTTATTGGTCATGAAACTACTCCTCAAAGTTTAGCAGGTTCTTGAGCAGACTTGAGTCTAAATAACACTAACTGCTCCTTTAGCTAGCAATAGGGAAAAAACCACAAACCAAACCAAAACTCATAAGCTTGAGTGGGCAAGAAAATGCATTTCATATTTCAGCAGCAATGTGTGCTGCCTCATCTTTTGTCAGCTCTTGCATGATGATTAGATTTCTTAAATGTGATGGTTTGACGATAAAATAAAACATGTGTTTTTAGAAATTGAGAGGCTGAGCCAGTTTTTCAGACGCCTTTTCTTTAAATCTGATTTAGCACAAATTATAATTATTGTGATCATAGATTTGCACACTTAACCACTTAAGGATAATGTTAAAATAGCTTAGATGACTATATGCCAGACTTTTGTATTTACTCCGCTGAGTTTCAGTCAGCTCAATTCTGCATATTATATTTTAGAGATAAATTAGATCTTGGCAAGCATGAAGGTCTGGGCCTTTGTGCAAACTGCAATTAAAGGTCAACGCTGCTAAAACATAACAAACAGAAATCTTAGAAAATAAATTGACTCTGTCAGATGTGCTTCAACTAGATCTAGACTGTAGGCTCTCTGAATGCAAAGTGGAAGGAAAACTATATGGATTGGTTTGAGTGAAAAATTGCAAGTACTCCAGAAATCAGGAGGGGTTGATCACGGAGATTTTGCTCCAGCCTTTTTTTTTTTTTAACCAGCAGGTAGTTATACGTTCTTTGTATAACGACGAGATGAAGACATTTCATCTAATATAAATGAGGACTTTTACGCTTTTACCTTCATGTAACACAGTAGTAAGGAATTTGCAACCAAGGTTTTGCTAAAAGTCATTCCACGTAATTTCCTACTGTGTGTGTATCAGGGTACATCTTTCCCTTGAATCGGTTTTAGACAGAGCAGTATATTGGAGGAGATAAATCCCTGTGTTTCTGGAGCCAGGCTAGGGGTGGCAAAGACGTAAGGAGGGTAGGCATTGTCACTGCCTCGCAGCAGCAGCGCATGCCCCAGAACAAATGCATCCTCTGACCTAACGCGTGTGCTCTATAGAGCTCGAATTGCAACCACGTGCCCTGGCACAGAGATGTGCTGAAGCATGGGTACTTGGGCAGCTCTCCAAGTGCTTTTTGTGGCAGTGGTACTAGGTATTTTCCTTGTTTTGTACATTTGTCAGTGCAATGCATGCAGAAAGGGGAAGAAAAAAGTAATCTATACAACTACTCTTTCTTAGCTAAACTGTGAAACCTATGGTCCCCTGGGGTGTGATAATTATTTGTGGTGCTACTCTCTATTAGGATGATGATTGTGTTTTCAAAGCAGTTCTGTTCATTTAAAAGCACTGATTTCTTCAAATCTTTTCATTGGGGGTTTTCTAGGCTGTTGCTTGGTTGTTCCTTATTGTGTTTCTTGCCCTATTAATTTTTACATTTGAAATAAAGCAGTAGACCATGAGTTTAATGTTGGAGTTCCCTTTTCCTGCAGTACAGCAAATCTATCCTTGTAGGCAGCACATGGAGATAAGCTGGATGCTAAACGCTTGACCATGACCTCAGCAATGCATAGATAACTGAGGAAGCCAGCATGATATTAAAGAAACAGGAAGATAATACGAAGAAATTGCACTGGAAAGAAATGCTTGGTATTTGACTTTGTGTTGGAAAGAAGTGTGTGCGTTCAGTCCAACGGTAGCCTCTGTGATACGTGTTGAGATCTTTTCTGAAATTAAAAAATGCGAGCTTGTGACACTAATTTAGAAAACAGAAAGGAGCACTCATTTTAGGGAGAGTTTCCTTTTTATCCATCTCTGCTGACATACAATGCACGTCTGTATCCAAAATGTAACAAATGTACTGTGATTTCTTGTTCCCTAGCCTTCCTCTGTGTGGTAACAAAAGATGCGTCTGAAATGGGCAAGGAAGCCTTTCTCTTGTACGGTGAGGGATGATGAAACTTGGAGAGCTCACGTGGAACGCAGGTAGTGACCCCTCCAGCAATGGTAAGGTCAGGTCTGCGCTCAAGAAGTCTCCACCAGTAAACTGAGCTGTGTACCAGACTTCAAGAGGAAAGTGGTGTGAAGATTCTTTTTTTTCCTGGCAGGTTTTCCAACAGAAAACAATTTTCAGCAAAAAACGGTTTAGCTGGCAAACCATGATGTGGCATGCATATTCCCACATTGTGTGATTTAGACTGTTATTTTTGTTCACCTCAGCAAATGCTCCATTACTGATGCTGCGGGGGTTGTGTAAGGTAGCAAGAGCTCTCAGAGGTACCAGCAGAGCTGTTCTGCTGCTGGCATGTTTGCTTGTTTAGTGAAAGTATTAGTCCTGGCTTTTCATGCCTGCAGCCGGAGTCTTTGGCTTATCTGCAACAGGAGAGCACAGGCAGGGGCAGCACGAAATGCTCTGTCCTGCAACCCTGTTCTCCAGCGATCAGCTGTGGCAGCTCAGGAGTCATTCACCTCTCGGCTGAGGGAAAATTGTTCAGAAAAAAGGTAGTGTTTCGTGTCCCCCCCAGAACCAGACTTGGAGTCAGCAGTTCGTTTCAGATCATCCTGTGAACAGCTCTTAGGTGGGAACGCGAGCATGCTCTCTGTACAGCCAACGCCAGCTTCTTCTCTGGGTGCAGACGCCCTGCAAGTAGGTTATCGTTTATCGCCGCCTCTGTGCTGGGGTTTGCTGAGCTCTAGATGTACCTGTTCGGTTAGGGGTAGGAGAACTTCCACCCTCATCACAGTCAAAAAAAAAGCTATTTAAGCAGTTAACATAGCTCCTCCTGACAGAAGTAGGTCATGGAAGGATCTTCTGGGCAGCTCAGCCAGTCACTCCAGAGGGGCCGGTGACTCCAGTTGCTCTTCTGCAACAGGGAGAAGGGGAACAAGCAGGAGGTAGGAGGTGCCTTGGGCAGCCATGGCCAGGAGAGGGCTCAGATCTGCAGCCTCAGATAGGAGATGGTCAGCATTTTGTCAATTCTTTCAATATGTTTATAACCCTTTTGTCTTTTTATTTAATCCATTGAGAATAGGTTTTGAATGCTGCTCTTGTAGCCATGATATCTTTGGTTTCACGGAGTATTTGATTCATCAGCGGATTACAAACATGCATGCTGAATGATAAAGTTAGGGGCTAATATACTGTTATTTGTTCCTAGCTGACTATTTTATAGCCATCTCTCAATTAACTTGAGTGTGAAAAATAAAGATGGGTAAAGAATTGTGCCATTCATTCACTGTTGATGGGGAGCCAATTACTCTGTTGTTTCCTGCCGGTTTTTGTTTGCATGTTCAAGATTAGCACTATTCTCAGAAGAACAGCTTCAGGCAGCAGTTTGCACCATGAGCTATAATGGCTCCTCTTCCCCTACAGTGATGGGGATGATCTTAGAAAACACTACTGAATTTCAAAGCCTGTCATGTGAAACATACAATGTGACATTAAAAATAAACAGGATGGCTGGAGCCAGAAAGGAAAGTGTGATTCTGATAATCCCGGCTTCCCTAGGTACATATTTTAGTGTATCCCTATATATGATCAGGAAATTAGAGAGCGCATTTATAGGAGTGTTCAGAACACTGACAAATTTTCAACTTAAAAAAAAATCTCTACTAAATTCCAACTGTCTACTATGTAGTTCTAGCAGTTGCTAGAAGCAATGGCTTCTCTTTGCCCCTTTGCTGGTCAGGTTGCTCACGTACCGGTGTGTGTACGATACTGTACACAGTGTTGGACTGGGCCATCAGTGTTGCAAAATGCGTACATATTGCTGTTGGTTATGCTATTTTAGTATGTTTATATCTGAGTTCAGTGCAAGCTGATATTGATTATATCGTGATCAGCACACTTATAATTTCTAGTTACTATACGCTTCTCTTTGGCTTCACATAATTTCTGTCCTTCTTCAGCATTGTTTTCAAAATGTAAATCAATACTGTGCTGCTATCACCTGGGGGTCCTATTGCTTTAGCTGCCTCTGTTTCTCATCCTTCTTTTCCCTTATCTGGTGTCCACCTGAACATTTTGTGCCAACTGTATGGAGGAGGAGGACAGATATGATGACTTTATCTGGAGAAGTATGTGCATGGGAGAAACATAATGTAATACAGGCTTTAGCAGTCTGTATCTTGCATAAGAGCACAAGTAACTTGATGAAATGTCTTGGTGAAAAAGAATATGTCCCTGGCTTTGACATAAGCGATCAGTGGTTGCGTTTTTGTGTCTTAGTGGAAACCACTCAGTATGTTTTTCATTTTTTTCATCAATATTTCAGACAAGCCTTGACTGAGTGGTGATTTTTGGCAAGAGCCTGAGAGAAGGACAAAAAGAACCCTCAATTCAGGTGAAGCAGACTCTGGGGAAAACATCTGGCCAAGAATTGATGACTGCATCTTTCGTTTGGGAACTGGGAGAAAATTTAATGATGATGAGGAAGAATGTGTTGATCTTGGGCATGTTCTTAATGAGAAATTACTAAACCGACTGGACTTATGGATAAATGCAGGGTGGTCAGAAGATGAAAGGGAAAGGAGGGACAAAAAGTAAAGGAGTCTTTTGCATGTTGCCTTTTCTGGCAGTAGCATTGCTACCTTAATTTCCTCTACTGCACTAACAGGGATATGGAGAAAGACTTCAATATATGGGACATGCTGCCTTCTGAAACTCCAACAGAGTTTAAGCGCCGTACTCCTTCTCTCAGCCAACCTTGGCTGAAGTATCCAGAAAGGAAGGTCACGTGAGTCTAAGGTTGAAAAAGCCCTGAGTGCATGGCAATAAACTCTTCTGGCATTTATATCAGCATTCAGAGGTTGTGTAGAGGGGGGGCGGCGTGTTACCAGCTGCTGGGTGTAGCGTGTGCCCAAAAGAGAAATTGCTTGAAAGCTCTAATCCTGCAGAACTGGCAGCATCTTCTCGGCACCTTTCAGCATATGCAGTTCCTCTGGACTCCAGTTTCTTTGAAGCTGGGGCTCACATATATGAGCCCTGGAAATTATGGGAGAAAGTTAGCCACCTGAATATGTGTGTGCCTGTGTTCATGCAAAGGGGATGACTGTATCTTCCACACTTCAAAATTTTCAAGTATCATTTTTATACTCTTACAATTTTATACTCTTATAGTTTTATACTCCTATAAATTTATACTATATGCATTACCTTTTATTATGGTATTATACACTTTAGTTGAACAAAACATTTACATTTTTTGGAAAAAAAAAAAAGTCTTGCAGAAATAGGGTTTTTTTCTGCCGTAAATAATTTTGAGGCTTTTAAAAGACCATAAAAACAAACACTTTTGGTCGCACTGGTTTGTTGGTATTCTAAAATGCAAATCTAAACATTAGTATAGATTAGTATAGTACTGTGTAATCTCCAAACTCTCTTCTCTGATGCAAAGGAAAAAAAGAAACAGAGAAGCTGGTTATATTTTAATAAAGTCCTTTGTTGAAGTAGGTCTTAAGGGGACAGTGGTAAAGGAGAGAAAAGCATAATTTGTGAAATGATTATTTCTATTATTTTAATAATAGGGGGAAATTAAAATGAAGGCAATCATGTTTGGGAAGAATGGTATTACCCTTGATTGTGCAACAGCATGCAGAGTCTGTTCAAGTGGAAAAGATAAAAGATCATTCAATGTGGGACAAATAGATTTAGGGCAACATGATTACAGCTTTATTGAATAATGGGTTGGAGTGTAAATGATATAATTTCTAAAGTGTTTCTTTAAACAAGATCTCTTAGCCAAGAGGAGCATTACTGCTTAGGAACTGCTGGAGATGAAATTGGAGATGAAGTTTGTGAAAATCGGGATATGTAATATTCACATGAAGAGAACGCGTTACAATTTTAATAGGATTGAAAATGAGATAATTTTTTCTTGTGCTTTTGATTCTTCTCTATACGTCGCCTTATAATGGCAGAAGACTTACTTTCTCTAAATCTTACCTAGCTATGTGTGGACCTGTGCATGCACATGATGTGAATGCTGAGAAATGAACGGATTAATTTAGTTTTAATGATTTGGCCCATTAAGGCACCCACTTATTATCCTACTCCTTCTTTTAGAGGTTACCATTTCTGCAGAAATGACAGAGCAAGGTATGAACTGCTGCCTCAGCTGCTCTGCTTCACAGCCCAGAGTATTAATGTGAGTGAGCACTGAAAGTAATGAAATAAAGACACTATAGGAATCACTTGCAAAATCTTCCTTTTACAAGTCAAGAAAGCGGAAAATAAAGTAGAAAATACTCTTAGAAAAGAAAGGTTCTTTCCTTCTGACTGTTTAAAGTATTGAATATATTCTTCAGTGAATCAAAAGCAAAGCAAAATAATTTTAACATTTTATTAAAATAAAACAAATTTATTACTTTGGATAAGAATTCAATTATTTTTTGTATTTTCAGTCCTCCAGGCAGGAACTCTCCAGGTTCAAATGTGTGTGACCGACTTTACGTACCACGTTTTTCACATGACTTCAATGCACAGGTCATCTGCCCCAGGGAGAAACAAATTTATGTAGCTTTCTGAGCTTACAGCCCTAAAGTGTATAATTTACTGGGAGTGTATTTCTTTAATGTACTCAAATATTCTGATGGAAAAGAGTAACCTATTCATTTTAAAACTTATTTTGGTGGTTTTTTGGCAATAAGTGTTTCCTCTGTGAGATTGTCAGAGTTTTTCAAATATTTGGTGGTGTTTATAGGTTGGTGTTTATCGTTTGGGAAAATATTTTGAGAGTTAGTTTCACAGTTTATCCATCTGGGCTTAATAATTGTTGGTTAAATGGAGGAAAAAAAAATCATAATATTGTTATAGCTAATACTTTAGTATTAGCTACTATTTATGGCCTGCTCAGGCAATGATTCAGACTTAGGAAAGAATTAATAAGAAGACAAAGGCTTTCAGCACAGGCTTTGAGATGTGGCTATGCAAGCGAAGGGGGCCTGGCCCGCTCCTCCTGCTGCCAGTGGCAGACCCCCAGAAAAATGCGACAGCCGAGGTTTCACCAGCTCAAAGCATGGTCTTTGTTGACTAAGACGCTGAATGGGCACAATTGTAGATGGAAAAGGGCTGTGCTTTATGATCGTTGGCGATACACAGCTGGTGGCCCTGTTCGACGTAGTTTATTTGCCAGCAAAACTGAGTGATGAATGCCCAGGCTCACCAAAGAAAGCTCTGAATTTGCCGTAGCCAAAAAGGCTCTGGGCAGCGTTGGTGTGAGAACGAGCCCCTGGTTCCTTCTTAGCCCACATCAGAGGTGAACTCTGTCACCTTTCCTAGCAGTATGCAAAATTGTAGTCTAACCTGGCTGTAAATGAGTCCCGGTATTGGTCCACATGAGGCCAGCATCTGTCTTAAAGTAAAAGCGGCTATTTCAAAATGAGACTCTTGTCAAAAGTAAACATGTAGAACGTATTAAATAAGTAAAAGAGTCATTTTTCTGCCACAGAATTTGTATTTTGGAGTGGCTGGTAATGCATCAAAAGATGCAACAAAAAAATGCTGCTGATAATGCGCACAGCTCCTTTCTACCAGTGCAGACATTACATGCCCCTTCCTTCCTTTCCCCATCCATGCAGCTTCTTCTGGAAAAAGTAGGAAAAGCAGAAGGCCAGGGGTCAGCTCCCCTCCACCCACCCCTGTCTCATTAGGAGTTTTGTTACCCACAAATTTGTTTGGATTTCCAAGGGGTGTGTGCAGTAGGTACCCTCTGGCAGGGGTCTGCAGCTGCCTGCTGTTTTCTGGTTTCTCAGTTGCATCAAATGGTTCACCTGAGCTGCAAATAGGGTTTTACAGGCCCCAGTTGCAGTGAGACAGGGGCTGGTCGTTGGCAAATTTGGTTTAACACCAAATGATGGGAATATACAATTTATGTTTCTTTCAAATCTTATGAGTTCTTTTGAGGAAATAGCGGTAAAACTGCTTTAATGAATGACTGGAGTGCAAATGAAAATGGCTGAACACTGTTGCTTGTGTTCCAGACTCTCTGTATTTTTCGTTGTCACTAGAGCAATAGGTGAGAAATTACGCTATAGTTTTAATTTAAATTCATTTTAGGACTTACATTTTTGATTAAAGATTGATTCTTTGTCACTCACAAGCAATAAATCTGGATGGTGTCGTGAGAGGAAATCACTTACACACAGGACCAAGTCCTTATCAACTGTACAGTGCTTTTTTTAAGCTGTATTTATTTACATTAGGCGAGCATTTGTGCTGCCATGTTTATTGCATCATGAGTGGTTTGTGCTGAATAAAAGCAGGCCCCTGTTCGTCTTCAGGAGAATGAAATAGGCCCTGAGTTGCTATAAACAGCTGTAACACCTCTGGCCTTGGCAGCTGTCTGCTGAAATTATGACTTTTTATTAGGAACATGCCCTCACCTCCAGTTTTTAATGGTGGTGGACAGTACATTTCCATCTGTTACTTCCTTTGTGCATTTTTATACCCTTATGTTGATGCATATCCAGACATATGCGTATTTACCCAGCTCTTATTGCAGGATGATGCCTATTCTGGGGCTAGCAATGCTTCTAAAGGGCTCCTACAGTAGTGCCAGGGTCTGTCTCTCTGGCCAGAGACCACCATGGCCAGGGCACCTGGAGCAGTGTTTGCCCAGGTTTCTCTAGTTTCTTTTTTTCCTATTTCGCCAATCCCACTATCTAATTTTCTCTTTCTGAAGCAAACAAAACTCATTGCTGAACATTGTCTCCAGTTCTCCAGTCCATCAGAACAGGAACAGGAGATGTGTGTAAAAAGAAGAGCGGGGTAAGGACCATATAGTTACTTGCACACAAAGGGAACCTAGCGACAAAAATAAGATGTCTCACTGTGTTATTTTACATTTGAGCTAGTTACGTCTCGGGGTGAAGTGCTGCTTCTGAAATGGAATGCAAAGTAGTTCCATTAATGCTGGAAAAGGGTGAATGGAATATAGGTTATTTTGTTGTATCATCTATTCGATGATTTGGGGTAAAACATTAAAAGCCCATGCGTTTATATGGATTCTTTATCTGAAACAGAAATCCAAGTAAGGGCTAAGAATTTTTAGGGCTGATGATTTGATCAGTTAAGCTTAAATTTAAAATGATTCTGCATGTGGAACCAGAACCAGATGTGGTCATTATCATGGGAGAAGGGAAGCCATAACTGCTGGTCAACTTAAAGAAAATCCAAATCAAACAATAAGAAACGTTTTTATTTGGTTCCTTGCACTTAAAAGAAACACCCTGAAACAAAACAACACCACTAACACCTCGTCCCCCACCCCCCAAAAAACCCCAAACCAAAACACCCCTTACCCCCAATTTAATGTGAAGAAGCAATTTCCTTGTGTTGGTTAGTTTTCTCGTGGGATACATAAACCATCTCAAATCACTGACAGCTGAATTTATGATTTTATTGTGAAGACTGTCATGTATTTTTTATCTGACTTTAATCATCCACTGAAGTGCTCGTTTTCTTACCTCTCTAGTCATGTGAAGCATGAAGGAAAAGTGCTAAAGTACAAACAGAAATATGGTCCTATCTATGAAAGAGATAGTTTTATTTTTGTATGAATACACAGCTAATAACATAGATATAAAGAAAAAGGCTTTAGATTCACCCTTCTAATTGGTGAACAGTTAGTACTGTCCAAGTAAAGAATAACTCTTCTTTGTATATTTTTTACAAATATTTACATGAGCAATAATATTATTTACCATTACCACTTCGTATCTTGGAAAATGGCTCTTAGATCATATGCGTTTACAAACAACAACAAAAAGCGAGCTCTTACACAAACAAAATAATTAGCATTCATCTCTAGTTCTGTATCTGCTAAAATTATTGAAAGCCACAATAACTGAATCTGCTGATGCAAGCTTCTCAAATAGCTGTTAAATCACACCAAAATAAAACCTATAATTGGCTGCTGCAAGCTGCAGGATCGGTTCCAGGTCATCACACACACAAGGCATCCTTTGATCCCTTTCCTTGCACGCCTTCTTAATCCATCTCTTGTTGTTTTAACTTTTAGTCTGCATCATAATTCCACTGCTTGCTTTTATCTCTCTATCTTATTGTGTAAATCAAGTGATAACCCAGGGATGGTAGTGGAAAGTGACTGAGCCTAAGTAACAAGGCCTATTTGTGGCTATCAGGATGAGCTCCCCTACGAATGTGGAGGATGGAGAGTGGTGTGGAGGAGCGTGCTTATATTTTCCTGATGGTTTTAGGCTTTTCATCGTTTTAGATTGCTCTTGGCCTAAAGCTACATTCCAAGAGATGCGCAAATCTATAGCATCTTGTTGTCAGGCCTGGAGAGAGGGCAGAACAGTACAGATCCGAGATCTAATGCCCTCCTCTTTTTAATGTTTGAAAAAGTTCAGAGCAGTGTTTGAAACTGGGTTGACCTGTGTTGTGTAGCTGAGATTGGGTTTGGTATTTTTTTCCTGGGAAAATACCTGAAAACTCAGAAGCTTATCCAGGTTGCTTAAGCATACAAAAATGAGGTAGAAATGCCATCAGCATGAGTTTGTGAAATTTACAGTATCTCACCATCAGGTCCAGAGTGGGAGGTAGAATTGCAATGTGCTTATCTGAACGTTGGTCTTTAAATGGTCAGAGGTTGAGGACAGAACTAATCCGTTTGTGTTATTTTATTCACTTCATTTTCCTGTGTACCTGAAAACAGAGGCATAAACTCTGCCAAGAAGAGCTGTAGATTTAGTGATTGCAGTATGCGTAGATGTTAATGTGCAAAATCTTGTAACAAATATACAGATTAATTGAACAACTGCAATATAGAGGAACGTTTTTCATTGTAGGGAACAAACAGGCAAGGACAGGTGGCCTTTTTAATGTAAGCTGATGATTAATGTGATGTGATATGAGTTACAAAGTGTGCTGATAGCTTGCTAAACCTCCTCCATATGAGTTCTCATGGGAGGCTGTGGAAATGCATTATCTGTCACACAAAATAAACTGGTAAAGTTTTAGTCCAGATTAGTTTTTCTTTTTTTGCCTCACTGTTTCTGATCTGACAGAAGTGTCGTGCCTGACTCCAATTCTGCCTCGGTGCAAAGCTGTCTACTGAAAGAAATTAGGACAACTAACCGTACCTAGGAGAGGTAGCGAGATCATCTGTTATATGGAAGAGCAAAACACACATAATTGCTAACCAGGGTGATCGAGGTTAATTTGCATACATTGCATTTGGTTTAGGTCATTCTGGTTAGTTTTCTTTTTTTAGTGGACCTGTGGCACCACAGGTCTCACCTTGCAGCCTTTCACAACTCTGGCTGGATGGTCCTCTTTATCCAGACCTAGAAAAGGGATCTTTATGCAAGATTTCATTTGTTCTTTTTTGTTCACTTTAAAAAAAGAAAAAAAAAGGAGGATGCAGATATTCCAGGTATAAGTCCACTCTGGGCCCATAAATTTTGCTAAGAACCGAAAGAGTACATTTTCCTAATGCATCTCTCTGAGATGTTATCTGGCCCCATTCAAACTGGCTGCATGCACGCTCATTCTTGTGAATGGTGATTAATTAAACAACAAATGCAGCTGATACTTCAGTGACCTTCTCATTTCCCACCTGGAACAACACAGTTATATCTGAGATTATAGGTCTTTTATTCTTATTGTCTATCACTTGCAAAGAACTTCTCCCTCTTGCTAGGTGAAACCTGGCTGAGTGTTTTGTTGCCTGTGTCCCATGCTGTTGTGGGCCTAGAGGGCGTCTCGCTTTATGCGTATGTTGTTGTTGATTATTCTGGCTTTCTTAGTTTAAACTCTGTGTCTGCATCTGTTCCTTGAAGGAGTATTCATTTTTAAAACATGGAAAATTTCCATATTCACCATTATTATAGCAAAAAGAAAGTCAATGTGCATATTCCATGTAGGCTGTTGATTAATTCCCAAGGCAAATGTACCCTTTAGCTTTACCATCTCACTCAAATTTGCCTATTTTGTGCAAAGAAAATACATTGAGCTATGATCCTGACAAGTGCAGTTATGAAAACATATTTAATCTTGATATTACACAGTCTTAAAATATTACTGGGTGGCTAGTTGGTCAGAATATGCAGAGAAACATATTTTGTTTTGATACACATGGCTGAGCAAATAAATTACCTACACATTTGTAATTTTATCTTCGGCAGTTTTCTTGAGGGAGATGGGTGAATACTCATAATAGCCTAAATCACATTTTTTTCTGCAAAATATTAATGAAAATTAGGTTGTTGATTCTTTAAATAACAATAGCAGAAGCAGCAAATAGAACCAATTAATCTTTATGAGCAGATAGATTCATCATAGTTATCTGTTCGTACTGCATTCACATCAACCTCTGGAAATAAATTTAGGAGAGAACCACTGCTCAGCTCTAAGTGCCAATTTGTCTGATGCACCGTGGCAGATGTTGCTGCCTCCACTGCTTCAAAGGTACAGAAAGAAAAAAGGAGTGGAAAAAGGTTTATATCATGATGGCTCAAGCTTGAGGAAGTACCTAAGACTTCACAAGAATCTCTCTCTCCTGGGAGGATGAGGAACAGCTGCCACAGCACAGAAACTGGGTGTTGTGCAGGCTCGGGCTGTATTTCTGATGGAGGGAAACTTAATTAACCTGTGGATTAGGGAACCAGCTCTGGTTTTGACCTGGTTTAGGCAAGTCCATGAGGGAGTTGATTTTCCAAGCAGTTGAGCTTGTTGCACAATGGCATGTGCTTATCGAGTACTCCTGAGTTTGTGTGTATTCACACTTGATTATCCAAGTGGGTGTTTTAATTGTATGGTTCAGCAGCCTATGGAAATCGGACTTTATTTGAGAACACCCATCTGTTTTACAGCAAACAGTCTCAGCTATTTGCAACAGTAACATGGGTTCATGTTGGCAGGAACAGTGTTTTACTGTGAGCCAAGGCCATTAAACCCTTTTTTTTAAAAAAAAAAAAAAACAACAGGAAGTGGGGCTAAGATATTGGAAAGTAATAAAGAAAATAGTCTGTAAGAACACCTATTTACACTATTTTTAAACTGTGTCCTTTGGAATTGAGCCCAGGAGGAAATGTGAATGGTGCCAAAGGCCATAGGTATAGGAATGCATGTTGTTCACCCCAGGCATAAGTTGTTTAAGTCTTAGCTGAAATGTGCTGTTCTTTAAAATGAGAATAAAACTTTAAACAGATCCTTAATTATCTGAGCAGGTGGCAGGTAGAGCTGGTAAAATACCTTTTGTAGGAAATATTTTATTTGATGAGTGGTAACATTTATCAAAAATATCCTATCACATTCATGTTGAAAATGTTGATTGAAAAGCTTAGTTCATAAACTCAAAGGATTTAATTGTTCAGTGGCTCCTGAAGCCTTTTACCTCAGAGAGGTCTGAACAATCTGTCATTCTAACTCAGTACTTTCACAGTAACATGCAATTTTTTTATATCCACTGTTTAGAATGGGACTGAGTTTAACCAATAGCAAAATGGGTAGAAGTTTCTCCTTTGGACATACTAACAGTGAAAAGTATCTAAAAAATTTAATTCAATTTACAAGTTATGCTCTCTTCATCCATGCTTCATAATTAATACACATTTTCTGGAAAGAGATGCAATCTAGTGCTCTTGAACAAATTTACCTAAGCAAGATGAATAAAAAAGTACTGATTTTTTTTTTTAATATAATGTAGGTAATATACAAAGAAAAAAAACCCAACACACAACCATGTAACTGATAACAGTGTAATCTAAGTTTCAGTAGAATTTTTCCAGCAATTCTGCAATAGCTTGCCTGTGTGTGCAATCTATGCTCCAGCAGGACACACACTCATATTTCTTTGGAATAAGAGTGTGGAATGAGCAACCACTACAAAATGCAGTGTGTTAATTTACGTCCTAATTAATTTCTTCACATTTTTTTTCTAGCTTCATAATCAGAAACCTGTTTCATTTTAATTTACAAGGTACAGTCAGATCTTACCCACATTCACCATTGTATCACACTGACTTTTTAAACACTTGGAAATAACACACTTGATCTTTAAAACATAGGTGAAGATTGGGCTGTTTCAGACTTGAACAATATCCTAAGATCACTGAAACAAACCCAGAGAAGGGTCATATACGGCTATATGCTATATTAAACCTGCAGACTTTGATGCTAAGTAGTGCCATGCAGACTAGTTTGGCTGTATGTGTTACGTATTGAGTTGGTTGTAAACTGTACAGATAGTTTTGAAAATGTTGGGCCAAACTGTCCTCTCAATGTGTATTGGTAACACTGCTGAAATCATAGAAAATACCTCAATAAAAAGGAGATATGAACCAAACTCTTGAAGGTTAATCTTAGAGGAGTAGTAATAGTAATCCCCTTGAAATGTAAAGTCTGACATACCAGGTTGTGCACTATTCTCTTCTTTGTAACAATAATGGATTTATGACATGACATTTTATTTGCTTTTTACTGTAGTCACGTTGTCTGTGTATGTACGGACACCGTTATTTCACCACAAGTTCCAGATGATTTGCTATAAGGATTCTTCTGTTCCTAGCCATAATAGGGAAAACGGATGCCATAAAAAATACGGGAGCCTGATTTTATAATTCTCCCTCATACAGAACATATTCATTTCAGGTTAAAAGTAAGGAGTTTCAACTTCTGTGTGTGGAAGGTGAGTTTTGCACAAGTAGGTAGGGATACATGGATACAACTCTCTGAGTACCTATATGTGCCTGTAAACCGGAGGAAAAACATTAACATTTTTCTTTATGTATATGTGTGCCAGAGATGTTGTCATTAATGCCCCCTTGTCATTAAAAAGGAAATAAAAACATGAGAAGACAATATACAAGCATTCAAATATATTAGCTATTCATATGGCAAACATTCAGTTTGCTTTCTCCAAACTCCCACTTTTATTTAATCATGAATTTTACTCCAACATCATTATATCTAGCCGTCACCATCTGTCTCAAAAATGGCAGAAAGCTACCTATAGAAAAATCATTTAAAAACCCCAGCAGTTCTCGGAAACACACATCATTCCTCTTTTGTCAAAATGCTATATCCTCAGCTAAAGCAGCATCTATCCTAAACGGAACGTTTATTGTAATTGGAGATTACTTTTAGCGCCTAAGATCATTTGTACATCAAAATAGATCAAGCCTTATAATGAAACCTTAGAAAGCTATATGTCTTAATTATTTCTATGCAATACTGAAATGTGTAAAGAAAATTATTAAGCAGTTACTAGATAGAGTGGAAAAGGATTATGATTTTATTTTTTCCCTAGAGTATGCGCTCTAAGTCTTCAGACAGTTTCTAAACTGGACTAGATTAATCACTGAAAGCCAAATAGACATAGACAACTAACACCAAATGGAGTCTGACGTTTCTTTTTTCCAAGATGCGAAGTGCACCAACACATCTCTGCAACCGCCACAAAGGCAGCGCAAGTCCATATCTGCAAGTGAGTTTTGTGGCATACGATTGACTTCATCAAATCCATCAAGTGCGTCCAGGAAGGTACATGGGTGAAAAACAGCACTAAGTGCTAGAATCAACACATGCACAACCGTCAATAAAGGACAGAAACGCTCCTTTGTTTGTGGGGAAAATACTTTTCGTGTTTTTTGAAGTGCATCTCCTGGCACTACACACATTTTGGGTAACAAAGCAGAATGGGCTTGGAGCACATGAGCTAGATTCCTTGCAGATGAAACTAAAGGGCAAAATGCATTCTCAGGAAGGCATCTGATGCGCTCCAGCTGCAGATGAACGCTCAGTCCACAGGAGCAAAAAAGAGCTTGTCAAACGCGAGACCTGTACAAGTGTATAGTGTAGGCACTGGCTCCCCAGCAGAGCTGTCTTGCCCTACACGTGTGCCCTGAGGGGCTGTGCTATTTGGCAAGGGAGATGCAGCATCAGGTCACCTGTGTCAGCACAGGCCATGTCTCTGCCATTAAGCACTCTTATCCTATGGAACAGGGTAGCTACATTGAAACCACTACGGGGACTAGACTTGGGCACATGCTAAGCCTCCAGTCATACCTAATAAATGTTGGAAGTGCTGTTAATTGAAATGGGCCAAAAGCATGCCAGAGACCCCTTTGACAATGTCATGGCTGTGGTAGGTGTGTTCTCCTGCTAGGAAACCTCTTCGGATACCTTTAATTTAGCATTATAGGTGTAGCCCCTCTTTCCACAAGCTGATGCTGACAGGAATACTGTCTGAATTAAGATTCCAAGGGGCCGGGATCTGTGGATGGGGGGCAGACCCACGTTGCTGACTGAGCTACAAGCGTGGCCCTCGGTCATTTCAAGCCTGCTGGGCTGAAGAACGCAGGGCCGAGATGTCGGCAGAAGCAGGAGCGCTCTGCATGGCAGGCTGCCCAGGGCAGGCGTGTGGGAGCCCTGGTTGCTACTGGCTCCAGTGAGTACGTTTAGTAGGAGTTTCTCACCACTCTCCCTTCAGCCTTCACAGCTTTGTAGACATTTGCAACTACAGGCATTCTGACTTCATTATTAGCGAATTCACAAGTTGTTCTTAAGAGTCATTTGTGATAATTTGCATGAAGCGGTGGCATAAACAAACCTATGACAGTAGCAGAGATGATAAATCCCAGCCAGAAGTGATGGAAAGATCAAGAAAGGGAAGGTGCCTACTGCAAAAGCAAAAGTGCTGTCTCTGACAAGACAGGGTTAGAAGGCGTCTCCTATGCTTTTTCTTTCCTTGTGTTGTTTCCATATAAACGCTTTTAGGTCGGGGAACTCTAAGTGCTTTCTTGCTCATCACGAAAGAATTGCAGAGACCGAAGGTCAAAAGGTAAATTTCTCATTGCAATACATTTTCACAGACTGAATCAATACCCGTGTGATTAGTAGCACTTAGTGTATGGGAATGGAAAGAGCTTCTAGCAGCTCTTTCCTATTAAGGAAAAATAGAGAATGAATGCAAAAAAAATACTTGAGATCTGCAGGTAATTTTTCTTCACCAGAATGATGTTCTTTACCTTTCTCTTTATTTTATGAGAAATGAAAATACTGAATTTTAAAATCTTTTGCTAGAAATGCATTGAGTGTAGGAGGTAAGTGAAGACAGAAATAGGAGCAGAATACAGTGAAAAGCAAAGCCACAGAAGAAATGAACACAGTGAACAAAATAGGTGGGAACTTCTCCCTTCATATGAAAAAAATATTTAAAGATATGAACTTTTGCCACAGTACCAGGGTGAGAGCCATGGCAGATACTATACTATAAACTGTAACATCTGTATCATAAGCAATATCAGATCTCTGTAATGAGAACTAAACAATATTAATAATATCAAGAGGACTCTGTTTCCAGACTGGAGTTTATTTTGGAGTTGCTTCTAACTTGAACACATATGATGATGGAATCAGGATCTCTTTTTATATTTACTAATGCACTGCAGTCTGTTCTGCAAGAACTTTGTTGTTATTTCAGAACTTTTCATACTCAATCTCGGAAAGGGCAGAGGAAGTCCCGGGGACTAATTTTGACTCCTTCTTGGGCATATTTACCAGTAGCATGAAAATTCTGCGCAGAGGAAGATTGAAACTCGTGAAATCATAGGATGTGAATTATTTTGGATTAATCAAATCTGTAATTTCTTAGTAAAATCCTAGTAAATGCACTGAGGTAATTTCAATAGTTAGAGACTATGAACTGCTTTTTGTTTGAGTTAGCTTTTCTTTGGCAGTTCTCGGAGTTGCAGGCCATGATTTCATGTGCATTAAACAACATACCTTTGCAAGACTGTAGAAGTGGGAAGATACTGCTACCACATTATTAGTTTGCCGTTTTACAGTGTGTTTCCCAGAGCCTGGAAGGAACCTCTCTCAGGTGATTCAATCACAAGATCCCCGTGATGGCTTCTCTTTTACTCCCTTTCTCCTGCAATTTAGGCAAAGCCCGTCACAGGCATTCTCTTGCTGTATTAGACCACTGATTTAAGCATCCTTTTTGGTGCTAATTTGTTTATGGGTTAACAGGTTAGATACAGTTACTGCCTGCGTAGCTCTCATGAGTTAGAAGCCAAGCTTTTGTTGCATTTTAAGATTGATACCAGTCAGAAATATTCACTATTATATGCATTTCTTTTCTTACTGTCTGCAAAATCCTTTTTGAAGCCCTGCTTGGTTTCCATACCCTGGGGCAATGAGTTTTACATTTTTAGTATAACAAAGGATTTCTTTTACCATTTTGATTCGTGTAAAGAGACTGCCTACTCCCTGACGAGATACAGGGAGTTACTAGGCCAGTGTCGTATGCCTGGATGATATATTCCAGTTTGGCACAAGCTGTACCGTAATTTTAGAGACTTACTGTATTAATGGGTATAATTTAAATTTTGGTACTGGACAATTAAAAAAAGGTGACAAGATGAAAAGTATATCTGCAAGCCAAAAGCAGTTCCAAAATGTGTGAAGGAACTACTCGTCCAACTCTTGTGGCATATTGGTGCTTATGTGAGGGTAATATATGGCACTTCAGAACAATCTCAGGACCTTGCTTATGAAGATAGGATGGAAGACACCAACTCTAATAGAGACAGTGCACAAGCAGAAGCTGCAAAAGCACATGCTGAATAAAAGCAGAGGATTGAAAGTGGAGTAGGGTGAGATGGGAGTGATGGGAAGTCTCTGTAAGCATCCAGGCAGCTTATGTGCTTCTAATGGCAGCTACGCTTCATGGGTAACAGAGAAGTGGGAAGGGAGGTGGGTGAGGAGCTTGTTGTTGTTGCAAGTCCCTCTGTTAAGTCTGATTTCCCTGAGGTATAGGCTGTAAGGTTACGCTGGTTCCTTGGTGCCCTGATTCCTGTGGCTGTAGAAGGGTGGCAGGTGGATGGTACTGATCAGCACAGTGAGCCAGTGAGGGGAGCGTCATCATTCATGGCTGGGGGAGGAGCTCCAGTTGGGTATGTTGGGGTGTAAAGAGCTCCACCACCTTTTGGGGAGCCTCATGCTGGGTAACCACTGGATAAAATCCTCACGGAGCATCTGTAGCCCTGGTTTTATGAGGAGATAATTAAGTCTTTTTCTACACAGCTGTGCCCTTGGTCAGAGCTGTAAAGCTGCCAGTGGCACAGATAGCAGATACTGACCCGAGAGGAGGAGTTTGACTGAGGACTGGAAAGCGAGATGGTTAAGGTGAAATAATGAGCTATGTGTTCCAAAGGGGACGTGGATTTTGGATGCCCTACTTTTTAGGTGCTCAGACATGAAACATTTCAGTAAAACTCACAGAGAGGTTAGAAGTTGGAAGCTCCCACTGAAGTGAAAATGAGTACCCGTTTTTGCATTGCTTTGCACAAAAGAAAAATAATAGGAAGAGTACATGGCTATTTGAGAGGTGAATGTTTCAAACCAGAAGAACATTTTTAGCATAACAAAAAGACATATAATCACTGTAGGAGTCCTAAGATAAAAAAATGGAAAAAGGATGGTGAAGTATTTGTGGGGAAATAAATATTCGTGAGCCCAATTACATTATAGGTAATAAAATTAGTAATTAATAATGAATTATTAATTCTTAAATACTACTGCTACTTAGCACTAGAAAAGTCAATTTATGTCTCAGTATTTAGTGGGACTGTTATGCCCTACAGCAGCAGGTAACTACTAATATGTAGATCCATCATCTGAGCTTGCTGCAAGCAGTTGTTCTGCAGTTCTGAGGGGTACTGACTTCCCAAAATGCTCAGTATGGGGCTAAATTCTGTCTATGGCTTTCTGTGTGAATACTAGTATCTGCAATGCAGTCTTTTTTGAAGCATAAATTACTCATTTAATACGCATGTGTATTACACGTGCCACTGCGTTGACCTTTCCCATCCCTTATTTCTGTTTCATTTGGCTTGTGTAGAGAATATCCTTGGGGTTTGTCTGCCCTGTCAGTCAAACGGGTAAAAGCCTGGTTTCAAATCTAGATTTGGCTGCTTTTCTTGGTTTTTTTCAGAAGTATTACTTAGGCATAGGCTTAGAGCTATTCTTGGAAGTACAGTTCAACATATTCAACGTGTCCCTGCCCATGGCTGGGGGGTTGGAACTAGATAGTCTTTAAGGTCCCTTCCAACCCAAACCATTCCGTGATTCTATATTTTGTGCTGTATTGTAGGCTCTCTTCAGTCTGTGTGAGTTGGACATAGGTAGGGCACAGGAACGTGCTATGTTTCTCCCTACCAGAAGCTATTGTAAGCCACTGTCTTTCCAAGCACAAACTGGCCTTGAGTGATGCCCAAAACGTGGAGTAAAATATGTTTGTGCAGGATCTCAATTTCCTCTGTTGAGCTTGTTTATCAACCTGATACCATAGGTGGTGGCAGAAGGATGTCAGAAGTACTTGAAAAGTGGTACTGAGATACTACAGCTCTCCTTTTAGGTTTCTGTCTACTAAACGTGGAAGAACTTACCCACATCTGCCTTCTGCACCATTGCGTCTTTGCTGTAGGGTGACCAGCATGCGTGATTTGCATGAACAGGAGTTCACACACAACCAGCGCTCTCATTTGTCTCACTAACGAGCTGTCCTTCTTGGATTTTTGAAAATCAGACTCCATGTTGTTTGTCAATACTATCCATGAAGACTGGGTCCTAGATGTATTGAGTACTCTTGTTTTACAACAAAGCTTACTGTATTATATATCACATTATTTTTGTTGTCTTGGCGCAAAATTTCAGAGCCAAGGTGGCAAAGGGAAAAGGTGAAAAGTTACCAGCAAACCAAATCCTGGAAGGTCTTTGCTATCATGACCTGTTATGAGGAGGGACGCCAGCATCTAATAGTGACAGCAGACATTTTCAGTGAGGTGAGATTCTTTTCTGCTTCCTTCCAGTTACCCCTTAGTCTTCGCAATGTGTAATGAACAAATAGGAGACGAAAACTCGATTTTTACAGTCTTGCTGATATATGCAGTCAAACTTGAATAACACAAACTGATGGAAATCCAACTGCTATTGCTCTTCTATGTGCTCTTTTATTTTTCTTAGTTGTATCACTTCCTGATTGTGATTTTTTCCTGTGATTCAGATCCAGGGAACTCTAATCAATATCCTTTGTAAACTATTAATTTTAATGAAACATTATGCAAGTTGGAAGATTAGAGATGTGTCCAGATAGTTCTACTGCTCAAAGGTTGATGACATGTCTAAATATAGTATCTTAATACACTGCATCATCACCACTGCATACAAAGCATGTATGTAATATGCATATGTAATGACATTATTACATAATATACATATGTAATTACATTAGTTGATTATAAAAATGATACCTTTGATACTCAAGCACTGTGTGCTTGATGTAGAGACACAATTTCAATAGCCAGTTTGATGTTTTAACGTCAGCTAGGATTTATTTTACAGGCTCAACTCCCGCAAGTTATTCATAATAAATAGCTGTGCATGAAAATGCTGCTTCTTGTTCTCAGCAAAGTGGACCTAAAGAACTTGGGTTTTCTCTCCAATGGAATTTCAAAAAAAGTTAGAGAATGCAATATTGGTTTCCTCTAAAAGCCCTTTTATGCATGCTCAGGATAATGAACATCTTTCAAGAACAGGATAGCGCGTCTGTGGTGTAGCGTGGTTAAATTGTGGTGTGGTGTCAGTGTAGCCAGGTCTTAAATGGTGGCTCTTCAGCCGACTGAAAGAGTTGCACAGATTTCTTACCTGTTGAGCCTGCATTGCTATTGCTAACAGCATTGAGCACTGGCAGTTTTTAAATTCTGTCAGGGGTTCCACTGAGCTCTTATTTTCCTTTGTAGTTTAGGAAAGGGTTGCTTAGTCTGATTCTTATTTTTTAAACTGGCCAAAATAAATAGGTCCTCATTGCCTGGAGCCTTAGTATCAGGCGCTTAATGTGCATTGATAGTAATGTATCTGTGTCTCATGTAGTGTGCTGCAATTGAAATACATACATTAGCAGCTTCTTTTTATTGAGATATCCCCTTGATAATATAATGAAAGATTACGGGTTATTTGTGACAAATCCTATGACAGGTATTGTATATACAGCTACGCCTCAAGTAACTCACATAGAATAGATTTCAAGGGAAAATATTTGTGTGTCAACATTATTTCATTTCATTTCTTTGCCTTACTGAAAACAGTGAAAGCTGTTCTGTTTCTGAGACAAGATGCATATGGTGTACCTCACCATTTTGGAGAACGTCACACAATCCATAAACTTTGGTACTCATACTGTAATTGCTTTTAAAAGAAAAGTGAGTGTGGCATGTAGTTGAATTAAGAATTGGATCAATTAAGCTATTTCTCTTTTTTTTTCTGCTGTTTAATGTATGTAAGGAGCATACTTCTGAAGCGTTTATTTTTCTTAATGTAAACATAAAATAGTTACATATATACGTCAGACAAAACCATTCCAAGGTGATTTAAAGCTCTAGGATGAATTTTGCCTTGATTGTGTCTTTTATTGACTGTAAACACTATTCCATCAGCACACAGTCACTGCACAAGAATGCTTTACTGAGCTGATTGTATTATCCAATTCCTAGAAAGATTTGGTTTTAAATTATTATATATGCTTAGGCTTAGCTTATTCATGTGGGTGAGCAGTTTCTCATATTTTAGACACCTTTATATTATGCCCATATAATGTAATATAATGTAATATAAAATAATGGGCATAATATAAAAAAAAGATATAAATATAATATAAAAGAACAGAAACAATATAAAAATGATAAATATCAGCTATTTATTTTTCCTTTAAAATATAAACTCTTCTGTGAGTATTATGGAAAGTCATGATCCAAGTCCCATGGAGAGCAGCAGTGAGACTGATCTTTAGAGAAGAATTAGATAGAGATCGTTTCTTCTTTTTCATTTTTTTTTTATTTTAACATGTTCAGCTGTGATAAAACTGATGTGGTAAGAACTGAGAGAAGTAACTTGGCAGTTGCAGTTCACTTCCTAAGAAACAGGTCCACCACAGTCAACACTCATGGCATCTTTTCTCTTGCTGTTCACAGCTTGGTGTCTGTTGAAGGGAGGTGGACAATCAGGTATTTTTTGAACCCTTAGCAATATCATTTTGAAGCTTCATTTTAGCATCCATGAATGCTGAGTTCCTAGCTTGGTGGGAGAGAAGCAGTGCTTTGACAGCAGATGAGTCCTTCTGAAATACTGTAAAGGTCAGTGCATAGTCTATATGCTTGTAGGATCCTACACATGGATAAGTTGGTATGGGAGCATACACTGCTTTGAACGTTATTGAAAACAGCAGGCTAAATCCTCACTTACTACATTTAGTTTCAGAAGCTCAAAATATGTTTTTGGGTTGCGAAATGTAAAAACCCACAAAACACAGGCTCAGTGGGTTGTGGCTGGGTTGTACTGGTCTTTGACAGGTGTTTGCTTTACTAAGAACTGAAGATAAAACTCTGAGTTGCTGTATTAAAATGCAATCAGAGATGAGTCATCCAACCATGTTTTCCTTGTTAGGAGATGTTTAGGTTGTGCTTGGTACAGCTGCTCTGTCTACATTTAGTGCCAAACACCGTGTCAGAGCTGCCAGCTCTGGTGGGTCAGAAAAGGACAAATTAAGGACCAGTACAACTGTTTTTGTAAAGCAAAACAAAATTGGACTGGCAAAAGACCATTCCTTTACCTGTTTTCAAAGTAACGGCCTCAGAGTGATGCCATGTCCACCCCCTGCCCATAACCTGCCGCGACACACTCACCATCAGCCCCAGCCTCCTTCTGACTATGACCACAGAAAGACATTTTGGGAAATCGTCCTTGTATGATCCTCTGGGCTTCCAGAAGCTTCCTTCAGGTGAAATGTTTTCTTGTAAGCAATAGCCAGGCAGAAGCCTGACCTCAGCCTCTTGTATCTGTTTCACTGAGATGCGTAGCTTTGATGCTAAATATCTTCTTTAGTTGACTCAGCCTTTCCATTAAAATATCAGTGATAGAAACAACTTAGAAAAACTAGGAAAAGAAGATTCTCAGTAAAGATTTGCAAGTTTTTGCACTTCTATTCAAATTATATATATCATTCATAAAAAATCCTTTAAAAAGTGTAAGCCTTTGCCAACATCTGCTGTGATCAAAATTGTCTCAGTCTGATTTTGAATAGCATCCCTGCTTGACTACCTGTGTGGCTTTTAATTTGTCATCCTTTAGGGAGATACTTTTTTCTCGGCAATCCATAACTCAAGCCTCTCAACTCTGGAAGGAAAAATGGAAAGGTTATCAGAATTCTCTAAGTGGCGATCCTGATGTCATTTAGGAATCTTTTTTTTTTTTCTTTTTTAATACTACAATCAAAGATTAGTTTTATGCTCTCCATCAAACCCTTTACCTGCATAATGCTGTATAGTACAAAGCAGTTCATATGTGGTGGCTTGTAAGCTGATCTAACCAGTCTGAATGCTCCATTTAACTTAATACTCCATGCTGCTAAGCTGTTCATCCCTGCTCTGACTTGCCTACTTACAGAAAAAGTGGGTTTGTTTTTGAAAACTTTTCTTGCATTTTAAAAATGAGCTCTTGGGTTCATACCCCCTCCTCCTCCCAGCTCCCCCCTGCAAAAAAAAAGAAAAAAAAAAAATCTCTGCCAAATAAATCACTGGCAGTTATGCTGGTTTTAGGGTTGGTGACACAGTGCTGGTGCTGGCTTAGGGCAGCCCCAAAGAGCCAAGATGCTTGGAGTGCTGAGACACGTGGGGCTGTGTGATAGCTGACCGTGGGGATAATGCATGTTTGTACCCGGGGATGTGAGACTGCTCAAGAAGCAGAGTGTCTGATGGTGTGAACTCTCATCCTTCTAATCTTCTAATTTTTGGCAGTGAATTCAAAGGCAGCATTTCTCCAATGGGAGGGTGTTACTGAGGATATTTTTGGATATGCAAATATTTCTACTCGTTTTCTGTGGGTGCCGACATCTGTGCTACTATTTAATGCGTGCACGGTGCATTACCTGTGTCTAAGAGAGCACCAGGGTATATATTGGAAGTTGCATTTTTGCCCTCACAGATGGTAGGAGTAGAAGTATTGATGCATATTGACTTGATCCATGGTTGTTGGGCGGTGAGCGCTGTTTAGGAACGTTGCCAGGGGTTTGCATCTTGAAAAATGCAGCTGAAAGGAGTATGTGTGCACAGTGCTGCCTGAACAGAAGCTGGGAGGGCCGGTTAAAAATTTACGAGAGGCGAGTGTGTATCTGTTAGTCAGCACTTCTTTCCTTGATGTATCATTCTGGGGATGCTGCAAGCCAACATGACCCATGTAGGAATTAAGCTTTGGTGCAGATATATTTCCTGTGGTGTTTCCTTATTTCTGAAACACTATTAGCTTGGTACAGAGAACTGCTGCCTACCTTCTGGATAAATGGAGACTCTGGGGCTATTTTTGCATGCTTAGCATTTGAAATTACACATCTCTTCTCTGTCTTGAACAGCAGTTACCATAATGCTGTGTTCAAAAGTAGATGGTGACGTATTTATGGGAAAGCCCATGAAAAAAGGAGGCGAAATAATAGTGAGTTACTCTTAACTGAGTCATCATCTGAGCCTGACTGAATGCATGCCTGGTGAAGACACCTCCACTTCGCTGTTTGGAGCAGCAGCCGGGGGTGGCAGAGGGGATGCAGCCCCCCTGGCTCTCCTGACCTGACTGTGATCTGCATTCACAGAGATGAGTGATGAAATGCGCACTGAGTCTTCATGATACCACCAGTTCCCTCAAGCTCTGATAAGCAAGCTGTGCAGTCCAAATTATCACCTTATAAAAATCTTACAGAAATGGTCTTTCCTAGGGTTTTGAGGGAGAGGACATTCCTGATGCAGCCCAGCCATGCCATATACTTCTACACCAGGTGATGTGGATTTTCTTGCTCTGATTAATGAGGGGCTCTGAAGATTATTTCCACCACGCAAATTGGCAAGCTCTTGTACTTTTCAGTAACAAAGATTATTATAGTAATTTATGCTTATATCTTTTTAAAGCAAAATGTCACCATAATTTTTTCCTCACCTTACAGACAGAGAAAGTTAGGGCAGTGAGAGGTGAAAAGACTTGCTGCAGGGTCAGAGTCAAATCTGATTCTCCTTAAGTCAAGTACTGCTCCAAAGCACGGCAGCCTCAGCAATGAAGTGCTATGTCTGCAGCCCTATGTTTCAGCGTGGAGGAAGAGTTTCAGCCCCTCCGTTTTATATCTTACTCTGTGTTTCTGATTTCTGCAGGATTCACAAGCCTCAGTCTTGGGGAGGTTTACTTTTTCCTGCGATGCTAAATGCCCCGCAGGTTTTTCTGACGAAGGTGGTAGGGTGGTGTGTTGAAGCAGCATTCCCAGTATGTACTACTGTTTGCCTGCAGCTCCAATTAAGTTTATGGAAACAAGTGCTCTACCAGATGGTCACTTGTAATTATTTTACATTATCATCGCTGAACTGCCCTGTTCTCAGAGCAGGCCACAAAACCTCCATCATTCTTGTTTTGTTTCTTTCTGGAAGTATGCAAAGACAAAATGTTAAGTACCATGTTGGTGGCACAAGGGTATACAGTGGAAAGTCTTGTGGTTTGTTTTTTCCTTTATTGTCATTGTGGGGCATGGATTTCAAGCGATTTTCCCAGAAGTCAGCTGGTTTCCTCTCAGGAAAGGAGAGATGGGGATGGAAGTAGGTATAGGCTGGAGCGCTCCCTTGTCCCAAATCTGCATCACTCTGAGAGTGACATAAAAGACAAAAAGTGGCTCTAGTCTACTCATACTGATCTGAATTAAGAGTAAACGTGGTATGGTGTTAGATTTGTTTCTCATGGATTCAACTTTGATTATAAAGAGCAGCGTGGTAGGAACAAGGGATTGCATCACGTTAAAAACAAGAGGTGAGGTCTCCAGATACCAAGAATTCAAATACTTACATATAGCATGCATATAGCATCAGATGCATATAGCATCAGATAGGTAATGTCAAATATCTCCACAGTGAATTTTTTCTGATTAATAATGGAGTAACACTAATTTACACCAGCTGTGGACTTCTACTCAAAAATTAACCAAAGTGCTGGTTCATTGCTGTTGGCTACATATCAAAAATGAGGTTGAAAAGGAAACAGATCAGTAGCAGAAAATTCAGATAAGAATAATGCTCTGCAACAGGGAAAAATACGAAAGTAGGAAAAAATAATAAAAAATGCAGTTCACAGCTCAGATAATAGAACTGAGGAACTACTGTGTAATTAGTAAAATTCACAAAGTGTCAATCAAGTAAACAATCTGGTTTGGGGCAGATTGAAAATAGAGGGCCAAATTCTATCTTCAGCTGCTCATATGTGGCTTTGTCTCCAAGGCAGAATTTACTTTATAGTCTATGAGTAGATAACAACACAAAACAAGAGAAAGGATGTTTTAGTGGTAGCCACAAATGACAGACATGAGGCAAATCTGCTAGATTTAACAGAGCTTTAATTGAGAAGGTTGGTCTTGCATAACAGCAGCAGAGTAAGCTGCCAATCCTTGAACCTATCCTCTAATAAAATACCATTGTTAACTGTTAGCCCGGATGAATACAGCGTTGGTTTCTAGCCAGAGAATCATAAGCAGTTGATTGCTTAGACATAATGGTAACAATTTCCACTAATAACACGTTGCAGCAAGCAGTTTAGAGGATGCGGCAGCATGAGAAAGAGATGTAACTACATGTGAAGAAAATACTATTTTGTGGGTCTAGTCCATAAGAAGCTGGAATGGCAAATAAATGGTAAAAAATAATCAGATTTTCAGAGTAGGCTGAGAAGGTGGACGAAGAAATGTTCTAGGTTCTAAGTTCATCTCATCCTACAAAAGTATAGAAGATAGCTGGGTCCTCTGAACGGAGTAAGGAATAGTGGTTAAAGAGGGATTGTTAGTGGGGTAGCACGCGACTGCTTTTTTTAGACCTTTGGTAAGATGAAAATTGCACATCTACTATGATAATTTCAGTAGCAAATGTGCTTAATGAAATGGATGCAACTAAAACAAAGGGTTACATGGGCACATTTTTTCCTTAAAGCACAGCAGTGCAGTTAGATGTATGGCATGGCTTTCATTTTACATCATTTAGATGTTTGAGACTGTGCAGACCACAGTAATTTAACATGTCTTAACAATTCAGATTCAGTACTAGTGGTAAGATTGTCAAAGGATATCAGCGAGGCAAAATTTTTAGGAAGAAGCAATGTCTTCTATTGGACAAGTGGGAAAACGAAAGCAACCAAAAGCTTATACAATTTAGGAGAACAACCAAACATCACGTTTGCATCACTCTGAATGGGAATAGGATATATGTTCCAGAAGATGTGTTACTATCCTTTTCTCTACTGACTTTGGTGGAGATTTATCTCCCAGGCTCCTACTTCCAGAAAACAAGATCCCCGTATTTTGGAGGGGAGAGGGTGACCTGAGACTGCCACATGTGGAGTCTGTGCCCGTGCCAAGGACAAGTTTCATGGCGATGTGTGGTTCAGCCACACAGAAAATGTAAGGACATCAGTGGCACATCTAGTATAACCTTTGTCTAAATATTCAGTCAGGTGTTTCTTTAATGCACATTTAAAAGTTTTCTGTGGTAGATATTCCACAACCTCTCTACCCATACCTTGCTCTTATGCATTTTTTGCATTATAATTACAAAGTCCCACCTCATATCTAGCCTATTTTTTTTCTTGCTAAAATTCTATACTTCACTGGCAAATGCAGAGAACAATAGATAACCATCAAGCTTATAATGACTTTTTATAGTGAAGGAAATTAAGCAGGTTCTTCCTTAGTCTTCTGTATCAGTTCCTTTCACCTTGATAAGTCACGTTTTTAAATCTCATATTATTTTTGCCCCTCCTTGGGATCTTTCCAGTGTGTTTACATCTTTCCTAAAGTGTGGAGGAAAATGGGACAAAGTGCTTCAGTAAGGCTGTGTCTGTACTGAGACAAGTCGAGTGGAATAAAGACTGACCTTGTTGTGCTCACGATGCTCCTGTTAGTACATCTCAGAAAGACGCTTGCCGTTTCTGGAGCACATTGTTTACTCTCACTTAGCACAGAGTCTGTTACAGCCTTTGCCAGTTATTGCACGTTTTGTGTTTGTGCTTTCTTTCTTCCTTCCTACATCCACTTTGCAGTTGGTATTGAATTTCATCCTATTGATTTCAAACCATTTCTCCACTTGATCAAGATCATTACTGACTGTCGGCTTTTCATACAGAGTGCTTTCAACCAGCTTGCTGCTGCCCACAGATTTTGTAGCTGGATTCTCTATTCCATCATGCAAGTCTTTAGTGAGATGATTAAATAGAACCAAGCCTCAGCTAGAACTTTAGTGAAATGCCCTCCCGAAGTGATAGCAAACCATTGATAATTTTGAATACAGAGGATGATGCACCTACCTTAGCCTAATCTAAAGGCTCTGGTCCCTTCCTTCATACAGGAGAACACCATGATACACGGTCTCAAAAGCCTTACAAAAGTCAAAATCCATCACATCTACAGCTTCTCCACGCTCCACAAAACCAGTTATACTGTCAGAGAAGTTAATGAGTTTGGTCTGATGTGATCTGCACTTGATAAATCTAAGCTGTCTGTTTCTTTTCAGCTTATTATGCTTGAGGGGATTAAAAACTAATTATTAATAATTTGTTCCAGTATCTTTCCAGGTGTCAATGCAATGCGACCTTGTCTGCAAATCCCCAGGTTCTTCTTTTCCACTTTCAAAAGCTGTTCACTTATTTGTCTTTCCTCAGGCCTCTAGGAACTCACCATTCTCCATAAGTTCTTGAAGATAATCACTAGTAGTTTGGAGATTGCTCTAGCTAGTTCCTTAAGCACTCTGGGGTGTTTCCTCAGGCCCCGAAAATCTGAATTTATCTGACGTCTTTAAATACCCAGCTCTATCCCTGCTCTTGCCTGTCCTTCTCTCCTCTTGCTCAAGCTAATTGTGCTAAGCATTTTGAACATTTTCTGCAAATAGAGAAGCATAGAAAGTATTGAATACTTCAGCCTTCTCTGTATCTGTCATTATCTGTCTCCTCTTTCTTTCAATCTTTATTATCTTTATCTAGAGCTTTTTTTCTGTTGCCTTTAAGCTTGAGCAATCTGCATTTCATTTTGTGCTGTAGCTTCTCAAGGTTTATTCCAAGCCATCTCTTGGCTTGTTCTACACATCCACTGATGTGTTTAGCACATGTGTATTTGGAGTGCAGACTCTGAATAAATTGTGTCTGTGGTGCAAGTGTACTCACTGAGTACACAGTCTAGAGTTTCTTCCCTCCACCAGTGTGTAATGTATATGGTTTGACATATTGGACTTCCTACGCCTGTTCAGAAATTGTACGCAAGGCTGCTGGATCATCTAAGATACTGTTGGGCTTTCTGACTTGACCTGCTTATTTTCTTCCTGTGCACAAAGGCAGCAAGAGGAGGGAGATGGTGTGGGAGTTGACATCTGAATACAGTGCAGTCTGTGGATTTCAGAAATCTGTATGCAGGCTGCCGTATAATTGGGATATTGGTGAATGGCATTATCTTCTCCATCAGCCTCAAATCCAGAGGAGAGAATTGTTTCCACCTGCTACTGGGACAACTCCTTAGGACTCTATATAAGGGAAAGACATTTATACAGGAAAAAAAAGGAGCATACTGCTTGTGGAATCTTAAATAGCAACATCCTTCAAAGTTACCTCTTTACAGGAAGATTTTCAGAGGTATTATTGGAATAATCATTTTCTTTGCCTTGAAAAGGCTGAGAGATAGCTTATAGGATAGCTTACAATGTACTTCAAAAACCACTGTGGCTGTGCAGCAGAGCTATGGGAAACTGCACCATAGTAATTACAGTTCTGCAAAAGGATATGTTTAGTTTGCATTTATTCACTGGAAAGGTGAGAGGTGTTCAATGGCTGGTGCTGACTTCTGAAAGAATGTCAGCCAAGCTGCCACATGAGGGTTTGTTCAGAGAACATGCCGTATTGGTCTCCATGCCCCCGCTGCATTTATCCTCAGCACTGAGAGGAGAGCTGCCGGGCGCAGCAGGGCTTGCTCTGCTCAGCCTCCCTCTGCTCTGAACCTGTGGGAACTGGCAGAGAAGCTGCTGCCGCTCTGACACCAGTGTGTGATGCTGCTCTGGGGGATCTGAAATTCCTAGAAGACCTGATTCTTTTGTAAATGTGAACAACTGTTCAGCAGATGAAAAGAAATGCTAGTCAAATGAATGCGTGTTAGGCATTTCCCCACTGCGGTAGGAAGCGTGCAGGAGCCTCTGATAACAGTAGCTTTGGGACACTATTTCTTTCTTCCCTCATGTCCTCAGCTGCCATAGTTCCAGTGGGACCTGCAAAGAATTGGCACCTCTGGTTATTGGGTCTTTTGCTGTGTAAAATAGGTAAATATTAATTCAAGAGTTGATTCAAAAGATGATCTCTCAGGAAGGAGGCTTTATGCAGATATAACTGCTTGGGTTTCTTTTGTCTGGCAGTGTTGCCTGGAGGCCCATATTGGTACTCAGGAGTCTGCGTGCATGGGTATAGCAAGAGAGTTTACTGCAGCACAGGAGAGAGAATAAGGCCCATTAAGTACGACACATTACTAACAGCAGTGTTATTCTGTATCTGAAGTGTTGACAGTAAAGCAAAATAGAATCCACTTTTATTTTTAAACCTGTGACAAATTAGGAGACAAATCTATATGCAGCTGTATCAATTTGTTACCTCCATTTTGCTTTGTAAAGGCAGTTTTGATTGCCAGAGCTATCCTGTGCCGTGCTATAGACTCCGCTGAGACTTCATGCTGCACTGAATCAGCAGGCTGTCAAACCTTGAGAATCACCCGTTCAGACAAGGCTTTCACAAAGAAATAACCATTTCCTAGCCAAGAAAATCCTCTTTCTCGGGAATCTGTAACAGTCACCCATTGAAACTGAGAAAGGGAATTGCATCTGCATGTCTGTCTTACATCAGCATCACTTGTCCTGTCACAAAATAAAAATGATTGATTTAGTAATCCTTCTACAATGCCTCTGTCTTACGTCCTGGGGTTGGTGGTCATGAAGGGCTCAGGCATTACTGGAAAATCTTATGAACTGGAGCTTTGCAGAAAGGTCTGCTCAGGCTGTTGTGCAGGGCACAGGTGCAATTTTGAGACATCTTGCTGTGAAATCTTGCTTCTGACAAAGGGATGCAGTGGGAATCTAAGCTGAGGGAGTGACTCAAAACACAAATTTAGATAATGATGTCTAGAGCCAAAAGGCGGTGTGTGTAAATGAAGTTTGGAAGCTGTGTGAGACCAGACATACACATGTGATACGGCTTCTACAAGGTCAGAAGCTGCTTAGGTTATACTGAAATCCAAATGAAAAATATGCAGGAACCTAGCTTTTAAGTCAGGATTAAGGGGAAATGAAAAATTTATACAGAATGCTATCTCCATAGTGTGCTCTTGTCCAAAAGCTTTTAGCTTGAATTCAGACCATACACAAACTCAATTTGAAACTAAATGTTATCAGCAGACCCCCTAAAATTTGCGTTCGAAGCATTGTTTTCCATTGCCTCATATCTTTTGAAGTTTCAAAAGAGATGTTGTGTGGATCTGTGGTGGCTGAATTCTTCAGAAGTTGGAAATCTCCATGTATGTCAGCCTGTATGACAACAGCAAACCACCTTTGAGTCTTGCTGCAGTGGGGGGAATTACTTGTAGGAGGGGACAGTTTTAATGAAATAGCCTGGGTGTTCTTTGGTTTAAAATGGTTGTGGAGTCACTTAGGAGACCCACTCTACTGTAAGAAGTAGAAAGTAGTGGGCATGAATGCACACCGAATAAGACAAATTCCCTAATCTGCAAAGGGAGCCAAGATAGCATCTTCCCCCTCTTCTCTGGAGGCCTTGCCACTCTCACGGGTGGTGATGAGGGCTCTCGGCACAACCCTGCAGCGGTTCCAACGAGTCTGCAGGAGGACAGGATGCAGGTTCTTAAAAAACTAGGGCATTTGAAAATTCACTAAATATTTCAGCATCTTGTCCCTAAAGCATGGATTTCTGCTCCATAGTTGGACTTGTTGCATGGCATAGGTTGACAGGAGAGGAATCCTGGAGACCTGACTTGGTCAGCATCTGTTTTTCTGAGTGAAATGAGGAGCACAGAAACATGACAATGAGTGAGTCCTCCATGGAACTGCAGCTATTCCTCCTGCTGAATATGTTGTGGTCCTTGACATTTGGACAGTTGTGGTTTTTGTTTTCTGTAAAGTCCTTGTCAGCAAAGGACAAGGACATAGCAACACTCATACAATTAAATGCTTGATTTAGTCTGTGTAAACATTTTGTCTTAGTTAAATATCCATTTGGAAGCTTTGCTAGCTTAGAATGTGAAAACATGAATTCAGGTCTATGGATGAGATTCTTAAAGTGGTTGGGGAGATGCACAGGCTGAGCGCTGTATTTCAGACGGGTGATGTGTCTTCCCGTGCCAGTCCCAAAGGCTGTCAGGTTAGCAAGCACTCAGAATTCAAGAGCATCACTAAGACAGGTAAGTGTTTCCCAGCGGCGCTGAAATACGTTCAAGTATACGAATAAGATATACTCAGCTAAATAATTTAAAGACGGCTGCTTTATAGCACTGGTGAAACTTTATGAACCAGAAAGGTATCTTCCCTTATATTTGTTAGCATTTTATTTATTGTTCTAAAACCCCCACACTTTTGTGAATAAATATATTAATAAATACAGTAGTATTGAAATACCTACTCATGTGCAATTATGTTCACTGCGTTGTGTAGTCAGGATGATTACAAAGCCCCGACAGAAAGTCTCTACTAACAGCTAGCAGCGTTATTGCTTTGTCCCAGGTATACAATGATTTGTAGCACGAGTTACAGAGTTGATCATTCCAAGCCAGGAGAAAGTAGCCAGATTAATATGACAATGTGAAAATGTATGTTACTCCCCACTGACCCAATACCGCAGAAATGTGTGTCTTACATACAGCTGAAAGGGAAAAAACCCTACCACTTTAAATGATTTGAAGAAGTGTTATCTTCACATAGCTTTTTGGAGTCAATAGAACCCTTTCTCGTTAGGGATGTCAGCACTAAAAGCAGGACTAAAACTGCAGTGATTAGTGAACTCTAGGTAATTAAAGAGTTGATTAAAAATTGCTTGTGTATGTGTAAAGATGTTTTACATATTTTTATACGAAGTTTGGTTATTTTCAATAGATTAAGAAGGATCCCTAGGAGTCGGGAGCCAGGGGCACTAGCTTGACTGTTCTGCCTAAAAGAGTGGCTGTAAATCTTATGTATCACTTTGTTACTATGGCATCAGGAGCTACGCATCTGCCTCTGCTTGCACTTTGCTGAGCTGACTTCCATCACCTGTGTCATTTAATCTTTCCCTTGCTCTTTCTTTCTTATGTCTTGCTCTTATGTTCCCTTGCTTTTCTCTTATGTCTTATATAAGCAAATGCATAGAGACTTATATACAGGTTTCTGTTGTTTTTTTTTTTTTACTCCTGTAAACTGGCTTGTTAATTTGAACATTAATGAGATTGGGTTTACAGTGTTTACAGTGAGGTATGCAGTCACCACTGCATGCAATGAGGGTTTGGTTGCCCAGCACAGAGCTCCAGGACCTACATGTACCTTTCCCAAAAGTCTCCTCTCTCTATTGTGACCGCTCAGTCTTGTCGGCTTCTGTCAACTTCACATCTTTCGATGAGACAGGGTTTAAGCTTACTGTGTACCAAAGAGGTTTTGCTACTATCGTGGGTCCACACTGTTAGTTTCAACATCCTCTGTTAGAAGAATCTGGGGAAGAGCTCCTAGCTGATAAAAAGAAACCACTGAAGAAACAAACTGCCTTTGTGGGGTATTGTTTCATGATTCTCATTTGGAAATCGGATAGTCCATGGCTTAAATGTTTGACCATCACTTGATGTACTAATCTAGTTCGAAGCTTTCTAAACGATTGTCTCACTTTTACACTTTAAGAGTTAAGAACTATGTAATAGCTAGTGAAAATGGACAGTGTTTCAGTAGGTTAAGTAATGCAGTCAGTATGAATTGAAGTAATATGATTACTGATAAACTGTTGTTATTAATTCCGCTATCTTTCAGGGGACTATTGATCTTTCCAAGCCACAGAGAATGTGTTGTTCCCAGGTGCGTACACAGAATCCCATGTCCATATGGGTCACTGTGGCTTGGAGTGGAGCTAGTGCAGATATGGAACAAAACTGCAAGAAATTTGGCAAGGCTGGAGTGGATGCTCTGGACAGTTTGTATTTCCAACAGCTCATCTTCAAAGAGAGCAATTCTTTTGTGCAGTCAAGGTTAAAATGAAGTCTATTAATTTCTGGAAAGATCATGAGAACAGGACAAGTCAAAAGAATTGCCCATTGAGGAATCTATTTTTGATTTAATGATGCTCTTTTGGAGCAATTTAAATTGAAATCTGAGCAGGCTTGAGGTCTCCATTTTGTAATGGTGAAGGCTAGTACAGTGCCCTTGGGTTCTTCTCAGCCGGCCTCCTTTGTTTCAATAGTTACTGCCCTTGTGTCAGTGATAATATGGCCCATAATGAGTAAACCTGTCTACATGTTACATACATCTCAAATAAATTAATACAGTGTTTTGGTAATGGGATCACAGAATTATGGAATGGCTGAGGTAGGAAGGCACCTCTAGAGATCATCTTGTCCAATCCCCCTGCTCAAAGCAGTCAGATAGAGCCAGTTACTTAAGACATTGTTCAGTTGGGCTTTCAGTATTTCCAAGGATGGAGACTCCACAGCCTCTCTGGGCAACCTGTGCAGTGTTCAACTATACTCTGGGTAAAATAGTTTTTTCATACATTTAAATGTTCTCTCCTGTATTTCGTTTTTTGCCTGTTACCTCTTTTACTGTCATTGGATGTCACCGAGAAGAATCTGGCTTCGTTTCCTTTATTCCTCCATGAGGTATTCGTACACATAGATAGGATCCCCCCTGAGCCTTCTCTTCTCCAGGCTGAACAGTCACAGCTCTTTCAGCCTCTCTTTGTGCGAGAGATGCTCCAGTGCCTTCATCACCTTTGTGGCACAGTTCTGGACTCACTCCAGTATATCCCTGTCTTTCTCATGCTATGCTTCCTTTTTTTGTGGGAACCTCCATGTGCAACCATGCAGACCTTCTGTGACCTCCTTTGCTTGACTTACTGCAAGGGCCATCCTTGGGTTTGGAAAACATGATCTTTGAAAAGTCCCTCATCTACAGCTGGGAAGCAGAATTCACCTTAGCAGCTCAAGCAAATTTGCAAAACTGCTATCTTCCTTTGTGCCTCAAGGAACTATCTGCATATTTACCTGGTATTTAAAAAAAAAAACTGAAGGAAAAAAGGCATCCAGCTGGCATTGTATCATAGTTCTATGGTAACTGGAGCATCCTTAAGGTTTAGAGTAAAGCAATATTGCTCAACTTCCCAAAGGCAAAATGCATAGCGTGTTTGATGTCATGATTTTTGACACAGCTTAAAAATATGTGATTATGCACTTGGCTTTTGCATTTTTTTTCTCTGTCAGATATTGGATCATTTTCTCCATTTTTACTTCATCTCCTGTCTTTATGCTATATAGTCATTTTGACACAGTAAGCCCCCATTTAAAATTCCTAGTATGTCCTTTCCACTTAAGTCTTTTGTGGCAAAATTTCCACGAGTGCGATTCTTCATAGCAACCCTACATTTTATGGAATGATAGAATAGTTTGGGTTGGAAGGGACCTTTAAAGGTCATCTAGTACTCCTGCAATGAGCAGGGACATCTTCAGCTAGATCGGGTTGCTCAGAGCCCCATCCAACCTGACCTTGAATGTTTCCAGGGATGGTGCATTGTCTTGGTTTTGGCCGAATTGGCCAATCAGAACGACAGATGGCCCTTCCCCCCCTCTACTCGGAGAGGAGAGGAAGAGATAAGGAGATTTACGAGTTTAGAAAAAGAACTAAACTACTTTAATGAAAGGAAAAAAAAATAAATAAGGAAAATAAGAAACAGTAAGAAAATAATTAAAAAAAAGTATACAATATATACAAAACCGTATCCAGCTCCCAGGATGACGATCGCGTCACCAGCAGACACAGGAAAAGTCCCAGACTGGAGTGAGCATGAACAGGAGCTGAATTGCGGAACTAGAGTCAGAGTGCTCGGATGAGGATCAAAGGCAGACGAACAGACAGGGTCCTCCTCAGACATCGGCTGTTGAAGAAGAACGAGCCAGAGCAAGAGCAAGAGCAAGGGCCGGAGCAAGAGCAGACTTGCCAGAGCCCTCCTTTGCCCTAGCCCCCCCTTTTGCCAGAGCTCCCTTGCCCAAGTTCCCTTGCCAGAGATTTTTTCCCCTTTGATCCCTTAGCTTTTTATACTGAGCATGATGTGGATGGGATGGAATACCCTGTTGGTTAGTTTTGGGTCGCCTGTCTTGTCTGCTCCTCCCTATAGGTGTGACCCCTCTGCGCTTCTCCACTTCCGACCCTCTAACGGGACAAACAGCGAAGTTAGCCAACCTTGGTTGTTATAGCAATAAGTATAAGCAGGAGCCTCAGTGCATACCATTCCTTGGTATAATCAGGTCTTATCACCTGGAGAGTGAACACTGTCTGAACAATGTGTTGTTAATTTCAGACTTTAGTCAGTTAGAGGAGGCCCAGCTAAAAAATAAAATTCCGAATTAGAAAATTGTTTCCATTTTACCTCAAACCAGGACATGCATTTACCACCTCTCTGGGCAACCTGTTCCAGTGTTTCACCACCCTCATCATAAAAAATTTCTTCCTTATCTCTAGTCTGAATTTACCCTCTTTACTTTTAAAATCGTTACCTCTTGCCCTATCACAACAGGCCCTACGAAAAAGCTTGTCTCCATCTTTCTTATAGACCCCTTTAAGTATTGAAAGACCACAAATTTTAGCTACTATAGCTTACCTTTGAGTTTTCAATCTGTTTCCGTATGGGTTAGATAGGGAGGTTCTAAATTTGCACAGGGTGTACAGCTGCCCTTTTGCCTGAGATTAGTTGCAGCTGTAGGATCTAGAAAATTGTGTCATTGATCCCATTGATTCTTAACTACAAGAATTGCTGCTGCTTCAGGCTTATTTGGGACTGATGCAGGGGATTTGTTTTTACTGCAGTGTTCATACCCATGCTATGTTCTTTTTTGAAGACTGGAGCAGGGTGGCATCCTCTGAAAGGAAGGGGAAAGCCAGCCTGCCCTTGGCGGCCTCTTTGTCACTGAAGGGGTGTGTTGGGTTGACCTTGTCCAGCTGCCAGACACCCACCCAGCCACTGTCTCATCTCCCCTCCTCAACAGGACAGGGCAGGGAAATAAGATGAGAAAGCTCATGGGTTGGGATTAAGACAGGGACGTGATTTATCAGTCATCATCATGGGCAAGACAGACTCATAGACTCTACTTGCGGAAGATTGGATAGTGATTAATTGCATTCTGCCAGTCACATTCAAGTTGCCTTGTACCTCTTGAACTTCGACAGTTTGTTTATGTATGTTACAATTTTGCTATCAAGAACGACCTTTAGTAGGTGCTACTCAGTGCAGTAAAAGTCATCACACTTCATTTCTAATTAGCTACCTGTGAAAGGTTTGTTTATAAGAGCTTTATAAACATGGCTGTACTATAATGACTTTTTCATTGGTAGATCCACTTCTCCCCATCTGAGAGCAGGATAAAATGAGGAGAGGTTCCACAGCATGAGGCTGGGTATAGGAATAGAGACCATAGATGAGTTTGCCCATTAACTGAAAGAAATAATATTTGGGGAAAATTCACCTTGGATTTATTAAATTTCAACAGAGGTGGGGGAAAAAGTGAAACAAAAATCAGAATATCGGACAGACAGTATATGTGTTCAATCCCCATTGGAAACTGTAGAATTTATGGACATAGTTAAGTACTTCCCTGAATGGTGATGTCAGCCTGCCTGAATCTGTATTGCAGAACTGGGCAGGTGTGTAAAAAAAGCTGAAAAAGCTTTGCTTCCTTTCTTCTGCAGGGGCTTGAACTTGGAATGCACACAAAGAAGTAGTCTTTTTAATATTTTTAACAGTATTTTGAAAGCTGTAATCAAGAAATCACCTTGAAACAAGTGGCCCGTTTTCTAAATTGCCAATGCATAAACAGAAGACTTCTTAAATACAAGTTACCAAGTGTTTCTGAAACAGAAAATGTGTGCTATCGGACAGGAAGTTAATGTTCACTGTAAGAATTTTAATATAAGCTAGAACTAAAGTAGAGCTGCATGATCAGTCAGTTATATTGCCAAAAATCTGCCTTGATAATTTAGTATAAGTGGGCAAAATGCCTTCAGGATTCAGTATGTGCGTAATAAGATAAGCAAATACAAACTTATTGCTCTTCGATTCATAAAATTTTAATACAAAAAATACTAATAAGGAAGACAAGTCAAAGCTAGTTAGGTATTCATCAAATTACCTCATAGAGAAGACAACAAAATTAGCCTCCTATTGATATGATGATAAGCAAACACAAATATATAATTTTCCAGTTCACAAGTCTTCTATATAAAATGCCATTAGAAAAGGAATGTGAAACTTACTTTCAGGTGCATTAGTTTTCAGAGGCCTTAGAGGTTTTTCTACAAGAAAAAAACGCCGTAACAAACCTACCAAAAAAGCAACCAGCCTTATTGTAGCATCTACAAAACGTTAAAGGATTAGGTGAGGGGTTTAATGCACTGCTCTTACTCAAAACTTCAGGAAGTAATGATAGAGCAGGAGAGGCTCTGGGTGAGTTGGGAAGATGGTCCTGCAGTGGGGCACATGGGGTGAAGAGCGCCAGGAGCTCTGGCAGCAGGACAGTGCAGCCATAGCCACCCACCAGCTGTGGAGCTCCTCTGCAGTTTGCTCTGCGAGGGAGAGCAGTCCTCTGCGCCCTTATCACCTGGTGAGCACACAGGCTGGGGACTTGCTCTGATATGGGCATCTGATGCCAAGTGCAAGCTTTTAACCTTTTGAAATTTCAGTCTCAAACAGTCTTAGAAGGCAACCGGGAGTGAAAATTATTTCATTACTGTTCTCGTCAGACTGAATCACTATCTAAATCACTCAGCTTTTCGGCGCCGTTACTGTTATTTTCCTTGTTAGTGTGCGCCACTGTCAGAAAAGAGAGATTATTTAGTGCCCTTCAGAGCACAGCACTTAAGAAGAAAGTTAACTGCAGCAACACATCCTGGGTAAGGGATTGTTTATTGTACCATGTATCTTGTGCTTTACAATGGGTGGAAATCTCAGTTTAAATTTGTTCCCTATGCAAGTATTTGAATCCTTTGGGTCTTTACACATAAGCTAGATTAGTTTGCCTCATGTTGTAGAAGATGGGGTGTAGCAGGGTACCTGGTTTGTGATTGCAGTGTTGTGTGGATATTGCTAAATGGACTTTAATCAAGTCTCCTGGTTCTAGCCTGCCCTTTGGAGCACAGGGCTGAGTGTACTGAACTTCCGCGTATTTATTGTGCTGCTGAGTTGGGTTTTGCAGCTTGTGTTAATGCTACAGTGGTGAGGCTGTAGCCAGTACTTATTGCATATGTACTGGGGCAGGGATTGAATTGAAGGATGTCCAGATTTGTGGGGCACCTACAGATACAGAAACATTTAAAAAAATATTTCCTGGCTGCATCTGTAGGTGTATTTAGAGTATCATAACTCTAGGTAAGTATTGTAACTCTAAATGAATATACCAGCATAACTCGTACAGCCCATAAATCAGCTCCCTCTATAGACTCAAAAAGAAAAAAATGGGTTTTGCTACCATTTGCTATGGAAATATTTTGCAGTATTGTTAAATTTTCACGCAACCATAATATGTTAGTTCTGCTAGCAGTGTTGACTCCTATTAGCAGCCTGACTGTTACGGAGGTGCTGAGACTGCTACTGACACTGAAGCAATGAACCTGGAAGGGCTCAGCTTTCAAGTTCAGCAAGCCTCCCCCTTCCCATGAACTGGAGATTATTGCAAAGGTCATAAGGCTCATGTTTTCAGTTGTTTCATAGCACTTTTACTGACACCAATTTAAGCCAGGGTGCTGGACAGGAATGCAGGGCACATTGGATATGCTCTTAGTTCTGTCACTAACTATATCCGATAAACTGGACAAGCCATTTCACATCTCCATGCCCCATTTTCCCCACCAGTAAAACCACTTTTGCAAAGCTGAACTCTGTGACACTGCTAAATGTGTTTTGAAACAGATGAGGAAAACATATAAACCCCTGCTCCTGTAAAGCGGGGAATGTGTTAAGCAGCATATAGACAGCATTATATTTGCTCCTGTGGCTTCTAAAAACTTTTACCAGATTCTGATTTTCAACGCTTTTTTATTTTCTCCCAACTAACTCTCCTTTTGAAATGAGTTGCTGCGTTTGTCACCTTGAGACTGACTTGCTGATAAAACAACAGACGAAGGCGGTGACCCCGTACAGTCAGATGTCTCAGACATGTGCATTAATCCGTGATGATGCTGAGCGTGTCTGGAAGAAGCGCTCCCTCATTCTAGCACTCTCCACTAAGGCTCTCTGGAGCTGTTCCTGTAAATGAGAAAGACTAGAAAGCCCTTGAGGTCGCGGTGCTTTGCTAGATATACAGTAAATCAGTGATGAGCGGTGTTCCCCAGGGGTCAGTACTGGGCCCAGTCCTCTTCAATATATTCATCAATGACCTGGATGAGGGGACAGAGTGCACCCTCAGCAAGTTTGCTGACGACACAAAGCTGGGAGGGGTGGCTGACACCCCGGAAGGCTGTGCCGCCATCCAGAGAGACCTGGACAGGCTGGAGAGCTGGGCGGAGAGGAACCTTATGAAATTCAATAAGGGCAAGTGTAGGGTGCTGCACCTGGGGAGGAATAACCCCCTGCACCAGGACAGGTTGGGGGCTGACCTGCTGGAGAGCAGCTCTGAGGAAAGGGACCTGGGAGTCCTGGTGGACAACAGGATGACCATGAGCCAGCAATGTGCCCTTGTGGCCAAGAAGGCCAGTGGCATCCTGGGGTGCATCAAGAAGAGTGTGGCCAGCAGGTGGAGGGAGGTCATCCTNAAAAAACATACCAGTTACATTAAACTTGGTGTAAATTTTCCAAGGTGAGCTCACAGAACTAATTTGCAAAGCGGTATGTTCTACAGTAGGAAATGCAGACTTTTTGCAGGGCTTTAGAGTTCTCAGTCCATCATCTTTTCTGATGACAGAGTTTGATAGAGTTGGAGCTGGGCAGTGAAATAATCAAAAGGGTAAGGCTTCACCCAGGGCCTAAAGACGCTGATCTAGTCAGTAGAATATGTTTACATTGATTTTGTTTTTACCAACTTCCTAAATCTCCTTAAAAAATAATAAATAAATTTGAAAGCTATGTTTTGTCAAATTCAAAAGCTGAGGCCAATAAAGAAAGAGTCCATAGAGCTTGGTGACAAGGCATTGTTCTGGGAAACATAATGTTCTTTTTCCATTCCCTGCTCCCCTACATACAGGTCCCTGTGACCACACATTGTGATAATTGTGGCAGTCTTGTAGGAGCTGGTGTTGGAATTCAGATCCCATCAGGCGACAAGAGGATTTGAATCTGAATCCACCTACTTCTGGCCAAATACAATAATTATTTATTTCCCCCTCCTCCTTCTCCTTCCCTTCTTCTTTCATTTGTTCTTCCCCCTCCTTGCCCCAAAATCATTTGACAAATGCAAATCAAGATTCACAAATACCTTGAAACATCATGGCTGAAGAAAAAAAAAAAGGTCACTGAAAAAAATAAATGAAATGTCAAATTCTGCAGGGTTGATAGGGCACAGATGATACAAATTTGGCGTCAGCAGTGACAGCTGCCGAAGCAAAGGCGAAGTTATAAGTGCTCTTAACTTCATACTGGATACAGGTCAAAATGGTTCAAGCCGTGTTTTGCAGAAGGGGAGGGCACTGGCCTTATGCTGGTGCTGCAGTGGATGTGAGCTCCACGCAGCCCGCCCCCACCTGCTTCTCTAACTCTTTTCCTCCCACTACTTTGTGTCATGGCCGGGCTGCTTGGGGCGCTCATTGCTGTGGGATTTGTAGTCTGAAGATTTCTTTTAAGTGTTGTCCCTTCTCATCTTGAGCTAATGTTGCCCCACCATGTGTAACACCGCCTGGTGTTACGAGTTGCCCTGCTGTCGGGAGCAGAGGCAGCATTTTGTGGATGAGAAAACCTCCGTGTTTGCTGCCTTGTAAACGAATGCCAGTGAGTCCCCACGCTTGGCATTTCAGGCCTGCCCTGCTGAAAACACACTGCATCAACCAACAGTGCCGGGGGGAGGGAAGGTCTGAGAGCAGCTAAATTCCCAGCAGGCCGCTGTGTGAGGAGAAAGCCTACGTAATTAAAATTTGCTGATGCTAGGGATAATGAATGTTATTTACACGTACATGTTTTTAGAACTTAATGAGGAGAAAGTTTTAGAAAGTGGGATCTGGAACCCACCAAAAGGAGAAAACTACCCACCGAAACAGGCAACAGGGGGTTTTGGTTTGGTTTGGTTTTTTTTTAGGTCTCTCACCCCCACCGTGTGGTAGAATATGGATCTGGCCAAATCATTCTGGCCAAATATAATTTTTGAGTCCTCTCATGCCCCCCTGCTCCTCTTCCTCTTTCCCTCCTTCAGTCATTTGCCTTTTTAAAATTTTCCTATTGAAACAAACTGATGAATGAGAATCAGAATTCACAAACGTCTCCTGATGCCGTTGATATTTACAGCTTTAAAAATAGCCTGAATGGGAAGGAATAACACTATGTGTGTTTAGAGGCAGGGCGGAGATGAGGAGGGATCTGTTGACGGCTTGACAAACCCCCATATGTCCTAACAAGAAAACTTGGGAATCTGGTAAGAAATCTGGTGACATCAGCAATGGGAAAGTGTGTACTTGAGCTGAAGCTGGCACCTGAGGTATCTGTGGGTGCTCCTGCTGTGTAATCATTATTTGTAATGCTGTGTGGGATCTCTCTAACTGATCTAGTTATATTAAGTTTTTCTAGCTTGCTCTTCTTCAGTGGGATGTTCAAGAGAAAGAGCATAATACATTGACTGCTACTGTGAACTGAATTAATCTTTATTAAGTGGATTTTAGACAGGGTTGTCCAGATCTGAATGAAAGGATATGTTGATTTTAAAAATGTGAGTGAAACTTCTTAGACACACGCGTCAGTCCATAAATATTCCTGTACCATTTCTCAGTTAATTTAGTCAAAATGTGTCTGTCAAAGCAAAGAGAGGAATCTTGGCCTGAACGCTGTACTGAAATCAGCTTGTAATATATAGATAGCCCAGCAAAAGGGAATAATTTGCTATGAATATTTTGTCCTTTAAATATATGACTATATTTCTAAATCCAGTGTTCCTCCGATTGATCTTTCATCAAGAGCTTGATATTCAGCAGCATTTCAGAGAATTCATGGTCAGGTTCCTCTTACCTTTTTCCAGACTATGTCAGAGCATGCTCTTTCTTTTACATTTGGTTTTCTCTTTACCTAATGGAGAAGTTATTTGACCTGCTTAACAGCATATTGGTGAAGTGCTGCTTCAGTGTGTAGTTTGAGCTTTAGAAAGGGTTGATATAAAGGCATTCCTAAATGATTTGAATTCTACAGTCTGATGTTAGCAGTTCCTTCTGTTCACATACTTGGAGTTGGGAAGAGTGTGCCTTTTTTGGTAGACCATATGTTTAATAAGTAAATGACCTTGATCTCTTGATTGGGAGAACATCGTTCAAGCCTGTGAACAGCATGTGACTCATGAGCTGTTTAAGGCTTTCTCTTCTGAGTTTGACTACTGGCAAACACATTGCTGAAGGTCTCCTTGCAATGTCAGACCTCTCCTACGAAATGCCATGCACGTTGTAACAGTCACGGAACAATGACATGCTCCGCCATGCACTTCTCCATCTGAAGTGGTACCATGATGTTGGCCAAGGCTGCCATCAACAGTTTGTTCTGTGTGCTGTTTTTGATTCATCTGATGACATATAAAAATAGCTCATACTCAAAACAAGCCATGCGATACTGTGTTCACATACGCCCCGCAGTGTGGTTGCTTAGCATGAGCAGGTTTGCATATGTATAATTCTCCAGAAGTGCTCCTTTCTGAGTCTAACGGGTGTTGTGTTATGGTTACGTGTTGTGTTGTGCTATGCTGTGCTAGGCTAGGCTAGTCTATGCATGGGTGCTAAGAAACAGACGAGTCCTTTTTCTTTTGTCATCTGTATGATAAAGTGTGTTTCTTACCAGTGCCAATATCATTCTTGAAAACAAGGTAACGTCCCTACTATCCAAAATACAGACTCTTGAAGTTGATGAATTTCATCGTGCTGCTAGGAATTAATATTTGTAATACTTTGATTTAATAGCCGTAAAGCTTTTTTCTTTCAGATATGATATCAATTAATGTCTTAATATATTTTCAGTAACTTTTTAAATTGTTTCCATGAGATGAACGTACATCAGGAGACAATAAGCCTTTACCCGCCTTACTATTCCATAGGGAAAAAGCAGGTTTCCAGTTTTATTATAGCCTAGTGGAAAGAAAATCATTTAACTCTTTTTTTTTTTTTTTTTCATGTATTCGTTCAGAAAAATAAATAATAGGGAAAGTGATCCACAATGTGGAAATATTCTTGTCAGAAAACTATTAGGTTGTTCAGAACTTTTCTTACATTTCTACCATTTGTATAGATAATGTGTTTTTTCAAGAACTTCTTAGGGCTTTATTATCAACGTCCAATCCTTAGAACAAAAATACTAACAAAAAATTCAAACTTTATAGGTTGAATTATGATGAACATGAGAGGGTGAATAACTCAATTAAGTATTCATTGCACCACCTATCTTAATCTTGAGAGCTGATGCATGATGCACAAATGTAATTAGATTATGCAATTTTAGTTAATATGTAAAAATATCTCATTTTTTATGAAAGTACCAAGTTGAAAATTCAATGACTAACAGCTGTGTAATATTGTTTTAAAAACAGAAGTTTGGCATGGGAGGCTGTTCAGTTAAATGTGGGCTTTTAAAAGCTTTAGATTTCTCAAAAGCGTGCTAAAAGGCTAAAGACTTTTCCCTATCTCTTAAAATGAGGTTTCTGCTGTTGAGCATGTTATTTTTTCCACCCAGCTTGTTATTCACGGTTACAGACATTGCTAGATATGCCTTTCTTTTCCTAGGTTTTCAAAAGTTCCCCAAAGTTCCCCTTGATTCTCCAAGAGCAGCACTGCAAAAGTCTGATAATCCAACTGATTCAGGTACCCAGACTAGAGCTCCTGAGTGCTGAAAATCTAGTCTAAAAAAAAAAGTGAAAACCCCTTCGCCTTATAAATTATCCTGCAGACTTCTTTGGAACCCAATCTGGGACCATGAAACTGAAAGACTGGCTTTTCCTACGTGATATCTTAATAGCCATAATAAAATAATGATCTGATAATTTTGAACAGTGACAATAAGTACTTAGGTTTGCTTTCAAGATTAGAAGGTATTCAACTGTAGGAATTGCACAGCATTTTTAGTTCAAATTCACTGGGATGCACGGTTATCTTTTGCACTTGCTATGAAAAATATTATGAACAGGAGCTGTTTGGTTTTTTTAAAATCAAAGCAATATTCATTCAGTATTCCCATGTTTCATTCACTTTCATCTTGAGTCTGAGCACTGCATAGTTTTCACAAAAAAAACCCTGTTTATTAAAACTGACCTTAGGTTTGCTTGAAAGGTTCGAATATTTTATGGGCTGAATTTTGAGAGGAACATTAAGGGAAGATAATTTCCCTGGCTACAGTTTGTCATTACAAATGTGTCACAGTACTCCAGTATTGTGCTTAATTCAGTGTAGGTGGCAAGTTTATATTGTGACATAATTCCCGTGCCTCTCTTTTAATGGTGTCTTTTTTCATTATTAAAAAATTAGGGTTTACCTCTAAAAATACTAAGGCCTGTCAGTTTCAAGGAAAGTCTTCAAAATGAGCATTTGGCGATGTTTTAGTGATTGGAAATTTGGGTGGAGCTTCAGATGTAACCCCTCTTCAGTTTGTGTGGATTCTTACAGCTGTCTGCATAGACTGTACGGGATTTCTTCGTTTTGCAAACTATCATTGCATAAAAATACCTAAGTTAATTTTGAATGATGCAACCTTGGTACTAAAAGCAGTCTAGTTGCCTTAATGATGCTTTTTTCCCCAGGCTTTATTGAGTTTCTTTTTGCTTTTGTCATGTGGGAATATTCATAATGTGTCTAGTGGTGTAAGTTACTGATTGCATGCAAGTTGATGTAATTTGTTTTGTAAAGGACAGGGTTTTTTTTTAATTCTACTTAGCTCTGTCCTCTCCCCTTTTTCTTTTAAGCCATCCACACCATCCTTTTAGTAACAGGGAAGGTGAAACAAGCCATAATTTTTCAAGTCTCCTGTGAATAACATCACGGTTGAGCTACACAGGGAGCTTAAAGCCCAGTACCAATTAATTCCAGTTGTCTTAGCATTTAATACAGTGTCTGTGCGCATGGGGGTGGTGCACAGCTGTTTATTTTCCAGTCTTAGAGGCAGCAACACCATGCCAAATAGAAACTGGGATAAGGGAAGTTGAATGTATTATTTCTTATGCCTGTTTACAATTTTGCCACACGTAGCACGTTGCCTTTCCTGACACTGAGGTCCTTAAAAATGTGAATAATCCAGTAAAGTTCATTTGTCTGCCATTGTTGGAGACATCTCCTTTATGAGAAGGTCGTTTTAAGACTGTCAGGTCTGATATCAGTTCAGCTGACATTACTCTTGTCACTGAGTGCTATTTCCTCCTCTCTGTTCTGCTTCAAACTGTTTGAAGCCTCATGGCTGGCTAGTCAATGTTTATGAGGTAAGTAAACATTGAGTAAGTAATATTTACTTACCTCATGTAAGTAAAACTGTAAGTAACTTTGTGTGCGGACATTGAAAAGTCTGCAGCAGAAATCATTTTGGGAAAGGGTAGCAATTGTAGAAATTGTTTTGACTGTTTAAGTAGCTCTACATATTTAAAGAAACCATTTTAAAATGACTCCTTTTTTAAAAAATGCATACACAGTTGTTTATGAATCTTGTTCCCTTGGCTGATAAACACTTTCTTCTGAGATGAAGGACCATGAGTGGTATTTAAGGATTCAATTCTTTACTTCAACAGCTTCTGAGTAGTAGGTCAAGTCTTGTGTGTTTGGGACAGATTCTTATCCAGCTTACCTTGCCATGTTCCATTCTGTATTAAAATTAATCCCCTCCCTGCCTCACCATGCAATTCCCATTGCATCCAAGAGAGTGATGGAACTGTGTAAATAAATCGGGTTTAGAGAAGTGCATTTCACCTCAGAATAGATTGGCAGTTTGGAAATACCCTAGCAGGGCACCCAAGTTAGTAGTGAGCCATGTCTGTATTAAGACAGCTTAATGATTGTGTGCAACCAAAGGTGAAGGAGGAGGTGATGATGTGCACCAGGATCGTCAGCATTCCTGTACGGCTTCATGTAAATGTGGTGAAAAGCAGGGAGAGGAAAGGGGGAAGGCTTTTGAAGCTGAATAATGGGCACAGCAAGATCTGTGTTCTAGAGGAGAACGTGTCCCCTTCATGGCAGATGCTTTCCCATGGAAACACTGCGCGAATGTAGGACTGCATCTTTGACCTAGCACTATGAGGAATCTAGATGCATATGAGATGACATAAACCTGGCTCCATTTGCACACTATCTTCAACTAGTTTATAGGGTTTATTTGCATACCTGTATCTCTATAAACCTGTGTCTGCTTTACCTTTTATAAATGGCTACTTGCTTTAACTCATGTTTTGATCCCGTTTGAGTTAAAAATTACTTTGAGGTAAGGGACAAACATAGAATCATAGAATTGTTTTGGTTGGAAGAGACGTTTAAGATCATAGAGTCCAACCGTTAATAACTGCCAGGTTACCACTAAGCCAGGTCCCTCAGCACTACATCTACATGTCTTTTAAATACCTCCAAGGATGGCAACTCAGCCACTTCCCTGGGCAGCCTATTCCAACGCTGGACAAACCTTTAAGTGAAGAAATTTTTCCAAACTTCCTCCCTCCTCCTCATTTCCACAGGGAGAGAATAACTTATCCTGACCTCTTTCTGTGTCCTGCCTGCTAGGCTCAGATTTTCTCTAGGTTAAGTTGGTAGTAGTCCACAAAGACAAACTGCTCAGTGGATGGTTATGAGGCACTCCCAGCTTCGCGGTGCCCATCCTTGTCTGTACACCATTACACAGCTGAAAGCCAGCTCAATTTTCTTCTTTCAAAGCCTATCATCTATCTGCTGAACAAGCCACATGCAGGTTGATTCAGGAGGATTAAAGGATGAAAACTGAGAGAGCAGGAAAATCTCCAATATAATAAGGAAACGTATTTTTCAGTTCCTGCTGTTCTTTCTTATTACTCTATTTTCCAGTATATTCACTTAATCTGCTGCCCTAATTTTGACATTTTTAATTTATCCATTAGCTGTGATTAAGATCATACTACATTCATGAGGACTGACTTTTCTTGCCAAGAAGCTTTCCTGAGCTATTACAGTTCTAGCAAGGGGCCGTACCTCACTGTAGTCAAGTTTAATTGCTCCTAAAATGTTTATTTAGAAAAACCTGCAAGTTTAATTCCAACTCTTTCCTTACTAATTAAATGGTATTTGTTCTCTGTATAGCCATGTAATGTAATTATTTCATTACCAGAAACATGATGTACTAAAAGTCTGGCAGGAGAAAAACCCAGTAGGGCAGATTTGAAGAACAGTTTGCCATGTAGTTCATGCTTTCATCATAAAGAAAATTTTACACGTTATTTGAAAAACATGGGATGCAAAGGTTTTATGAGACAGCTATGTTTTCCACCATGTAAAAGGAACAGCTATGTAAGGCTTACGTATGGTCCTCTCTCTGATGAGCAGAGATAGGACATGAGGAAATGGAATGAAGCTGCATCAGGGGAAACTTCAGGTTGGATGTTAGGAAATGGCTCTTCACTGAGAGAGTGCTCAGTCACTGAAACAGGCTCCTCAGGGAAGCAGTCATGGCACCAAGCCTGCTGGAGATCAGAGAGCACCTAGGTGATGCTTTTTAGTCACATGGTTTAGTTTTAGGTAGTCCTGCAAGAGGCAGGGAGTTTGACTCAATGATCCATATAGGTCCCTTCCAACTTGAGATAGTCTATGTTTCTATGATATAAAATACAAAAGCGTAACGGGAAGAACCTTAAAAAGGGAGCACATCATATATATGTAGCAAAGAATTTATTCATAGTACATTTAATGCTGTAATGTACTCCAAATTACCAAATGAATATACAAAAGCTTCATTAATAACACGAGTAAAACTGTTACACAAAGGCCTGATTTCTCTCTACCCCTTTTCTCTAGTGCTACGCTCTAGCCTCCAGCTTGGGGTCCTGTGGTTGGCAGCCTCAGCCTGACTCCAGCAGAGCAGGAAGGGGGGCTGTGACAAGTCTTGGGCCACCTTGAGGTCTTCACCAGGAGTCGTATGACGTTTGTGGTAGAATTTCTGCCTCCTCAGTCTGGAGTCTGGGTTTATGTTTATATATTTCTTTCTCATCATAGTTTGCTTTGTTTTCATTGAGTTCTTGTTCAAGTTTGGAAGTTGCACTCCCAGCATCAACTAAGATGAAGGGCTATTGTTTTTATGCAGGAACTACCTGGGTTTGTCAGACCTTTGCCATGTACTATTACAATATTTGCAGAATTTAAGATAGAATAGATTAGACAATCATCACTCGACCCACCAGATGACTGCTAAAACATGCTAAAGCCAGTTGATGCCAAAGCAATCCCAAAGAATTGCAAGGACCATGCACTGTCAAATCATTGCAAAACCTATGGTCTTTTATTATTTATGGCAAAAATCACATTTACTGGGTTATAAAGGAAGGGACAGTGCCTTTACAATTGGCCATATGCTGTTACACAGTGAAGGCTGATTTATTGTTCCATGTGGAGAAAAGAGGACATGAATACAGCTGCTCCAGGAGCAGGATATTACAGATATGCATAAGTGTGATAGCACAAGCTGCATGGCTTTAGCACAATAGACACTTGAGATGTAATATTCTTGGTGCCAGAAAATGCCTCCTGCTAACTTCAGTGGGGCTGATGAACGAGAGTAAAAAAGGAGGTAGGATCTTTATTATGTAGACTTGAAATTCTTAATTAGGTTACTTTCTGAACTTGAAATTGTTGAAGCATTTCCGAGAATCAAACTTTATTCATACTTTGTCACGCAATGCAGCTGAATTCAATTTGCTGGTATTGTCACTGCTTTATTTTTTTCATTTTTTTAAACATTTTAAAGCAGAATCATGCCTGACTGTGTTTGTGCTATGAGTGGGAGGAAAGGGTACAGAGACCATCTTATCACCTGTACTGCTACATAATAGTGAAATGTATTATGGCATTTGCTCTCTCTTGGACGAAGAATTTGCTGATAACTTACCTGGGACTGTGACTGTGGTCAGAGCTGCCCTGGTTGGCTAAAAGTATTTCTTAAGCTGGTAGGGACAGACAGTATTGTGACACTAGAGAGCTCTTTGCCCTTAATCTCTGTCTGCTTTGCACTGGCAAAGTGCAAATTTCACTATCTGACATGAAGGCAGGCCACCTGCGTGCTCTTTCTGACATTGAGAGTCTTTTTGATGTTATATAGAAGATCTTGTGTCATTATAGTCAGAGAAACATGGTTCTTGAGATCACATGTCTATTTGTTATCTACTTATGTTGATTATGTCCTAAACTCTCAGGCACAATTTTTTTATCTGATCTTGGGAGTTTGAATTCACATCTGCTATCAAACAGTTGATGAATGATAGCTGACCAAGATGAAATGATCAGGTCTCCTAGCAGATGCTTTCAAGATGCACTAATGGCTCTTCTTCTGTCATCAAGGGCATGCTCAAGAGATTATTTTCTAGGCATGTAGCTGAACTTCAGCTGCCTGTTGGGTTTAGAATGCAAATGCCCTCATCTGCTGTTTCTGTTTGTATTTTTTTAGGGCAGGAAGTAAGTGAACATTATGTAACTAGAGGTCTTTCATCACGTACAGAAAATTTTAGCAAGGTTTTTTGGCTAGCTGTCTGTTATATTGAATACTGAAAATGATGAAGAGCTACTATCTGTAGTGTTTCTTATTATATGCATTAAGCAGGTGCTGAATGAAAGTGTACAATGATGTACACAAGGCAAATGAGGAAAGTCTGAAAATTAAAGTTACCTTCCACCCTGCTATAGCTCTGCAATGGTATGGTTTTTTAATTCCCCTCCCACATAATTTCTATATTCTTTGCAAAAAGATGAGATTTGCAGTATGCCACATGATGATCAGATTCATGCCATTTCAGAAAAGTGTTTGGAAGGAAATATTTCTGTCATTTGAAGGAATTTCTTTACAACTATCAAGGTAAATTACTGTGTTCATGTTGGCTTCCAGACTAGCAACGTGAGTGCACAACAACAGTGCAAGTTGTCCCTGTACAATGTGCTAACGTGCCCTCAGGAAAGGTGGCATGGGGATTTAAAATTAAGCTAAATTCATTCTTTGTCTCTGTCACCAAGAGGAGCAAAAATGATGTGGAAAATGTCACAGTTAAATTAGGGAAGAATAGTAGATAATGCTTTTATGTACCTGAAGGATGTAATCCTGGTTGAAGAAGAAGGGTTTGACAATAGGTCTGAAGAAGGAAATAATGAGAGGAAATTAGTAAGTGAAATTTAGATTGAATATCAGGGAATTCGTCGAGACAGTGAAATCTGTTACAACCTGGAATTGTCTCCCAAAGGAAGACACTGGAACTTAATTGCTTTAGGCATTTTAAACAAGTCTTGTCAAGCTGCGTGGAAGAAATGTGAAGAAGAATCATGGACTTGCAGAGGGATACACTAGGTGACGTTCTCAGCTTTGCCACCTTTCATTGCTTTGATTCTTTAACCGCCAGCAGGAGTGACAGTAATGATGGTGGCAATTTTTACTTGGGGGGGAGACCTGGTTTTTTTAAGAGCTCAGCTGTATTTCTGTGTTGATCTGAACTAGCCTTCAGGCACGAAAGTTCAGAATGATGAACTAATGCTTTATTTGGGATGATACACTGCAACCTGCAGTTAATTCACTTGTATGGCAAAAGTTCTTTTAGGTGACCAGGGAGAAACATTTGTTGAACTGGAGAAAGTGGACAGTAGTGTGACTGCAAGGCACGGGAGGTGTGTGCTGCTTGCCTCTGAGACTAGAGGTTGCTCCTGGGGGCTTGGGGAGAGGAGGAGGAGGAGGAGGGGAGGATGTCCTCAATTACCCTGAGGTCCAGGTTAAAGTCTGATCCCAACTATTATTTTATAGCTTTTTCTCCTTGCAGCAGGCAACATCGGAGTGGGAAGGCAATAAATTACAGCCATTCCAGATAAGATCATCTCTCCTCTCTATGGGACTTAAAAGTGAAATTAATAAAGAAAAGTTATTCAAGTTTAATTATGCCCTCCTCCTACACCAAACCACAAAGACTCTAAGGATACAGGACTGTAAACACAAAGAAAGTAAGCGCCGAGAACTGTATAATTAAACAAATTCATATTAGTTGCAGTGCAGATTTTTGCACGGTCACATTTAAAATCTTATTAATTGAAATACAATGTAAACTCATTTGTATTAATGTATGCCAGCGTGCAGGCACATAAGCATGCCAGAGAACAGGTACTAAGAACGTTGCAACTTTTTGTGGAAATATATGGCACAGATATCAAACAAAGAAGTCAAAGATCACTGACCAAGACAGAGAGAAAAAACGGTTGTTTTCCCAGGAAATGAATCCACTGGGATTTCTGTAACCAAGAGTCCTGGTCTTCACTGGGTATGTGACTAGATCTCAGTTCTTCTCTAAGCTGTATATTTCTTTGACTGAAAGGCCAGTGGGTTTTTTTCTATTTGCTTGCTGGTGAAGGCTGTGAATTTTTGATGAAAACAAGTGCGAAAAGTGGGGGCAAAGAGAGGGAGCTGGGTCTGAATGTGGAATACCATGTCCCGCCAAGAGTGAGGTTCCCCCGTGCGTGCTTCACCTGCAGATGTGACGGACAGGCAGAGTAAAGTTTATTTGTACTCGCTGTCCTCTGTTCTTGCGCGTGCAGCATTTGCTTGTGCAAATCTGCCTGGCCCTATATTTTGCACTTATGTGTCTCCGTTTTGGGTATGGTGGTGGCCTGTGGGGTACACGGCAGAAGCATTGGCCCCTTCTGTCAGGTGCAGCAGGGCCGTGCCGTGATTTGTTCTCACAGCATGCACTGCAGGCAAGGAGTTTGCTTGCGCGCTTCCACTTACGGAGTACCCAGTGTATTTCATAGTGGTATAGATTTACCTGTCATCCGATGCTCTCATCGCTGCCATCTGTTTAGTAGATTCATTTGGGGTCTCGGTTTCTACAGTTACCATGAAAGGTCTTTGAATTAAGGACCATAATTTTATTATGTGTTTGTAAAGCATCCAGCATGATGGGTGTCCACTTCCATTTTGCGACCAAGAGCGAGTATTAAATTTCCAGTTATGCCAGTTACTGCTATCCATTGTAAAGCAAATCCTTTTCCCACTCTGCACAGCAGGCGAGATGTTTCTCGTTGTCTGCATGGGAGCAGGATTTACTCCCGTCAGAATACATGAAGTCTGTTTTCATTAGATATACTGCTGCATTTTTACTCTTTTAATGTGATGAAATTACAACGCTCAACTATTTGCTGAGTTTAATACCTGTTATAAACACCTACACATTGACCTGTGGAAAAATTTAGATGTGCCATAGGTCAGATAGATTTCAAAGAGCTCTTAAAAATGGTGACAGAAGGGCAGCCGTGTATGTGACAACAATACATCATGTAAATTACAACGATAAATTTTAATTAAAAGAGACTGAGATGCATCTTTAGAGGGAGAAAATGCTACTCTCTGAAAATGTGGCAATAAATGTAAATGGCTTACTGTGCTTCTGCCTTCGCTTTTGGAGAGGGTGAGGAGGGTGGCACACTTCAAAGATTGTGCATCAGTTCAGCTGCTCTATTAGAGATGTGCTGAGCAAAGAAATATTGATCCTAACAGCATAGTGAATTTAAGATAAGATCTGACAGTATTAACAAGAATAAGGCTTGACGGTCTCTTCTATCCTAGTAAATAGCATCTCAGGATATTAAAAAAAATCAGATAAATTTAGATTTCAACACATGAAAAACCATAGTCTGTGATATATAGGCTGTTTTAAATTCCTACCTGTAAATGACTTATTTCAAGGTAATTAGTTTGAATTTGCAGGGTGTAGTTTTTATTCCGTATTGCTGCAAAGTATTTTTCTTTAGTTGACAAACAAATACGCTTGCAGATTACGTAAGGGATCTTTTCATTAAATTGTGGCATCAGCTACAACTGTGCAGCCATGGGCAAGTTATTTAAGAAAAATAATAATTTAAATATGTCTATTACTTATGCAACTGCTTAAAATCAAATGCACGTCTCAAATTTGGGACATGAGGATTTTACCTTCTGAAAATACAAGGGAGAGTCATGGTAAACATGGGAATTCTCTGTTACAGAGAAAGGCTTTGGAGAGCCCATTTCTAGGCTCTGGGGCCAGAGTGGTGGCCTGTAGATCCTGACTGACAGATGCTTGCCCAACTTTTTCCTTATAATCGTAGTGAAGAAGGCTTCATTGCCTTGGCTGGCAGCCTGCTCCACTTCTCACATGGCTGTGGAGACTCGTATGTCTAAATCTCACTCATCCCCCTGTGCATGTGTGCAGCGGTGGATCGCCTCCTCACTGCCTCTTGCAAACTCTGAGACGTTGGTATCGTGTCCCTCCCTAGCTGTATCTTTTGTAGACCATCAGACCAAATCCTTCAATGCTCATTCATGGGTACATGATGAAAAAACACTTAATTCAGCCTGTTAGTTTTGGCTCCTTCTTCTGGCCTCTTTCCTATTTCTTCTCTTAAAGAGTAGACTCCAGGAGAGGCCTCCCAAACACTAGGAAAAGAATAATAACCAGCTTCCCTGTCTTACAGAGTGCATGTGTGTCACTATAGAGCAATTTAGGATTTGTGTCCCTTAGGATTGTGCCCCTTTAGTCCCTTTGTGTCCGCTTCCCCCCCCCACCCCCAGCATGGGCTGTGTTGACTTGCAGCTTTGGAAATGGAGGTTTGTTTGCAGTTGGAGAGTAGCAGCTCACCCCTGTGACTGCGCCTGGGTCCTCGGTTGTGTCACTGCTTTAAGTACGGCACCTCTGGCCTGCTGCCCCTGTGGCACTCTCTGCTAGCACCTTTTTAGACCTCGAGGGTACATTAGAGATGTTTCTTATCCAGTCTGAGAAATGTGATCTTTAATAGTTTTGGGAGGTGTCCTAATGAAATGGATAGAAAGAGCTGCTCTCACATCTGGCCTTTATCAGGTTTCTGTTAGCTGGACCAGCCCCGATCTGATTTGAGTCAGGGGTCTTAAATAATAGTGTCCATTTTTATAGACCAGTAAGTTGTTTACCCAGGGAAGAATTTTCGTAACATAGATTTAGAAGTTGAACACTTGCATTCTAGAAACCTTTGTATTGCATCCTGAGTCTTGCTGAAATGTGGATCCTCTGGAACTTTTGAGAAAAGAGGTAGCCTCGAGCAAAGGCGATTGCTCAGAGTCTAAGGTCAGCTGAGACAAAATAGAGGTCAGAGTAATGGCATCAGACTTAATGGTAGATGTTTTCAGTTCCGTGGAAAGCCTCTTAAGACAAGAGGTGAGTTGCCAGAGAAACAGGGCATCCGAGGAAATTTAAACTCTAATTCTAAACAACCAGGTTCTTAAAAATACATATTCTTAGGGACAGCTATGGGAGAAATGAAGTTTTATAATTTTGTCATATATTTATCTGAGAGATTCACACATTTTTTGCCTGGTTGAGAAAAATCACAATAGGCATTCTTTCATCTAGAGTGGGCAAGAACTCTGTTTAAATATAGGAAAAGTAATGTACCTAACCGCTAATAGTGATGAACCTTTCAAGGCTACTGTAACTGAATATTTTCAGGGTGACTCATGACTAATTTAAGCTTATGATGGCATTGAAGCCGAGGACTAACTATTGAAAAATTGTAACTTACTGTGAAAGATCTATAAAAGAACTATCTTTTTAAAGTGTTTGCTTTTAACTTTACTCTTCCCGGCTTTACTTCTAGTTTATATGGTATATAATTCTAGAGTTGAACCTGCAGAAGCTAGATACATTGTGGCTTTAGAGATGATACATACACTTTCAAATTACACTTTATGACCCAGTGTCCAAAATGTAATTTTAGCCTGTCTGAAGAAGTAGGGAGCAGTTTAAGTATCCGCTGGTTGATGTGACAGAATCCCCTAGTAAACCGATGGCAGCAGCATCTGCACTTCAATTCCCTCTTTTCAAAGCCATCTTCTGATATGCCTGTATGTTATGGTTATTTTCTGAAGGAAGCTGGGAAGGAACAGGGAGTAGGTGGCTGTGAGATACCAACAACAAAAGCGTGGCGATTTAGTTAACCTACTGGGTTTAGGGCAGAGAGTTTACTTGCGCCGGTCACATTGTTGGGAGAGAAAAAAATGTAGTGGCCAAATAGGAATGCAAGCTTGATGCTGCTTGATTTGAGTTTTCATTGGCAACAGTCTCTTATACAATGATATAATTTGAATTTCTAGAAGAAAGAGGGGGGGGGAAAAAGCTAATGTATGTGTATTTTTTCTGTAATTGAAGCATGAGAGAAGCAAGATCCCCCCAAGAGAAGAAAAAGAAGGAGATCCCCAAGAGGACCCTTTGATACTCCATTTGTATTGCAAGGAAACCTGATAGTCTCTGGAAATATATTTGAAGCAGCATTGCCTGCTTGTTCTGAGTCAGCGTGGTCCGTTCAGTGGTGAGTCCTGCTGTCCAGCTGGCGCTGCCCCATCCTGCTGGAGTCTGCATGGGGAGCCTGGCAGAGGGTAGCATGGCTCTGAGGTGTGATTTTCCTCTCTTTTCTTTGATGCCAATAGTCCAGTTGATCTCTTAACCTGGTAGTCCATTTTTAAATGTCCTCTGTAATAAAACTGCGTGAGGCTGATCTGAAGAATACCAGGTTACCTCCTGTTCTTCAGGAGTAAAAATCTCAGGGACACTGGTCACGGCATTCAGATATCTCTTAGTATTTATACCTGAAACTTACAATTTACCAAAAACTTTCTACCAAGCCCTTCTCAAAAATGAGGATATCAGGTGCCAAGTTAGCGTGGAGTACCCTTGAAAATTCAAGCAGTGCTTCTGGCAACTGTTAAATGTTGAGCTGTTTTCTTCACTGAGAATATTTTTTTATTTGCAGTTGGTTAAGCGCCTTCCACAGCTTACTCAGTGATGAGGATAGGTGCCCGAGACTTTGCTAGATTGTGCTCTAAGGACAAAAATGTCTTATCTGATCTTCAGAGAACCATCATTTAAGTTGTTAGATGTTGAGAAGATCTTCTGATACTGTGCAGTGTGTCCATATGGTCTCGACTGCTGAAATGACAACCTGTGTATACACGTAGATGCCCACTTCTAGAGCTTTGTCCTTCATTTCTCAAATGAGGTGGGAGTGGCAAGAGAGGCATTGGGAGGTAGAAGAAATTAGGATGAAACATGTAACACTGAATTTTTTTACTAAAGCTAATTTCAGGGTATAGCTATTGTTAAAAGAAAATGAGTACCTCACAGTGTGTTAAGATGTCTTTTAGGAAAATCTGATGTTCAAGAATCGGAGATGAGAGTATCTTATTGGGAAAATATGCTGATGATGTACGTGATTTTTAACGTACTGTTTGTTCTGGAGCATTCCCATATGGTCTTTTTGCATTCATCTTTGCAATCTCTTGCTGATTCTTTTGTCTTTACTGCCTCTCCATCTTCTGCCTTTCATCTTTTTTCTATTATTTAGTGTGTTAACCATTTACTTGTGCCTCTTACAGGCATCTCTTTTCCATCTGCCTTGGTGTTCAGTTGTGCAGGGGGCAGAGGGGGGTTGCCAGCTGCCTTGAGAAGATATATTCTCATGGAATAACTGGTTTCGCTTCCCAATAAGCACTCCTGTCTGTGTCAGTTTGGCAGAATGCTCACAGGCACTATATCTTAGCAGAGGAAACGTTATTTCCAAAGCTATATCATGTGTGTAAAAGCTGATTTTAAAGCCTGGGGAGTTTCATTCTCCAGTTTATGTACTGACAGTCTGATTTGAATAAGATTTATATTCTCTAAAGGAAGGGCTGCAGCCCAAACCAAAGCCCATTGAAAATAGTGGGAATCTTTCCATTGCCTTTGCTGGGCACTGGATCTGGTCCTGGCAACCATGAAAAGCAAGAAAAAGAGGAATATTGAGTCCCCAGGCTTTTTAGCCAGTAGCTCTTCTATAACTGCACAGAAAATGTCCTGAGAGTGGGCAGTTCTGCATGTATGTATTTAAGCATTCAGTGATAATAAATTATAAATAAAGATACACTATCCAAACACAGGGAAGGTTTTTTTTGAATAGTTCTATTATTTGAAATCTAAGAACCATTTGTAAAGAAGGTTGTATAGGAATATACAGGTATGTCTTAATATAAATACTGATTTAGGTTAGCAACTATGGAAATGAATGAGCAGTTTAATGCGTTGCTGTCCTAATTTCTGCTTTCCATAAGATTAATTATACTTTCAGTTTCTCATCACAGTTCCATGTTTCTGTGCATAGCTTAAAGTATAAAAGAATCCAAGACTCCTTTCTGATAATGTGATGCATCCTTTTCACTGTTTGCTGGGATCGTGGCTGGCAAAAGTTTGTCTTTCCGCTACATTCTTTGGAGACCTTCCTGCCAAACAATATAAAGATCCATAGTTCAGAAATACTGCCCTGTGCAGGTAGCAACAGCTCCCGGTGGTGGAAGTCCAAAGGTGGTTAAAATCCGTTTTAAAGATGAGAGAGGGTTAACATCAGTGCAGTGGCATCTGGTTCCTACTGAAAGACAAGTGGCAACAAACTGTCTGACACATTCAAGAATCTTCCTGTTGGCCTTTGTTTTTCGCTATGTGTCTCGCAGCCCTTGTAACGTTATAAAGGTCTTCTGGGAATGGTAGGTGCACATGCAATCCTTCCACGCGCAACAAAAAGAGAATTGCGTTTGACATAGACAACATCAGGCTAAAATGAAAAGCGATATAAATGTTTGCCTCAATTCACAGCAAAACTTAGAGGCAGGAATATGCAATTAGTGCATGGGAAGTGATGAAGGGATTGGCTACAGCAACGGCAATGCCAAAGCAGAGTGCCCAGAGTGCACTTGCTTGCAGATGAAACTTGGTCAATAATGTAATGGTAAGGTGAATGCTCTCATCTTCTTGAGATAATGATCCCTTATGAGGCAGCTTGACGTCCTTCTCTTCCCATGGCAAAGCTTATTTACTGTACTTCCTTTTTGGGTAACATAAAGTACAGACAAGTGTGAACATTGCTGGCAGTAGAGAGAAGAGGTAAGAAGCTCCAGGGGAAGGCAGATGCAGCTAGGCAAGCTGCAGCTTCACCTCGTGGTGAATTGCCCATAGCTACAGGAGTTTCTTAGACTTCCCTTGTATTCTCATGTAATAGTGTTTAATGGGGGAAAAAAACACCCTGTGTCTTTATCCTAATTCTGGAAGCTAGAGAATCATTTTATTTTACCTCCGCTATAACAAGCAGACTGTTATCTTGTGAGTTTGTACCTTTCTGGACAAGAGGTATCTCTGTGCTTCCTCAATTGCCCTTTATTCTGTTACAGCTGAGCTGTGGCTCTACAATCTCAGAGAAGCTGAGGCCACCAAAATGTAAAGCAACGGGAAAAAATTCCCATCCATCAAGTTTTTGTTATGCAGAATCGTATCTGTCACAGATGATGATGTGTTGTGCATCTTGCAATTTAGGTAGCATGTACTGATGTGCTGTGCGGTTAAACGTTATTATTGTGTATTCCACAACTTGAGTTAAAATTGACTCGACTGCAGCTTAATAGGACTTGAGCAGACTGTATAAATGCAAGTCATTGCCGCCTAAATGTTGTGGAGTTTTGGTGAGCGAAGACAAGTGTCAAATAAACCCTTTTATCCGAAGACAGAATAATTCCCTGCTTTAATCCTAAAACAAATGCAATTTGTGAAAAGTCAGACATGAGAGAGACTTATATTTTGATAGGCTTTATAAGGAGATATTGGGGTAAATATGGTATTCAGAGATGGCTGTCATGCCAGTGGGTTAGAACAAATTCCGTTAATAATTAGTGCAGTAAAGCTCTGACAAGATGCTTAGTTTGAGCTCAGCCTTTGTGGGTTGTGATTAGACTATCAGTGCTATATCAATGGTATTTTTTTGTTTGTTTTAATACTACATCAATTCTACCCCCAATGTGGTGATCTGATAAACATAACTTGAGCCTGGGAGAAGAAGCAGCATTCTCACATCTTAGTTTATCCCTCCTGACATTAAATACATTCCAGGCACGCTTCTCTCTTATATCGCAGCGTCTGAATTTGAGTGGATATATTTGCAATAGGAGTTTTAACGGATACATGTTTATTTTGACATCTAGTGTTAAATGTCTTCAATATGTACTATGGCATTAAATTCCAGCTTGCATATGCAAGTATTCTAGCATTCTAGCAGAGATTGAAAGCTTACACATTAACAGCTTGTTTCAGATATCTCAAAGGTATTGCATAGCCTTTCTTCTCATAGGAAATATAGTGGCAGATGCTATCACTAATAGTGCTAAAAGAGCCTCACTTTGTGCATCTCTGTGGACTAAATTCAAGTCCCATTAAAATCAATGGGAAGGTTCTGTCTGCCTGCAAGGAAAGCAGAGCAGGCCTTGCGTCTTTGAACTACACTGGCTGCAAATGTCTTCAGCGCACAAAACGTCTTAGTCAACACTTCGGAAGAAACCGATGCTGACAGCAACTGGGATTATTTTCGTTTTCCCATAAATACTGCCTTAAAAATAACTCATGAATGTGCGCTTAGTTGCAAACATGTTTCAGAGCGTGGCAAATTCAGAAAGTGTTGAGGTCTTTCAGAAGTTTGGATATTTTATTTTTTTTAATAAGTTGCAAGAGATACGGTATTAGTAATAGTGAATTTGTCATGTAGAAATACACAGCTGCTGCGCCAAAGACCTTTTACAGCATTAGGACTAATGTTATGAGTGGGCCTAATTAAAAAAATCTCTGTGTTTTGGTATTCTGTTTTTTTCTGTCTGAGCAAGGGTCTGACATCTTGTGTTATTCATTACATGTGATGATAATATCTAATTAACGTCTTTTCTGCTTGCCTGGAAATTACCACAGGAAATCCTTTCAAATATCAGCTGCCAATGTCTGTTTGATAGTCCAAATCAAGGGCCAGCTTCGATAAAAAGCTAACTGCGCAGTTAGTTCTGGGAATTTTGGTATGGTTAACTGTAGTGGGGATGCTATATGTGTGTGTGTGTGTGTGTATATATATATATAAAAAAATATGTATGTGCCCGCAGTGATGCAAACCCAGAATATGGGATGCCAGGGAACAGACTCAGAGGTGGGATTTTTACTGAGTGTACAACCATCAGGAATGGAATGATTTCTGTGAAATTCATTCTCCATAGATTTATGGCCACCTGACTTTTATTAACTCACTGCTTGGCTCCTGCATGATGATTTACCTTGCTGTGTTATAGGGCCTGATGTAATTCTCTCTTTAGCTAAAGTCTAGAGTGACTGCGATGCTTATAACACTGGGAAGGTGGCGCCTGCTTTGGCATTTAAACGCTCCCTGTATTGTTCCTCCTAACTCCCAGACTTGCTCAGCAGATCGTTTCTGCCAAACCGCAGATTTTCTTTCTCCCTTCCAGTTGCTTCTATTGAGTCCATCGCTCTGCTGTTTTATCTCACATTTGCTGTTCAATTAGCGTTAAAACAAGTGCTGCTTTGGCTTATAGAGGCTATTGGTGGGAGACGGCACAACTTGGGTGTTTGTCAGCAATGGTCAGAGGTTATAAAACCAAACTCCCCACCACCACATTGCCCTCACTGTGTAGAAGTTCTGTTAAAGTCTTAAGCCCTTTTAGTTTTCTTGTGTCCATTTTCCACTCCCCCCATGGACTAGCAGTGGTGGCCATCCAGGAGGGCAGGGGATGTGCCTGCAGTGCCCTCTGCACCCAAGGGCTCCCTTTACGCCCCTCTTTGGAGCAGGCAGCCACTGTGCTGGGGAGGAACGGGCTGCTCTCCTGCGGGAGGTGAGAGAAGGGCTGTCTTCCCCACTGCTGGCACCGTACACTGCCTTTTACAGGGGCTTTGAGGGCTTTTCTCTTCAGCTCATCCTTTCGCTTACTGGAAGATGAAGAGCCACCAGTAACAGATGAGTTATTGCCAGCTTGTTTCCTGCTTTTGTCAAGTGAATAGATTTAGGACTTGATTAAATGACAGTCTTGGTCACTTTTTTCCTCCTCCTGCAGTGTTGGGGCCAATGGATGAGAGCTTTGACAGAGAAAAATCCCATGTCATAACCTAGGTAGGATTTTGAAATTCGGGAAATGATGGCATCATCTTTTCTTCATACAGCAATTTCCTTTTAAATTGTATGGAAATGCAGTGGACGGTCTTGTAATCCATTTATAAAAATAGATTTCCTTCATACAGATAGTTTTATTGTTATCTTTAGGAAATGAGAAAAATATGCCTATATCCAGATAGATATATGTTCAGACGCAAGTAGTCCGTGAACACCAAAGGCAGTTTTTGAACAGCTCTAGAACTGCAATCTGTATTAATGCTTTCTAATATGCGTGCATATAGTTGTTCACTTCTCTGCTGACATATTTTCCCAGGGGAAATAAACACATTTTACCAGTTTGCCCATGGCATTCACTCCCTGGCTTTAATTTCATAACGATGGAGCAAAAAGCCACATAAGGGTTTGCCTGATAAACAGAGATGTTTCTTTCCTTATCTAGCCATTATGAGGCAGTCATCAAAATTAAGTTAGGAATGAAAGGAAATAAAATCAGTGGTAATGAAGCAAGTGTTCTAATACATGGTTAGCATATTACTACAATGGCAATGGTGTTAGCTCTTAGCAGAATTTTTTTTCGTTATGGACTTACAATGCCACAACCCTTGGCGTTAAAGTTATTAACGCCCTGTTCCAGCCTTGCTCCACTGTAGAAGGAAGACCTAACCCAATGAGGCACCCATTTACGTTTAGGAGGTATGGGTTGTCACCGGGACCATGGTGGGACTTCTCTGGAAAATGTGAATTTGCTGCAAAGGCGTGTGACCATAACTGTCTGTATGGCCTACTGGCTCAAATGCTGTCCCAAAGCCCGGGAGCCTGCGTGCTGTTCCTGTCTCTGTTGCTGGCCTTTGAGTGATCTGACACAAGCTACTTCCTCTGGGTTTTACCTGCAGATTAGGCACAAGGATGCTGGTTTTCTTTTAAAACACATGAAAGGGAGATGGGTGGTATTTTTTGTTAAAGCCCAGGAATCTAACAATCAGTCAGAGGTGGTCTCATTAATAAACTTGATATTGGCAAAAGGTTTTCTGGTGATCTATATGTTTAATGGCACGAGTCTTTGAATGCTTTGATTGATACTTTTTGAGGTAATGCAGTGAGTAAAGAAACAACAGACAAAAAGACTTCTCTGCAGTCAACTGAGAGGTGTTGCAAGCAATTTTAGTAATAGGTTATTATCAAGATGATTTTCTTAATACTGATAAATTTATTCCAGGTATTACTGGAAACAGCAAGGAAAAAAATACTTTGGAGTCATGAATGCTCACCTTGCTCTTGCATTACACAGGTCTGTCCAGATTTTGAGGTGTAATTTTAGATATTTTTTTTAAGAGGAAAGAGACAGCTGACTATTACTTTCCTGTTGTTGAAAATTCACATAGGATGCATGTTATAAACTGGTAGTCTATGCTGTAGCCCCTTAGGGTTTAGAGCTAGAACGTATTAGCTGCCATGGAGGAAAGTGAACTTTGTTGTCAGATATTAGCTGTCCAGTCTCTTGAAAGCCTTGGGGTTTATGAGGCAGGATTTCAGTATTTGTGGTGTTGGCAAAAGCAGCAAGATAATCAAATGGCGAATAAAATGCTTAGGCTGGAATACAATCTAAAGGACAATAGTTGCAAAATGAAAAGCTTTAGAGAACCCAGAGGAAGAAGGAAGCAAATTAAAGATGTTGGGACTTATTACAGAGTCAGGCTTATTACAGATTCAGCCTTAAATGATCTGTGAATTCTGTTTATGAATCTGGAACGGTATTTATTCTGAGATATAAAGAAAACAAACAAAGCACAATAGTAGGTTATCCGTAGAAGTTGGAGAGGAAATGAAATGAAACTGCGGATGGGGAGCTTTCTACATTTTCATTTCTCATGCAGTTTCTCATTCTAAGGATCTTTTCCACACAGAGACTCTCTTTAATAATGGTGCTATTTTTTTTCCTCTGAAATAAAATGTAAGGCAAATGCAGTAGGTAGCTGTCTGCAAATTTATTTTTACCTTGCAGTGCAGTTACTTTTTAATGAGAAGTATAGAAGCTGATTAATTGTGGCTTCTGCATCTATAATTTAGGCAGGACACATTTGCAAACAGACTGCCCATCAACTCAAACTCATCAGGAAATCCTTCTGTTTACAGTAATAGAAGAGAACGTTTAAGCATTCCTCCCAGTACCGAGATTATAACACAGAGGCAAGGCTGTGCTGGAAGTGCTGAGAATTTGCAACTTCCACTAAAACCAGTGGGTTGGTGCTGTGTACCCTGTATTCACCATTAAGTGAGCATTTCTTCTGGCTAGTGTTAGCAGAATGGAATAATGCTATTCACCTAATTCATTATACTGTAGGCTAATTTGTTAATGTGTTATTTATCTCAATATAAGATTTTCTATTTTCATTACTGATAAAATAATTTTAAATGTTTTTCAGGTTTTGAATTATAGCTCATATCTATCTACAGTGAAAACTTTACAGATGAAATCTCTGAATTAAGGTCTCTTTAGCAGTCTGATGCATCTTTTGTAGCAATCATGTCTTTGTAGTGTGCATGACAAGAGGGAAATGTCATAACTTATGAGCAAATACTGTATTTAGATTCAGTTTTCATCTAAATTGGAGGGTAAATATAGTTTCTTAAGTGAAGGGATTGGACTTAAACGCATACCCCCAGTTCTGGAGGTTTTCAGCTGCCAAAATACATGGGCACAGGCAGGAAAATTCATTCACCCTAAATGGTTTCTGTTCAATTATTTATTTTAGGGGATTTTTCTGTACTGCAGAAATGGTAACCCGTGTTCAGTTTTCCTTTTGGCTTTCTTTGATAACTTTGTGGGGTGGCATTAATACTGCAAGCAAACATGGCCTGGTAATGTCTTTCCTCTGGAAGGGGGGTGTGGTGCCAAATTGTCAGCCCGGCGAGGAGGGTCACGCAGTACAAGAAGCTGGCTCTTCTCTATTCCAGCTGACTAGCAGAAAGAGTTTCGTACATTGTAGCATCAGGGTGCAAAGTGTTTTTTGATCTACTTTACATCTTATTATATCTACTTTACTGTTGAGCTCCCCAAGAACAAAAGCTGTTTGCCCTAAGATGGCTTATTTGGGTTTGACAAAAGAAAGCAAAAAATATGAAAACAGTTAATCTATAATGATGATAATTTGACTCACGGCACATGCTTTTTGGTTCAGTGGGTTTCCTGTATTGATTTTTGAGCTTGAGCATTAATCAATTCCATTTTCAAGCCACATGCCCCCTTTGGGATGTACAGGCTTTCTGAGTATTATTGAATGAAGGCGGTGGGATGCTCGCACGATGTTATTTTTTCCTTGGCTGCTGATGGGGGTTCCAGCTGAGTTTTTGTTCTGCTACACTGTTTCTGCTTCATGGTTGTTGTCTCTTTTGATTTTTTTTGGAACATAATCTAACAGCTTGATAATTTTAATTAAAACATTTGATAAATATTCATACTAATTTGTATATAATTTGCAACATTTTCACTAGAGATCAGCCACTGCACCGGGTATTCTCACATGTAGGTTGAACCAGCAGTTCAGTTTTTCCATGTGTTTGCAACCATAGCTTTCTGGTTTTTATTTTAATCATCTATGCAATATTCTTTACAACTTTCAGTTCTTTTGAATAATTCAAAATCAATTCTCTTGTATCAGCTCTCATCAGCATCACCAGAAAACCAGCAGGAACTGCTTTCTTTAAAGAAGAATACTTGGTGATATTTCACTCTGAACTTGCATCATATTTTGAACATCACTCTGGTATCCTCTCAGCCATCTTCCCATCTGAAGAAGACTAAATTTTTATCTTTTGCTTCCCTAAAACAATGACATAGTATTCAATTACATTTAGGAGTAACATATTTTTCTTCTGTTTGAGTATTGGAATCCGTATTCGGTGGCATTTAACTGGTGATGAGCTACTCTGGTACAGCAGGTAGCTTTAGTTATTGCTTGTACTCACATCCCTCAGGTAGTTCAATCCACCAATTTGTGGTTAAAATGTTGTACAAAAATAGACAGTATTCTTGTGGTAGCTGTTCATATATTTCATGACAACAGTGCTTGTGGATTTTGATGTACCATCTACGCTAACGACATTAAAAAGTGTGAGCTCCAAGGTTTATCTTGTCTATAGCAGACGTTTACAGAAACAAAATAATCTTTGAAGTATAATACAACCCATATGTAGTTATACATGGACTCTGACTGTATCAATGTACACATACTTAAGAGCTCCACGAATGCATACAGCATGGCTCTGTGGTGGTGGCAGGGTCTATTTTTATATTGCGTGCAAGAACTGATATGCAAGTCAGCCGGTTCCTGGGCTGTGAGAGACAGGAGAGTTGACCATTTTTCATAGGTGACTTGCAGATACAAAATAGTAGTTTCTTCTCTGTAGAATCGTGATAGAGTGCTTGCTAACTTTTTGAGAGTCATGTCGCAGTGGATGACAAAGCAGCAGGCAAAAATTTGTGTGGCACTAGAAGAAATGTACTTGCAGAAAGAGAAGACCCTGCTGTTGGATTCCATAGTAGTTGTTGGGCTGGGAAAATGGCTGTGGAACCTGCGCCGTTTTGTGTGTCTTTATGATTGGCATTGATAGCATAGATATTGGTGGGCTAAGTTAAGATGTGCCAGTGATGGTTTGCTGTTGACCTCTGCTTACTTTATTTGTTACAAAATAAGCTGGTCCTTTGCCCGCTCAACTTCATTGCCCGGTGGCTTGGAAACAGAAGCAGTGTTTAAGAATCCCTATCCTTTGTATCCAACTGCTCACCCACAGGCTGCAGCAGCTCCACAGGGCCCAAGGGGCTTCCCAATATCCCTTAAAAGTCAGGAGCTGAAATTTTGACTCTGAAAACCTTCTCGTAGTTCTGTTCCTGCTGTGTCAGGAACAAGAGAGTGTTTTCATCCAGGTCTGCTGAGGGGGTGCGCAAGTATAAGTACATACCGCCTGTGTCCAGTGCTTCTTTTATCCTAAAGACATGAATTAGGAATGGTCAAGTTTGTTGTCAGACCGTTATTTCCCATGAAATACATCTTTTTCTGGTTCCTGGTTGAAAAGTCTCAAAGTACCAAGATGGACTCCTTTTATAAGTGATGAGGATTTTTCACACACTTTCTGGTGCTATCACCCCCAACTAAGTGAATTCTTAAAAATAAAACAGCTTGCTAAAGCAGAGGGCAAAATACAGAAAACAATCTCAGATCACCAGCTTTTTTATTTATTTTTAAACTTTTATCTTTTCTGGTGTTTACGATGATTAATGGCAAACAAATCGTCCTCATTATCAGCCTCCTTGTCTCACTGACGACACTCAGAAATATATTCCAGGACATGTTCTCTAAGTAACAAATGCTTGTTTATTTCTATGAATGTCACTCTATCAGCTTTTCAGCTAGAAAACCAAGCTCATCTATCATTTACGAAGAGCAAGGTATTGAATTATATCCAGGGCCTAATTTGCAGACCCAAACACCTACACTGAGCAGCCAGCTGGGCATGGGGATGCCAGTACCCTTATGTAAACTGGGTTTGAACAGGCCCACAGGTCAGTCTGAGAGCTCATTTAGCCGACTGTCTTTTGAACTCCTTAATTTCCAAATTAGTTTGGCACCTTTGGAAAAGACACCTCAGGTCTTTGTCACAACTGAAAAATAGGCATGCATGCTGGGAATTCAGATAGACAGCACATATTGCTACAAGTGAATATACAGAGCCATCTGTTATTGAGTCAAACAAAAGCATCACAACATTGTGTCAATAACGCTGCGTAATATCAACAATTAATCTGAATCTTCCTTTGTTCCAGTAAAACCTGCCTTAAAACTATGGTACCATACATATATGTTCTTTAATGCAAGCCCTTATGATATTAATTGATAGCTGCCAAAATACAAGTAGTTTATTCACTTAAAATTAAATTACTGGATAGAACTATTTTCATGAAGAGAGAACACCTGAATTTGGTAAGCCTATCCAGTAGAAGTATTGGAAGAAACAGCCTTTTCTTCTGGCTATACCATCTTTTCTGGGAAGAACATCATCTGTTGTGCAAGCGTATGCCTCTTAGAGGCAATTTATAATTAATATAATTGCTTAATGGGACATTTCCCTTGATCATAGCATGCCATGCTGCCCAAATGTCCTCTTACACTCCAGTGCCCTGCTGAAAGGCTAGTGGCATTTTTCAAACAGGAGAGAGTAAAAATATTTCCAACAAATGCTTCATCCAGTATCTCTACAGACGGTCAGAAAAAGCATCATGACACCCCAAATCTCATATCCTGTATATGTCTGAACTGGTAATTCAGTCTACTCTGTCCAAAAAGTGTCTGTGTTCCAAACCTATACCTTTAATAATATGAACTCCAAGGATTGCTTTTAATTTATGGTGAACTGCATACGGTCCATTGGCAGTCCTTAGGCTGCCAAGGGATCAGTAAATAATATACATAAGCTACTGTTACTATGCAAATTGTGTGTGCTAGCATAAACGTCATTTTCCTGGAAAGAAACATTTACTGCTTGTGGAGTGACGTCCCTTTCAAAGACAAGAAGGATCCAAATGAATTGAAAAAGGAGCGAAACATCTTCATTAGAAATTGAGCACTGTTGTTGTTGTTGTTGTTTTGTTTATAAAATAACCATGTTTCAATTTTCTCACCTCTCCTCTGTTTCGCCCAGTTGTAATTAAAAGCCTGTGAAAGAGCTTCATAAAGCTTTTTTTCCTTGTAAATTATTTATAGCTTTTAGATTATATGAAACTATCTACTGAGTTTAGTGGCCGTTTCTTTAACAGACACATAAAAAGCTATCAAAAAGGAAAGAGGCAAAGCAAACAGAAAGATTTAAAAAATCCAGGAACACGAAAGATTTTATGTTAAAAAATGAAGTATTTTTTTCATTACTGGAATTTGAGGAAAATTTTACTTTGACCTCTTACAAATTACAAAGCAAATGTAAATTGCTTCATTTAGCTCAAAATACTTGGAGGGTGGGAGGTAGAAGTACCAGGAGGAAAAAACACTCCTATTTTCAGTTGACTAGAAGATGTGACTTGATTTGCTAAGCTAGCAAACTGAAAAATTAATTACTGGCATAAGTGTAGCTTCATTTACTAATTAAGGGGTATTCTTTCAATAATTTCAAGCTGCAAAGAGAAGTACTAGAAATACTACCAGAAAAAAAAGAGTGTCTGCTTTGAATTTGTGGCCTCTGATTAGATAAAATATTGGTAGAGAGTTTTATGTTATGAATAAAGGCAGAAATTTAGGAAAACCTGCTGAAGTTCTGCTGCCATCTCTGAGACGGGAAGAAAGGAAATTTTCCTTATGATGGCATTGATTCTTGTGTGTATATCAGAGAATGATTATATCAGAGATTATTGAGATGATATCCATTCTTACTTTTCTGAAGGCATTATGCATCATTTATACTTTTTCCTGCTAAATCCTCTTCCTTTTGACAATACAGAATGCTTGAGATCAAAAACTAAACAACAAAGCTTAATTTACTGCCTTTGTTTTGCATGCAATTAGCAAATCTTTATCTTAACTTTGTAGGTAAAGACATCTTGAAAGCTGCAGAAGCCACAACTCTCTTCATCTTGAAGCAATGACACATGCAAAACAAAACCACTCTCGGTTTTGAAATCTCATTTTTAGAAATTTTGCTACTGGAGAGTGTCAGTGCAGCTGAGGTCACTGTTACATTTCGCTGCTCCTTGAAGTTTGCTAATAAATACGTGCCTTTGTACACTAGCTACCTTCCACTGTTTTTCTGATAAACAAGCATTCCAGCTCCAAAATGATTTAAGTCCATCAATACGGTGTACTGGGTTTTTCTAGTATGTCTAGATATACCGTGTGCTAGGTAAGTGGGACTACTACTGCTCTGGTTCACACCAGTGGGATTCTGCTAATGGATTTTCAAGTGAGAAAATATCAGTAGCAATATATAATAAAAAGAATCATTTAGTGCATTCCATTTGAGTTTACAGTCCCAAAAGTAGTAACAACTAGTGTTGGTTATTACAGTGTCTGCTAACCCTCACTTTGACAAATTAGAATAAAAAATAGGTATTAATCATTACTTGAACAGCTTTCAGTGATTGAGTTATTCAGTGCATTACATGGAGTTAAGCTGGAAATATGTCTGTTTGTACTTTTGAAAGGTATTCAATGGAACAATAAGCTGGGCAAATACTGTTTGATGAATATATGATACAACTCGAATAGATTCACATATATATTTCTTAATGTTATTTTTTGTAGTGTTAACTCTAGTGGAAAGAAGAGCAGCTGAGGTAAAATAAAATTAATAGCTGCAGCAGTGAAAAAGTTATGATGTAACTGCATCTTAACATGCAGAAAAGATTAAAAATCTTGCAGTTGATGACTGTATGCTTGCAGCAGTGACGATGGCTAACAGAAGCTTGTCATGAAAAGTGTTTTCAGTATTTGTTTTGTGGTTTGACTGGTCCTCGAGGAGGAAAGTGGGTCATTATGGGTGTGCCTGACCCTTGGGGGAGGTGAATAGTGAGCGTGCGTAATCCCAACCACCTGCAAAGTAGTTCTGATGAGGAATGCCTCAGAAGTCCAAAGCTAAATTTCATCCATGGGATTGCTCTCTTGTCCAGCAAACACATTTTTACATAACTGGCACCTGAGAACGTAATAGCCACTGAATGCTTTTACATAAATACAATTCTAACAGTAGACCACCAGTAGCTTTTTTTTTCCCCTGTCTAAACTATTTGTGATCCTCCCAAGCATGAAAGAGGCAATATTGCAAAACAAGTGTTGTTCTACTTAACCTTTTTGTTTTCACTGATTACAGAATAAACATATGTAACTAAAGAAAATATGGGGAAAGAGCATATAGTGATGGCTTAAAATTAATTTACTTTCTATTGCTCTGTATATTTGAGAAACAAGCACAGCAGAACTGTGTTCACAGTACTTCTTACTTGTTCAAAAGCAAAACACTTAAAGGAAAATCATGCTTAGAGGTCTAGGATATTGAAAACATCCATTTAATTCCTTTGGAACTGTAAGAAAGATAGGGTGTGGCTACCACAAATGAAGGACCTTTGTTATAACAGTGTATTTTTTTGATCAATCCTGTTACCCTTTCTACTTCAAAAAAATAGTTACGGAGGAAAAAAAAAAATTGAAATTGCATGTTTCAGCATTAACATGGTCTTCTTTATTTAAATCCGTACCTCTGATCAAACTGTGTATATATTTCCTTCTTCATATGTCATACTTACTTAAGGGCATGTAGCGATAGGATGAAGGGCAATGGTTTTAAACTAGAGCAGGGTAGGTTTAGATTAGACATTAGGATAAAGTTCTTTACAATGAGGGCAGTGAGACACCCAGAGAGGTGGTGGAGGCCCCTGGAGACATTCAAGGCCAGGCTTGATGAGGCTCTGAGCAACCTGATCTAGTTGAAAATGTCCCTGCTCACGGCAGGTGTGTTGGACTAGATGACCTGTAGAGGTCCCTTCCAACCCAACGCATTACATAATTCTTATCAAAAGAAAGACTATGTCCAATGTGACATGATGGATAGGCTTCTGCTCTTGGCTGCCCTGTTCATACACCTTTGCCTTTTCTGTATCCTTGCATTTAATTCAAGATTCGTTGTGGTAGAGTAGAGCAAGCATAGAAGTCAATATTCATTAAAAATTAACTAGAAATTTGGCAGCCTTAAAATCATGACTATAATTTTCAAGTACCTAGATCCCTCAGTTGGCTTCTGTGGTATTTACTTAGTTAAAGACTGCTCCACAGGATTATTTCTTTGTAAACTGGGTCCTACAAGCCACCTGTACTGTTACCCTTCTAGTAACCTTTCTACAGTGCTTGGGATTGAAAACATGATGGTGAACTCTCCCATTATTGCATATGCAGACAATTCAGGCAGTGAATCTAACAGTCCCAGGTAAGGCTTTAGTATCTGTATGAATAGTATTTAAACAGCTTTCTGTGAACAGTGAAGGATGCCTTAGATCTGTTGTGTTGATGAAGGCTAAAACATATAATCATGGGTAACTCGAATGAGAGTGTTGGCATGCGGCTGAACAGATGATATTTAAGATGTAAACTTGGAGTAAAACATACTGTGGCATCTATGGACATATAAACAGGCTGTCCATTGAAAAGTGAGGTTTGGAAAGTGTAAATTGAGCTATGATTTACTTGGGAGTCATTTTGCCACTCTTGGGATGAGGTTAAATCACCTGTAGTTTTTTGTACATGTTCACAGGATGGACCAAATTATTTTCAGCTGCTGTTGTGATGTATTCATAGAATCATTTAGGTTGGAAAAAATTTTTTTTTAAGATCATCGAGTCCAATCATTAACCTAACACTGCCAAGTTACCACTGAACTGTGTTCCTCAGCACAACATTTACACCTTTTAAATACCTCTAGGGATGGCCACTCAACCACTTCCCTGGGCAGCCCGTACCCATGCTTGACAACCCTTACAGTCAAGAAATTTTTCCTAACTTCCTCCTTTGGTGCAACTTGAGGTCATTTTCCCTCGTCCTTTCACTTGTTACTTGAGAGAAGAGACCAGCCCCCCCACCTTGTTACACCCTCCTTTCAGATAGTTGTAGGGAGCAGTAATGTCCCCCCTCAGCCTCCCGGCTAAACAACCCCAGTTTCCTCAGCTGCTCCTCATAAGACATGTTCCCTAGACCCTTCACCAGCTTCATTGCCCTTTTCTGGATACGCTCCAGCACCTCAATGTCGTTCTTGTAGTGAGGGGCCCAAAACTGAACACTACTCAAGCACTGGTACCTCACCAGTGCCAAGTACAGGGGGATGATCACTTCCCTAGCCCTACTGGCCACAATATTTCAGATACAAGCCAGGATGCTGTTGACCTTCTTAGACACTGGGACACACTGGTGGCTCGTATTCAGCTGGCTGTTGAACACACAGTGCTCCCAGGCCTTTTTCTGCCAAGCAGCTCTCCAGCCACTCTTCCCCAAGCCTGTAGTGCTGCATGGGGTTGTTGTGACCCAACTGCAGGACGCAGCACTTGGCCTTGTTGAACCTCATACCATTGGCCCATTGATCCACCCCTGTCCAGATCCCTCTGTAAAGCCATCCTACCATCAGGCAGGTTGGTACTCCCACCTAACTTGGTGTCGTCTGCAAACTTACTGTAGGTGCATGCCTTCCCCTCGTCCAGGTCATTGATGAAGATATTAAAGAGAACTGGCCCCAGTACTGAGCCCTGGGGAACACCACTCGTGATCAGCCGCCAACTGGATTTAACTCCATTCACAACTTTTTGGGCCCAGCCATCCAGCCAGTTTTTTACCCAGCAAAGAGTACACCCATACAAGCCTTGAGCAGCCAGTTTCTCCAGGAGGACACAGTGGGAAATAGTGTCAAAATCTTCACTAAAGTCAGGGTAAACAACATCCACAGCCTTTCCCTCATCCACTAAGTGGGTCACCTTGTCATAGAAGTAGATCAGATTAGTTAGGCAGGACCTGCCTTTCATAAACCCATGCTGACTGGGCCTTATCACCTGGTTGTCCTGTACGTGTTGCATGAGGGCACTCAAGATGATCTGCTCCGTAACCTACCTTTGGAACCAAGGTCAGACTGACAATACTGCTGTGTTCACAAGGATGTATATAAATCTGTTTCAGGGATGGTGTTATGTTTTTACAGCTCTTTAAAATGGACCACGTTATATTGGTAAGGCTTCATTCTTCATGTATGGTTGGGTTAATTGGCTTAAAATCAAAAGGCAATTCAATGCTAAACTCCGCAGCAGTGCAGAATGGCCAAGTACTGCTGGGATTTCAGTATATATTCTTAAGGTGTTTTAAGTACTTCAGCTTTTTCATTTTTACATTAGAGATGGGGGAAACAAGATTGTGCATCAGCCAAAAATGTTAGTTTTCTCATATTTCTCGGTTCATTGAAATAAATACATAGTAAAAATCAGTCACGATCAGCACTTTCCATTTCAAGCTAAGGGACTAGATAAAATGCAGACATACTTTTGTATATTCTATAAACTGAAATAATGGACTTGGTATAGTTTTACTCATCAGCAGTATAAGAGCTAGCAAAAGTGTTTACTGTATTTTATTACCCTAATGCTGTTGTCACTAATTCTTTTCAAATGGTGTACTATTCTAACTCTTGCTATAGTCTGCATAAGGCTTATTTTCTTGTGCCAGTTTCTAAGCTTTCCTGTAATATTGTGAAGTCAGTTTAACATCTGACCTTTTAGCCAGCAGACTGGAGAGTAGCCCTGCTGAGTTCCTGCAGAAGGGCTTGATTGCTCTGTTGGATAGTACAGTATTTTGGATATGCAGATGTTAAGTGACTGAAGTGTATTATCCATCTTGAACACCACTTGAAATTATGCTGAAGCTTTCAAGTTCTGTTCTTTGAATAGGTCCCACAGTAATTGAATTCTCATATTGTGCACAAAAAGAAGTCATACCTTATGTGCAGAACTGAGAACTCCCCTGATTGTTAAAAATTGGCATGAGAGGGCTTTCGAAAAAAAGGACATCCGACACCTGCAGCAATATTCTAGCTCTCCAAGTTCTGATGGTTTCTTATAGAAATTGATTTCTATTACTGACCTGGGAATGACAGGCAAGATGACAATGTGCCGAGCATTGTGTTATTGCAGCTCCTGGAGATTTGTTGAAATTTTCAGTCCTTCATTCCTCTTACCTGCCAGAGCTGTCTTCCAGTGCTCAACTCTTTTTATGGAGCTGGTTAAGTTCCTGTGAGCATGCTGCTAAATGAAAGGAGGCTCACAGAGGAAAGATGTGGCACCAAAGAATTACAGAAGGTTACCTAGTATGAGAACAAAGTGAGGGCAAATTTCTTCGGATGTTAGTTCAGACTGTCCCAGAGAAAGACCTTCAACTACTGAGTCTGGAAATTTCAGTGGACTTTCACTATACAGCTTGCTGTCACTTCTTTAGGGAAGGCAGGAATACCCAATTTACTATGAGTTTACTGGGGGGAAATAGCCACTGTGTCCTGGCTAAATACAGACAGCTAACGATTTTTCCCACAGTAGGAAAGATAGGCCTCAGAGACAAACTGAGACTGAAGAATATGAGCTTATAAAAGCAGAGGTGAAGTAACAAGCATTCATTTAAAGAAAGCATGGTCTTGCAGAATAGTAATAATGACAACCGAGTTCTGGCTAACAGCTTAAAGAAAACAGTGATTTGAACTAAGGTCTTATTTTGCTGAATCCCATTCAGCCGAGGAGGACTGGTGAGAGAATTTCGGTTTTTCTGTTTCAGTTGAACAGCCATGGGAGTTGTCTGTTCCCTTTCACAGTGCAGTAATTGGCTCAAATGCTGCTGCCAGTTAAGCAGCTGCTGTTGACTTAATGGGAATCTATATTGTGCTCACAAGATTAAAGCGTAGGTCAAGGTCAAAGCAGTCACTGTTATGGCAGTTAAAAATATTAAGAGGGTGGGAAGAAAAAAACATTGCTTGACCATGAACCCCATTTTGTATGGTCCTTGTTTAACAAAACCTAAACCAAAATCCTCAAGGGTCTCGTTGTTAGAAACAAAGAGCCACAACCCCATGTGAAGGGAGTAAGACCTGTAGTTGCTTGGGACATCTATAGGCCAGTCTTTGTGCCTCACAAAAAGGGGTGTTATACAATGAATATACTGTATTTGCAGAGGTGGTCTAGATTCTTTCATTCTAATAATGGTTGGAAGTTTCTTCAGCAATAAACCACTTCTCCATCTAACACATTAGAAAGAACAGGGCCAATGCCGATTTCTTGATAGGAAGTAATAAAATCTTTATACCTAAACTAAATTTCTAACTGGTACTGATGCTCAGTTCATGTCCTCTATATATGGCCCCCATTTTATTCTCATATATTTAAGTTACTGAGCTTTCAATCTTTGTTAGGGTTTTTAACTTCAGAAAATATTCCTCAAGAAGTTTTGCAGTTGTGCAGATTTTACCCTACAAAAACGATCCTGTCATCAGGGAGCACTAACACCTCCTAAGGTCTGACTGGCAGAAACATGTTTTCCAATTGAGTTCTGCCAGTGGTATTTGTGTATGACAAATAGGACCTCAAAAGCAAAGAGATTCAGGCAAAGCAGTGTGATAAATCCTTCTGCAGAAACGTAAATGATTTATTATATTATTATGAATTATTAATAATGTTTCATCAGATGGACTTGAAAAGCTTCAGCACATTATTGTAAACACTGCACCATTTTGAGTGACTCCAGGTATGATTAAAGGAAAAAGCATGGTAGAAAACAGAGCTGACTGTAGGGACTAAAAGTCTCTGAGGGTCAGAGAGGGAAAGAGCTTTGATCAGTGTTATCAGATGGGCAAAAAACCCCATCAGTAATTTTTTGCAAGCATAAAGTGTTCTAAAAGTACAAATGCTAGTAAATAAATGTTTTTATCAGAAGAAAAGTTACCAGTTGTAATACCAGATGTCAACGTTTCACAGTGCATTGCTGACCATAAGCTAAGAACAGGCTTGCAACCCTTTGCTCGAGTGGTTTGTCTCAGGCACTGCAGTGACTCGAATTCAAAAAACCCCTTCCCTGTTCAAAGCCTCAGTGGGAAGCTCCCACTTTGAAACTACGGGAGTTCACATCACATGCTGCATAAAACCCTAGCTCTATTGCTTTAAGTTTTTACCTCTGCCTTTGAGGCAAAGGCCAAAATCCTCTGAAAGGGGTTACCACAATTTGACCAAGCAGAGGAGAGGTCTCTGGCTGCCTGGGAAGGGTAGTCTTGGCTCTTCTGTGGGGTGGCTGCTACTTCCCTCTCTGTGTCCAGAGTTTGCAACAAGCCTCACTTCATTGCTCTGTGTAAGGTCAGCATTATACTGTCTTCAGCTTATATCTTTATCTAAAATGTGGTAAAAATGCCAGTAATTTTTAATCTATGGGTTTGATCATCAGCTTGAGGAGAAGTTTCCCCAGTGATTTAGGTTTTCTGGAGTGTACTTTGCATCAGGCCACACGCAGAATCTTCCACATTTATGTTGGAGTACAAATGTGCACACACAGAGCTCAGCTACTCCTAGATAATATTTCCCAAACTTCTGATCTGAAAAAAAATTGCTTATTTTGTGACTTCCCTTCCAGCCTCACTTCATGTTGATAACATCTCTCCCTGCTTGCCTAACCCTCTGTGTCATTTTCTTCTAACCTTTCTCAAGCCTAGTGCTCTGATACAATTCATCTTTTCCTTTCTTTTCATGCCTTGAATAAACAGTTAATATTTTCAAAGCCACACGGGGCAGCCTATTGTGAAGATAAACATTTCAAGGTCTTTGGGGACTGGAGAGCACTTCTGCATCACAGATAGCAGTATGGTTTCCTTAGAGAAGGTTTTCCCAAGTCCAAACTAGTTTTTCTTCTCTGATGAAAGCTGAGATTCTTGAGGACAGTTTAAAAGTTTTTCCTTTCCCTCTCACACTAATTCTTTGTAATTTCTTTCTAAGGCAAGAGCCTTCTGCTTTCCAAAAGGGAGAGATATAATTAATATATTAGATATGTATCTTGGCTGGAGAATGGGTCCAATATTCTGCTTGTTCTTTGATGACCTCCTGATGGTCAGGTGTAGTGTAAAATGACGGTTTTTCAATTAAAACTTATGACACTTGTTTTCTCTTTATGTGTCTCTGTGGTCAACTGAGATGCTGCGCCTGGATTTCCAGTGGTAGAAGAAGAACATGGGGTATAAAAACTCATGCAGTTTACTGTCATGTACTTCAAAATATATTTTTATGCTTTGAACTATTTTTTTCTATAATTTTTATCTTTCAGAGCAAAGCACGATGCAAGACCCAGCTCCTTTTGTGAGCTACAGAATAGGGAAAGGCACTACAGGAATTGATATTTGTTGAGGAAACATAGTGGTGTGAGTCATTAGCTCATGTACCCTGGGGAATTTTTGTGTGTTGACAAAGATGCAGTGGCTTAGATGCTTTATGTGTAAAAGCTCTAAAGCCTTGGGTGAAACAGGTATTTTTTAATCAGATTCTAAATAAATTTTTTAAAAAAGGAAAACATAATGAAGGAAAGTGACATGTTTACAAACAAAGAGCATACAATTCTGCATATCAGTTTGCAGAAAATTTGGAACAAAGGAACATACGTTCTTGTTTAATATTTGCATTTGGGCAAGGGTGAAGGGTGTCATGCTTTGTGTTTTGACCTGTTAGGGAACAAAAGCTTAGCAGCTACAGAATCGTATATCTCTTTCTCTTCTGATAAAATGAACAGTTCTTTTTCTGTAGCTTGGAACAAATATTTGGAAGATGTCTGTCATAGCCTATATATAAATGTGTGCATGAGCTAGCTGACAGTCAGTCGACCTAAGGTTTAAAAAATGAGAAGGGTTTGAGGGGAAGGACCTGGTGTTGATGCTCCAAAGCTGCTACCTAGTGAAATTTCTTTTTATGTGAATGGTCAGTAACCTTATCCATATTTTAAAAACAGAAAAATAGATGGTAGAGTCAAAGATAACTTTTACGTGCGCACAAATATATTGTTCTTCAGCTGAACGTTTTAACTCCTTACTTTTACTTCATAAAACACAAACTTTTTGGTATTCCCATCAAACTTAGAGTTGCCTCAGCTAGTTTTTGCACAATGGGAACTCTGTCAGTAGGAGGAAAAAGTATAAGAGGAACAATGATATGTTTCCCACTGAAGAAGGTTTTTCAGGCTAGGCTAGGCTATGCTATTAATGGATCAAGATAAAAACAAAAGCAATAAGCCTTGAACGAAATAATTTAAAATTAGAATTTATCAAAATGTTCAGGTACTAGTCATCATTGATACCTATTTTCAATATTCCTTTTGTCCGTACTTTTGCATTTATGTAATGTATTATTTAACAGGGAAGAAAGTTGTTCATCACTTAGGAATATTCTTTTTAAGGAAAGGAATAAATCCAGAAGGCAAAAAATATTATTCTTAAAAACATCACCCCAAAATATCCCAAAGCCCCAAGAATGTGGACATTATAGCTCAGTTGTAAGCCAAAACAATTTCAAATAACATGGGTGGATTAGAAAATAATGTTTTTGTTATGGAGTGATATTTACATATGTTCAAACTGAATCTTTTTCTTCCTTTTTACTTAAGTCCAGTTTTATGTATTTTAAAACTGTAGATAGATTTCAAACTGAGACTGTTCTGGAATAGTAGGTTGAAATGTTCCTTTCAAGTAGAACTATAAAACATTGTGACTTCTTAAAGATGAAAATCATGAAACTTCTGTAAAATCCCCTTCCCTTTTTTCAAACTATTTCATGACTTACAAGCAAATGCACGATCAATTTAATTTCTACCAAGTCATACTTTCTTTTTCTCCACACCTATGGGTTTTGGTGAGCTTTCTGTCAGTGAAAGTGTTTTGCTCACTTCTATTTCCTAGTGAATATAGTGGTGATTTTATCATGGATCAAAATGAGACTTGACTCAGGTTCCAGTGCTATAACTGTTGCATAAATTTTCTAAATTGTATAGCGAGTTTGTTTCCCTCTTAACTAAGTTATTTTTGATGTGCAGGCCAAGAGAAATAAGGGATACTTCAAGTATCAAATCAAAACTACTTAGGCATTCAGTGATTTTTGGTGTATTTTAGGTAACCATCTTAGAAAAATTCAGGGAAGAGAATAATATGCATTAATCTGTCTGTTTTCTGCCGTGTTAGGCTTTTCGTTCATGCATCATACCAATGTATTTGAATGTCAAACTACAGCTCGGCTATTAAAATTGTTTTAGTTTTTATTTTGATTAGTGCTATTGCACTGTTCTACTACCCTTTATGGCTATAATGACTTCTCGACCGACTTTTAGTGGAAATTAAAAACAAGATGCAATCTACCAATATTCTTTTCAGTGGTCTTAACATATTTGTAGGCTGTACCATGTTGACCGTTCAAAACAACGCTGTCCTCACATGGGCAGTTTCTTCTCCTGGGTTTGACGATCATCGTTGGATAATAAATGTAATCTGCTGTTAATATAAATTTACACACTGAGCCTGGTTTTACGCTCTTGTAAGTTTACCCCTTTTATAAAACTCTGCTTCTTTCAGGGAACAGGAATAATACATACAACCACAGATAACTCAAAAGACATTTGTACACTTTTGATCTTAAAAGCTTTTTTTTTTTTTTAACATTATAAGACACTACACCCACTGGGGCCAGAGGTTAAAAGAAAGCTGATGTTGTGCATGAAGAGTACTACATAATTTAATATAGACCGATTTCAGCTGGTACATGTTTATGGTCAAATTAGCCAAATTGTTCTTTCGCAGTGTGTTGAGTTGAGAGCTCCGGCTGTACTCAAATGCTGATCAGAAATGAGTTTGTGAAATGGGGTAGGATCAAATGGTGTTGCAGGTGGCAATTTCTTTTACTGATGCCATGACAAAAAATCTTGGATGTAAATTTATTCAAAAGTTAGGATTCTTCTCTGTGTGTGTGTCTTCCAGTAATTTCTATGTAAATATTAATAATAATATACTAAAAGTAGAAAGCTCTCATCTTTCATATCAGAAGAACACAGGGACCTGAGTTACGGCAGTGAAGTTACCCGTTTGATTCTTAGTGAGGATCCACCAGTATTTTCTGTACTTACAAATTCTTCATTGTGATGTTCTTTTTCTATTCCTTTTGAAAACCACTGGATTTCTAATAGCGTATTTTTATAAAGGTGAGGAAACACAGATGTGGAGCATTCATTTCAACTGCTCCAGAAGCAGCAAGTGCTTGGTCTGACTCTTACACCCACTCTGCCTTAAAAAGCCCTGGACGACTGTGTGAAATGTGTCCGACCCTGTGTCAGACCAGCAAACGCCATCTGGATGGAAGGCACTAAGGCTTTCTCCGAGTAATGAGGTTGTGTCTTGGGAGTGAGATGTGGCAAAAGCATGCCACTTCATAATTTACTTACATACTGTTTTCTAGACTCACTTAAACTGGCAAAAAACCTGAAAGTGTAAGAAATATGAAAATATCTACTGAAATCCATCCTCTCTGTGTAGGCTCTTTGCGCCCATCATTATCATAGCAAAATAACCTGGGCTGCACTGAGATCCCTGTGATCCCTGGGTGTTAGAGGCTGTATTGGTGACTTAGATGGTGAAGCTGCATTGCAAGTCTGTACCGTGAGTCTGTGAGACTGGAAATTCTGCACATCCTGTTGCTATGTAAATGGCTGCATGGTTTGATGGCATTTTTAACAGCAAAAGGGTATAACTGTGTTTGCTGAGATTGCCTAAATTATAAGAATACTACTATGGAAATAGCATTTGCAGCTAGGATGCAGAAAGTAAGTACTATCTCTAGGAATAAGGTAACACATAAGTAATTTTATTACAATATCCAGATGAATAGTAGAAGCCGATGAACTGAGTAATAAATTTGTTGAAGATCTGTGCTATTTCCTAAACAATATTTATCTCTTGGGAGACATCAGCAGACGCCAGGCTGGTCTGCGATCCTCTAGTTCCTCCAGAGGCAATAGACCAAGCAGACAAGAGAAGTCGCAGTCTGTTCCAGAGCCCATCTGCTATTTCAGAGCTCGCTGCTTACCTATCCATCCTTCCAAAGCAGCGCAGAGACAGAAAACACAAAGCAGCACGGAGCGGGCTGCAAATCTTCCCATGCTTTTTATATACCGTGCGCTGGAGAGGTAAAGATTTCTTGCTGCCCTTCCCCCAGCTGTAAACCAGACAAGACCAACTTCTCTTTCATCCCTATGTGGTCATAAAACATTTCACAGGATCATACCCCACAGAGAGATTAAAAGCATTTTGGTCAGTCTAAATCAAAAAGAACAACTCAAGTGGAAATGTTACATTTGAGCAAAGGTTTGGAAGCTACCAGATGAAGCCTCGCAGTTGAGGACCAGTGATGTGCCCAGAAAATGACATTTTTATTTTTGTGTTATTTTTTTGCTGATGAAACTGAAAGGGTGGCAGACCTAGGGACTGGTTGGGTGCTTAACTAAAAGATAGGATTGTTCATAATAGAATAATAAATTCAACAGTAGATTTTTAAAATTACTTTAGGGCAAAGTTAGGGTTAGTACTTGATACCCCACAGAGATGTGTCTGAAATATTGATAACTGAGTTTGCCACGCAGAACAAATGCAACCTACATCTATGATAAGTACACCCAAACCCACCTCAGATATAATTATTTTCTACTGAGAGGGAAAGGGGCTTTTCTGCCACTAACAATTTGATTCAAATCCTTATTTTACCCTGGTGTCTAGATTCCTGCACTGGGCTACAGCCTTGCCAGCTCTGCAGCAATTATCAGAATGAAATAATTCACAGGAATTTAAGGAAAACATGAATAATTTCATGTGTTGTTCTGCTTGTTTTCCTATTCTCTCAGCTTAGCCACAAGGCAGTTCTGTAAGCAAGGCAAAATACACCTAAGAATAAAACCAGGATTAACCATTGCTCAGTATCTGGGCTTGGTGGGTCTCTGGGAAGAGGCTGTTGCTGTCCCTCTGCACGGCGGTGGCAGCGTGCGGAGGAGGATGTCTGGTCTCACAAGAGCAGGCTGGGCATGGTCTCTGTTGGTATTCCCAGGGCAGGTCTCGGAGCAGTGCTGCTTCCTGCAGAGCTCCGTGTCCGCTCCGAAGGGATGGCTGCTCACAGTGCATGCTTCCCCCTGCAGCATTTTTGGCCTCTCGCTCACCAGACCCTGGCTTTTGCCGACATTTTCACGTGGTCTTACTGTGTTGTAACTGTATAACACACAGCTGTGGAGCAGACAGCCCTCCTTAGAGCTCAGGAAAATTAATAGGAGTTTGCTTCAGAGGTTTTCTTCCTGCTGTATCCATGCACTTGGCAGACAAAAGGCCATTTCCCTCAACCTCATTAGTTGTGTGGTGGGGTATCTGTGGCTTCCCTGCTCTGTTTCCCCCCTTCTTTACTTTTCCTTCTGCAAATTCCCTAATATTTAGATCTATTTTGGATCTTTTATGGCCAATCATGGGGATGTAATTTCATTTTGTAAACAAGGTGATTTTCTTGTCCTGCATATTGTGATCTTTCAGGGCCCAATCCTACTTTTTTTGGAAAAAAATAGCAGAAGATTTTCCTTTTACATGTGTGGGAAAAGGCTAATGCCCTCACTGATTATTTCTTTTAGAGTGGTATAATCTGGGCATGGTACCATGATGTCTCAGTAAATTCTTCCTGTTGTGCTGTCTAATCCAAACAGCATGTGCTATATATGTGAATGCACCTTAGGGTGTAATCCTTTCTGTCTATAGTTCTGCATGTAGGTGGTAACTGGCATCATTTTCAAAAATTCTCATTAGCTTGCTGCAGAAAGAGGGCTTAATAGATCACAGATGACAAATATATTTTTAAAATATGCTGTGTGAAATCCCTAACTGTGAGTTGTGTGCGAGAGAAAGAGATCTACTAGTTACTGCAGCACATAATGCTGCTTTCTTTAGTGTTTCTGGTACGTTTTAAGATAGAAACATGTTTTAGCTGTTCTGTGGATGAAACTATTCGCACAGCGTATGAGAAACAAACCTGGAAAACGCGAAGTCTGGATCCATCCCTCCCTCCCCTTTTACTCTAACTTGCTCCTGTCCTTCCCTGAAGCTAATAATTCCCAAACTGATGTGTTAATTTTCTTTCTCAGATCTGACAGACTTTCCCTTTCCCATAATTGTTTTTCTCAAGACAGTTTCTCACAACAGAGAGCGACTTTGTTCAGCCTCCCTCTGAGAAGCTTCTAGAAATGCCTCCAGGCAGTTTCCCTGTCTGTTTGTTCCTCCCCATAACGGGTTGCTGGAGGTTATCGAGGTACCGGAGAGCAGTTGCAAGCCCAGGCTGGGCAGCAGAGCTGTACGCAGCATTTCCCGATGAGAGCACACTGACCGTAACTGGGCATTATTCAGTTCCATCTCGCAAGAGAAACAGTTGGGTTTTTTTACAGCTCGGTTACACTGTAGTACGATGATTACTGAGAACAACTATCCACCCATTGTATTGGCAATAAGAAGTCATGCACAGATCTGCTTACCACCAACCAACTGGAAGTAAAGCCAGAGGAAACAGATGGAGGTGTGTTTTATGAAGTTTGGAAAGTATGGAGATACAATTTGAGGAGAGGTGTTTGTCTTTAGTGCAGGATGCGCACTGTCTGGCAGCATAAACCCTCATTTTTAGTTTGTGTCTTGACCAGGGTGCTTGTTAACTACTGGCAAATCAGCTATTTAATGACAGATGCAAAGTGACGGCTCCTGTGACAACCAGGGCAGAAATGCACCGTAGCAGGGAAACATGAAGGGGCAAAGCTTTTTGGGTATTGCAAGAAATCCTGTGGCTGCCCTCTCCCTGTGAGGGGTCCGGTTGTGTCCCCTGGTGCTAGTGGAGAGGGCAGCGTCCCTTGCTGTCTTCCTCTTGCTTGCTCTTGTGTGTCTCAATGAGGTGCGTAGGGACAGCTGCGCTTAACAGACTTGCTGCATAGGAGGTGATGTTTATTTCTGCTGCAGACCTTAGATAAATTACATCTTTCTCTTGCTATCTGTAAATTGGAGGTTCTGCTTTCTTTTCAGCATGGGGTCTAGTTAGAATATATGTAGAATTGCTGTTTTTCCTTACCCCAAACCAACTGAGTTATGAAGACAGAAATGTTTGGAAGAAGGCGGCCATGGGTAGAGCTTTTTTGACCCTACAACTCACTTTTTCCATTTTGGTTTTGTGAAACAATGCACATGGCTTTTAGCATGCTTTGATCCGACCTGAAAACGAGCAGTTTGGTCACAGATCCTGTTCCAGATCGGGAACTAGTAGATAGAGTGGCAGCTTTTAGGGCTCTAAGGACACACAGATGCTGTTTGTATTTTTTTCATGTTTTCATTTTCCTATAAGCAAGCTTTTGGGATTGTCTCAGTGTAGCCCTCCTCCTCTATTCTCTTGCAATTTGAAACAGAAAATATCTTCATCTTACATTTTGAAAACTAGACTAGGACTGCTTGAGGGGGGAAAAAGTTTGAGTGCCATGTTAAATCTCATTTTCTACTGAATAAGATATATACAGGGCATATTGAATGTTAACAACGTTTGACAACATTTCTTCATTGGTTACGGGTTTATCTACTAAGATAGCATGTATCATGTAACAGACTTGCCCATAATTGAAGTAAATCAAGTTTAAGTAGTGGGAGAAGCACTTGCAGATTTATTTTGGTTTTAGTTTGGTTGAAGCAGGTGAGTACTCTCTGCATTTTCAGTCCCGGGAAGAATGATCTATTGTAAGCTTTAAAGAACTTGTCAGCTCAAGGTTAGGTAAAAGACTGTTTATCATGTTTTATCAGGAACAGAAAGATTACCCAGGAGATGGGGAAGCTGAGCATGTTACATGGTTTCAGCATAAAAAGTGAGGGAAACGCTAGTCTGTCATGATTTAGGAGTGAATGAACTGATATGGAATACATTTTCCAGATGTTGCAACTAGCATACCTTCTAAATCCTGGGATTAAACATATTTAACCTTAATGATCCTAACTGATAGCCAGCAATAGATTACCTGTTCCTAACACGTGAAGGGGGCTTTTGAGAGCACCGTGGTAAAAAGGTCAGGTCACAACTTCCTTTCCTGCCGTGGAAAAGTCCTCCTGCTCCGCAGCCCAACTCTGAGCTCCTTCCCTCCATCACGCCAGGCCCGATGCTGGGCAGAAACATGGGCTCTTGTCTTGTTGTGGGAGGCAGCCCTGGCTGACACAAGGGTTTTAATGTCATCTTGCTTTAATGTGTCCTCAGTGAGGGAAAAGTTAATGTTTTTTGTCAGTCTGAATATGACACTGGAAGGCATGTTAAAGACAAGTTACTATCTCAGCAAAAAATAAACCAGAAAGTTTAAAGTCTTTTAGGTTGATATTTATTTTTTTGTCATTAAGCAATGGAAACTAACCAAAACAAGGAAAAAAAAAAAAGAATTATTCAGACCTTTCTCCCCTTGGCCACTGAAAATTTTTCCTTATCTTTTCGTTAAGTATATCTTTCAGCAGTGCTGTGGCATTGCCATATTGACAACGCGTAAGTACCTGCACGTTCATTAGCACTTGGAAATATTCTTTACTTGAATCATAACTCAGAGCATTGTGGTAAATAAATAAGTTCTTATTTAATAAATTCTTATGTCCTCTAGATTTTAATTTTGCGATAATGTACTCTTAGCCATTTGGGTAAGAATATGGGTTCACCTCTCATGTTTTCTGGATGGATCTTTTTATAAGGAGAAGGTTCTTCTATGTGGTTTTTGAAATCTCAGCCCCTGAGATTTAACTCTAACAGCCCGTGTATTGTTAAGGATCACAGCAAACCAAACAGAGGGTTTGTAGTGGTAATTTGTAATGTCTATGAAATTGAAATCTGATTCACCACTTACTGGTGTCAAGGGTTCTCATCAGTTCCAATATACTAGGCAAGGCATTTCTCTCACCAAGGGTGAATTTTCTGTTGGTCTTTTTTTCTTTTTCTTTTATTATTCCATAAGACATGATGTTTGGGAATTTAAAAAAAGGTATCCTTTGAGTTTTGTTCTTTAGGAGACCATTGGATTGTCTCCCATAATGAATTCAGTAAGTGCTTGGAAACTTCTCAATGCCTTTCATGCCTTATTTCCTTAAAATATTCATGTCCGGAAGATACCTTGAGATAGGCCAACAGCACTCAGAGCAGCTGAGAGTTTCACTTGCTCCATAGTCTCAAGAGGGTTTAATAGCCCTTTTCTCAGTGAAACCCTTGGCTGCTTAAGTGCACTATAGCACTGAAATCAGCCTTGGTTTATATGGCTGATACAGAGCTAGGCTGAAAAGGTGCAGTTGATGCAAATAAAAAGAAGCTCTTTACATTATTAACTTGGGAAATTACTCCTTTTCCAGTGGGCAACTAGGGTTTAGTGAATAAGGAAAACTGTGATGAGCAGGAAAACCACCATCTTTTCTTTCATCTTGATCCCTTTTGGAAAGTGCAAAAGCTACTGAGGTGATTTGTTGCTCTGGATCAGCTCCATGTTTCTCAGAATGATTTAAAGCAGCAAAGTGTGGTTTGAATGTAAATGCGCTCTGACTGTAATCATGAGACAGAACCTTCCTCAGATTTTAGCAGACCTTGTTTCTTCTTACGTCTCAGCCACCACCTGCTTCAAGAAAGCAAACAAACAAATGCCTCATAAAGCCTTTAATAAGATGACAAACCTGCACTGAAAGAACAGGATCTGCTGGGCCACTGGAAAAACAATAATGATAAAATAAAACCCCTTCTGTCTCCCTTCCTAATGAGGTGGCTTCAGAAAGGATTAATCCTTCTCTGTGCGTTCAGCGTTGGGGATGTAAGTAGTTTTGCTGAGGTGTGAGGCCCTTGCACGCCCCAGTGTGCCAGTCAAAGACTCGCCGGTTCAGGGTGTGGATGGATGAGGTGTTCACCAGAGGCTTGTGAGAAAAATCGCAGGACGAGCCATGTAGGTGGTGTGCCAGGTCTTTCACGGCTCAAAATTTCCCTTTCCCCAGCAGCCTCCAGGAGGGGCAGAATCAGCAAGCGTCCCTGGCAGGGGCAAACCTCCCCCTCTCCACGTGCTGGGGAGAGGGGTATAAACTGCAGTGCTCCCTCTGTGGTGGAAGGAACTGCTGGTGAGCAGCACATAATGCCAAGAGTGGGATGAACCTTTCTGGTTTTCAAAACTTTTCTTTAAAAAACACTAATTTCATTAAAGTGCATAGTAAAACTCTCATGGACTTCAACATGTCTTGGATTGGGCCCTTACTTTCCTTCTTTCTGTTCTTTTTTTAATCCTGTAATATTTATTCTGAAGAGGTTCAACCAAAACACCAAAGTTTAATAACAACATTTTGTTTCATATGGGCATTTCTACCTGGAGCTTGGTAAAACTGATTACTACTTGCAGCAAGAAATGAAAAGGAAGGGACTTGCTGACTTTCCTACGTATCAGTACTTTAAAAAAAATGAATATTTTCTGCTTCACAAACATGCTGAATGAAATGCATGTCTCATTTATCACTTAAATAGTAATAACAGTGTCCGCTGCAGGCTGGATTCTGACATAGGTGGATTGACAGTGTTCGCTCAGCGGAAGCAATAAACAGATCAATAACAAAATGTAGCCTGGGGGGCTGGAGGTGTGACAAGTCAAGCATGATTTCAGAGTCTTGCTGGGACCCTTATTAAACTCATTTGTACATCTGAAAACAACTGATGCCTCATTGGGTTAAAGGTAGCTGCAAGTATTGGTCTGAAGAAGGCTTGAATCCTATCAGCGCCCCAGAGGAACACGGCTGCTCGACACCAGCCTGGTGCTCTTTTGGAAGAGCTAGCAGCAGTGAAATCTAAAATGTAATTAACTAAAAAAGTAACATTTTGTTTGATTTTGTTTCCTTCCCCATAACTGTTTATTTGTTAGCGATGGTCTGAACTGAGCACTTCTCTTATACAAGGGAGGAAGGAAAATCAGATGTTTACCTGTCCTCTCCTCCTCTCCCCTTGCTCCCTACTGAGTCATGGCAACAGACCTCCTGGGTGAAGAAAATAGCTTGCTCCTTCTTGTTACTTTGCTGGGGGAAGTGATAACGAGACAGTGTTCCTTGCCTTTTCTCCTGCTGGACACGGGAGCTGGCTGAGTGCAAGGTTGTCGGGAGAAAAAGTTCGCTCTCTTTGGGCAGCAATGACTCAGGTTTCCACTTTTGCCTCATTAGGGCTGTGTCTCAGGTACACTACTGCGGAGGGGACCGTGCCCAGGCCATGGTTGCTGCCTCTTGCCAAGAGGTCTCCCTAAAGTCACAAGCAGGCTTTACAAGTGTTTTGCTTATCTTTCAGGCTAGGAAAGGAGGAGCATCACTTATCTGAAGGTCAGCCAAACTTCGAGGCTTGAACACCAGGTGTGTGTTCTTCTGTTTCTCAGACTTGTGCTTTCAGGGATGAGGTCACCAGCAGGAGAAAGCGCAGTGTTTTGGAGGCAGCTCAGGGACTTGCCAAGGCGCTGGCCACAGGCACTTGTGTGGGCAGAACATGGCTGTCTCTTGCACTTTTGGGATGAAAGTGCCTTGTCCTTCTGGGATTGCTGCTGTAGTGTTGGACACTTAGCATGCTAAAATGAAACACTGGCCACTCTGAAATGTCTCTCTCCAGCAGGTTGATCAGAAAGGGTGATATGACCTCAGTTTCATATGCTGCTTCTTTTGGACAATTTTTTTGTTTGTTTGTTTTAATCAATAAAGGTAACAAGTGACTCTGTAAGGAAAGAATTTGCTAATACTCAGTATTAGCTTCTTCCTGTGTCTCTAATCTGTCAGCATTTGAGTAAGTATTGTGATGGGTAGGGTGGAGATCTCAGGGAGTAAGGTGTTTAGTATATGTCTTTCAGTTAAAGAGCTGATTGTGCCTGTTTCCACCCAAGAAATGGCAACTCAGAAATTGAAACACTCTGGGCAAAGTGGCTTCCACTGCTTGTTATCTTTGGAAGTATGGGGTGACAGACATTGATTGTTCAAAAGGAAAGTCAACACAGTTTGAATAGCAGGGTTTCTATTTCTAAAAGCAGCCGGCAAGAGCACGTCTGGGATGTGTGCATTAGCTGAAAGAAGCCTCTGCACTGTGTGAAGGACTTTCATCTTGTGGGATGCCTCCTGCACTAGAGCAATGAGGATCCCATGAGCTCGTGCAAACCAGCATGGTTGTTCCCTACTAGCTGGAACCACAGTGCCTCAATTATTGGCTTGTCGTCTATAACATCTCTGACTCAAGATGAGCTAGACTGTCCATGGGAACCTGTGGTGCTAGTTAAGGACTTAGTCACTAAAGGGAAGTGGGAAGGATCTGGCTGAAAATTTTGCAAAGCTTATTTTATTTTTACTGAATCCACTTCAGAGTGCACACAGATATTCTGTCATAAAAGGTTATATTTGCAAAAGCACTTAATTCCATAGGGTTTAGATATTGATTTAAATTGGAGTCACACAGCATGAACTTAGAAAATATAGGGAAAAATTAGACTAGAAGTTAGACCTCAAAGCAAAATAAATCAAATACAGGGTAGCTTGAAGATGACCCAGAAAAGAGCACAGCTGTTTTCAGTTTAAATGAACAAATCTTTTTTAAAAGAAAAAAAATAAATAGACATAAAAAACTTCTACACATACATCATTCTGTGTAAATACATAAATAGCTTATCGACATCATTTAACTGGGTGAGACAGAAGCTAAAAGAGAGAGGAAATGGTATGGAGAAACCAGAGGCTTCAGACTAGTGGTGAAGTCATCAAATTAATTCTGGATACAGTGGGGAAACAGCACAAACGAGCTTAATTTCTAGGTTTGAATTGATACATATAAGAGGTCCCACTGGTTGTTTTGGAACTCCGATAAACTTATAGATAAAAAGATTGTGTGCAGATTTGTATCTTCATTTCTGCATATATAGAAATAAGGTAATTGTGTACTGTATCCAAAATCCTTATTATATCTAACTGATAATCAGATTCTTAATTCATTTGCAAGTGTAGCTTAGCATAGTGTGTAGAAAGTCATAGAAGTTCAAAAGAAAAATAAAATTAATAAAGCTTTATATTTTGGGTGATAAACACATTTTCACTCTTCATTTTATAATGGCAGAACATATAGTTGGAGTATCTTCACCAAAGAAATGTTTGCAAAAATGTTAAATTTCATTTTGGGGCAGAAAATTTCATTTTCCTTATGATCAAGGTGGATGGCACGAATCAATGCATTACATACACAGCTTCATACAGAGGACTTCAGAGGTCTGCAGTTATTAATGCAATCAGTGCTGCATCTTTATTACGTACAATTCTCTATATTTGTATCCCTACTGATTTCTGGTAAAGTGAATGGTAAATGATTTTACTGAAAATGTAAAAAGCTCACTAAACTTCACAAAGTTGTTCTGTATTTTCTTAATTCTCCTTCTGATAAATTTAAGTAATGAAATACTTTTTCCTATAGGATTTTGAAGTATTTTGCATGAAAGAATTTGCACAAAAGTATTTGCATTATCTTGTTTATATATAATGTGCTTCCTAAATAATTTTACTTTTTGTCTCATAGTACTCTCCTAGATGCTGCTTTCTGCTCTCTTTTAGCATACTGAAAGGACACTTAGAAATAAAAAATAATCTTATTTAATTAGATTTTTTTAAAAAATAATCAAATTTCTCTACAGAAATAATCTAAGAATTCTAGCAATCCAAGAAGTCCAAGAAAATGTGGTATTCTCAGAACTCGTTTCACAGACCTGGTGGGTGATACCACATACCTACTTTGGGTATCTTGGGTATAGATAGATGAAAGCAGTGAATGCATTGGGCTTTTTCAGTTGTCCTCTGGAAAGACATTACAAGCATTAATCATCAAATCACCAAGTAATCACAAAGAGGTTATCATTTTAATTCCAGAGTAACACCTTGGTACTGTTTGGAACGGAGTTTGTACAGGGAGCAATGAATGGTCATAAAGAATAGCGCTAAATGCATTTACTTATTATTTTCCTCTCAAAAGAATTAAGATTGGCTCATCTTGTAGGACATTGCTTGACTCTGCTACTTTATCACAAGCCTTAATTTTCTAAATCGTGTTTCTAGGTTGCTTCAGCTAGTAAGGTATTTTTACCTTGATTATTTAAAATGGTCACAAGCCAGTGCAAACATTATATTATAGAAAAAGATTTTAGTGGAAGAGGAAAAATAATTTGCTGTTTAAATTGAACATCTATGTATTGAATAATAATTCGCTCTAGTAATTAGCTTTCAAAATAGAGCTAGTAAGATGGATAAACTAACAAAGAAAAATAATTTGTTCTGCCATCCTTCATGTGATTTGAATTTACAGTATGTTATTGGAAGGAGTATTTGGGAGGTGGAATTTCTGAAGGATAATTCAGCAGGGCTCATGTAGGACTGAACAAAGAAACAAAATTTTATCCTTTAAAACTGGCAAATTGCATGTGGAAGGTTGCCTTATTTTTCTTTCACCTATTCACTATAAACAATCTAGAGATTTTCTTTCTGTCTTAGTGGAGTGAGAGAAGCCTCTATTGTTAAGATAATTGGCAGAAATCATAAATGTCTTTCTCATTTTGGGTTTGCCAAACTTCAGAGTCATGGAGGTGAAATTTTCTGTGCCTAAGGTCTCGTGAAGGCTGATTCCAATGTTAGTTGCTAATAGGTCAAAAGGATGCCATGAAATGCATACGCTTATGCCATCACTTCATTACACTAAAGACATGGTCCTTGCTTTTGTGTCTTCTTAATATCTAAATTTTGGCATGAGAAAACATCAGTTTAAGTTTGAAGTATACTAAACTGTTAACCTTTACAAAGATATTTTTCTCTTTTTTTTGAAAGAGTAAGTCGAGAACTACCTCATGTAAATCATCATGATTCCAGTGATTTCAATAATTAGAACAAAGGAAGGCTATTTCCCTACCTTAATTATTTATAGTATATTATCCATTATAGCTATGAATATTGTGAAATTAATGATGCTTTTCCAATTTGTACTAGCAAAGGCATGATATACTGTCCAATATATGCAACTTAATTGGTATGGAGTGAGTGTCACTCCCTTTAAACAGAGGTAGACTTCTTCCTGTGCAATGCGTTAAAATACACGGCATGGCTCCTGATCTTATATAGGATCTTATATAGCATCATTAACAGGAAGCCCCACGTGTGTGATTTAACTCAAAAGAGGAACATGTTGTCTGCTCAAAATAATTCCAACCTTATGCTTAGAGTCTGCCCAGGAGGGCCCCTGAGCAAAACACACGGCCAGCTTGAGAGAGGGTGAGCATGTGTGTGCACACCTGTGTGCAGGTGAGCAGAGGCGAAAGAGAGAGGATTGCAATTAATTTGAACACAGCTGTTATGGGAAATGAAATGGCTCCTTCCTTCTCAACAAACAAAAAGTAAGAGGCAAATTATTAAAAAAAAATAATTAGTAATTACTAAACCGACTGCAAGCCTCTGACCTTCTCAGCGTCTCTGTATTGCCGTAAATATTTTATGGCTGTGAATAGCATTAATAAGAGGTAAACCTCACACGCGTGGGCACATGCGCGCACATACACATGCATTCCCAGAGGGGATGAGCACTAGAGTGTGCCGGGCACCTAAGGCAATATTCCCGTGGAGGAAGCTGCCAAGCTGATAGCAGCCGGTGTCTTTATCAGTGTGTGCTAAGCAGTTCTCAAACTGGAGGAAGGGCTGTTCATAACCCCCCTGCGTTTGAAGAAGATGGGCATCTCATTGGAGACCCTGGGCTAATTCAGAACTGTGCCAAGATGTTAGCAGTGCTGGATTTTAATGCCCCGTACGTGATGAATAATTGCATTAATCAAGCACTGGCTATTTACTTTCCTTAAGCAATCAGGGACTCTGAGAGCAGATTTTAGGTGTGAATTAGCCTGCCATTTTTTATTCCCATAGACCTTGGCCTGATATAAAAATTGAGGTCATTTGAAAGACGTCCACTGATTTCCACAGGCTTTGGATGGGACTCTGTAGGGACTGGACTGAATTACGGATACAATGATGAGGAGTCCTGAATCTCTTTCACATGTCTCTGACCTGTTTGTGAGATATTTCCCCCTCTCTCCCTCAGAACACAATCCGACTCCATATGTTATATTTATTAGCTATGCTAAATCCCTGCTGTAAATCTCATGGACGGAGAGAAAATAAAACATCATTTGAGGAAATGTGTGGGGCCAGACTAGAAAAGTTCTGTTAGGTAGAGTGAATCCACTCACTTTTGTAGGACATTTATGATTATTTGCCTCGTAGAACAATTTCTTTACAGATTCATTTAAACAGTTAATTAATTAAACTGCAAATTAATACATTTATCTTCTACTTTTTATTAGTACAATTAATATTATGGGGGGGACAGCACAGAAAAAAAAAAAGAGAAATAATGTAATTAAGAACAATTTTATGAGAAAGGATGGTTTCGTGATTAATGGAGACAGGAATCTCAGTTCCATTATTGCTATGCTACAGATACTCCAGATAAACTGTCAAGTCCTCTAGCTTTCCTGCTTTAAGATGGGCATAGTAATCTTTGCTTTTCAGGTATTGCCTATTTGTATTGTAAATGTTCTAGGGCAGATTTGGAGTGGGATGAATGCTTATAAAACCCAAGACAATTGCAGCCTCTCTTTGGGACGCTACAGAGAAACCAGGGACATTCTTTTCATTTCCCGCTTCTGTATTTAGGGGATCTTGCAGAGCCATTGTTTCAAAATTTCTGTAGCCAGGAATAAGAGACAGGAATCAGGAAGACTTATACAGTCCTTTGTCTAACAGAGAAAAAGGAAAACTATTCATCTGTTGCCTTTTACTCCTCCTTTGATGTTGTGTCAGTACAGACCAGGGCAGTCAGAGAGGCTGGACATGCCCTGGCTTTCTGTCTGCTCTCTAGGCCAGGTTGGAGTTGATTGATTCCATTTTCACTTTCTTTTGCCAATTTAACGGCTATTTGCCATAGCCAACTCCACTCCTTTGGAGTTATCTCACCTTCTAGATGTTTTTTGCCACCTCTTATGATGCTTCTCTGTTTCTGATTTAGGACTGATATGATGTTAGAAATGAAAAAGAAGCGTTGAGTTACCAGAGGAAGATAGACACCGGGAAGTAGTTTTTCTACATCTCATGGGAAATATCTCTTCTCTTACTTTTCTTTTAAGATGCACACAAGTAAAACTTAGCTTATTCACATCCGAGTTTTTGGGGGGCTTTGTGGTTTTGGTTTCTTTTTTTTTAAAACAGTTTGCAAATAATTGTGTCGTTTGTACAGTTTTCATACGTGATGTTGGAAGTGTTCTGTAACTCACTGTGAAGCACTGATTGCTGCATTATCTCAGCTCTGGAATTTGTAACAAGCTTTAACTTTTCAGCTTTCCTATCTATGAGGACCATACTTTAATTAAGGCAAGTCAGCTGTGTAGAAGGGAGATGAATGGCTTTTTGCTGGCATTGAAGGGCATAGGAGGGAAATTTGCAGTATTCAGACATTTCTCTGTTACCAGTAAGGCTTCTGAGATGACTTGCAAGTTTTCTGGAATTTCCTTTAAATGCTATGGAGGGAGAAATAAAGAGCACCAGCAAATGCTTTCCTATGTTTGTTTTTTGTTTGTTTGGTGGGGTTTTTTTCTCAAACTCTGGGGACCTTAAAAAGACGTTTTTACAGGAGCTGTGAGACAGAATGAGGAACTCAAGTGCTTGTTGAAATGTTTGATTGAATGCTTTTTTAGTTTATATGGTTAGAGAGATTAAATGAAAATAGCAGCATTCGGTGAAACCCTTTGGTGTGTTAAAATCTGTTTTGTCACTCTGTGCCAGCGCTGCAGGGCAGCTGGATAAGGAATCACTTATGGTTTGCCCTGTGCTTCAGTGTCTGCTGTGCCATGTCAGCAGCTTCACCACCAAAGCAGGCCTAAATACTGCTTTCTCCAGTTTTCTTCAGGCCTTTCAAATGTGCACGATGGCTTTCTGCTTAACGAGCTTCGTGGTGGGGACCATATATGGTATTTTGGGTCTCTTTTTAAGACCTACTGAGTACGTGGTTCCTATAGCTCAAAATCTGGCAAATATCTTGCAGGCATCTTTGTCTAAATGGTTTAACACCCATAAACAGTGAATGAGAAATAGAGCTAGAGTTTAAATGGCATTGCAGGATGATGGAGTGGTGGAGAGGAATAAGCCATGAAGGGGGACCTTTTCTCAGGGGACCCCAGGCCTTGCAATGAGCTAAATACTACACTGTGCCACAGGGGCAGCTGTTGCATCTCAGCAACCTTCTGCTCTCCTGCCCTCTCTTCCCCACCCTGACAAGTCTTCTGCTCTGAAAAACCATGAGGTTGTGGGTGACCTTTCCTCTGACACAGACCATCAAGGGCAGCACCACCAAGAGCTGAGCCTTGGTCTCTGTCGAGCACAGCTTTTGTATGTAAGGGGGCAAGGGCTAACCTTCTGGTGTTAGCGGCAAGGCTATGCTTTGAGGTCTGGATATGAGCTGGAGGCCGTATGTGGAACAGCTCATCCTCAGTGCCATGACATGGCACGTGCAGGAGAACAGGGTGATCAGGCCCAGTCAGCATGGGTTTGCGATTCTATGATTCTAAGATGACCGTAAATGCTGAATGTAATACTGGTGCCAGTTCCTTTCCATATGGTTAAGAATAGTTAAAGGTCTAATCAGAGCATTTCTTTGCCTAAATTGGAGGGTTGTTACCCCATCCTATTTAAAGACCAATATTGTTGCCTTTTTTCCCCTATACATTTGTTAATTGTATAACAGGACCTACAGGAAGGATGAGGAGGAGTCTGTGTCAGTGAGTGTAATTATAGGACACGGGGTAACGGCCTCAAACTGAACGAGGGTAGATTTAGATTGATTACCAGGAAGAAATTCTTTACTGTAAGGGTGGTGAGACACTGGAACAGGTTGCCCAGGGAAGTTTTGGATGCCCCATCCCTGGAAGTGTTCAAGGCCAGGATGGATGAGGCTTTGAGCAGCCTGGTCTGGTGGGAGATGTCCCTGCCCAGGGCAGGGGGGTTGGAACTAGATGATCTTTAAGGTCCCTTCCAACCCAAACCATTCTGTGATTCTATGAATTTGGTTGCTTTTGGAAGGACTACAGAAATCTCTGTGGTTGCCAGATCTGCATGATCATACATAGGGTCCAACAGTTGTTGTTACTCATTAGATGAAGTGCTGCCTGTTCCAGCAGTTGTGAAGTATGTAGGGTGAAAACAATGGAGGAGGAAATCTGAAACACACTGGTCCTAACTTACAACAATTAGGGCCTTGATTACACAAATTAACCTAGGGAAAACTTGCTGAATTTACACCAATCTCCATTCAACTCAGAATGGCCTCAGGCTGGAGGCTGCTTGTAAAGGTATTAACAGGAATAAAGATATATACTGTGACTTGTGGCTGTAGGTGATTTATTTCTTTTTTGTTGTTGTTTATTTTCAAGAATAGTAGAATTTTAAGAATTAATCTGTTAGGCTGTTTGCTTTCCTGGCTCCGTAAACAGTGTTCACAACAAATGTGCCAATAGCCTGTGCAACTGAACTGGAAAATGGGAAGTAAGGAGCCGTAACCCATCTTCAGATGCAACATTCTGACCAGAAGTGCAGGGTATCTACACGAAGGGCATGTGACAGCGTGGAAAACATAGTGAGACTGCAAGTAAGAGAGTTTTTAAGCTATGAAAAGGGACATCAGCGTAATTGAAGGTGATTAAAAGGTTCGGAGCAGCTTTGGCTGCTCAATGTTTGCCCATGTCTGCCAGATTTGTATTACACATGATTACAATGTAATAACTAGACCAAATGCTTGAAGAAACATAACCAGTTCTGTATGGCTCAACGTAAGTGATAATACCTTGATTGATTTCAGGAGAAGCAGCAGTAAGTCCCAGACACTTGTCTCTGTTATTGACTTGGGCATTAATTAATTTATGAGTGGGTTTCACATTTCCACATGGTGTTGCAAAATTAGAGTAGAATTAATTATTTGGTAATTGGTGAATCCCATTAGGTGAAACAATATGGACTTGTTCAGTAGCTTAAACATTATTCAGCATTAATGTAGCAGTTGTGTACTCATTACAATGATGACGCTTTTATTAAATATACCTTCTATTAGTTCTGGTTCATTTTAATCTCTACCTCTTGAAAAAACATTCAATCAAGTGCTATGACAAGAGCAGAATGAAGAATACGCCAGGGCCAGCGGTGCTTAGTCCTTCAAGGGTACTGCACAGGCTACATTAAGGTGAACTTTAGAAATGCTTGCCTTAGGTTCTTCTCTTCCTTGAAACATCATAGAATCATAGAATTGGTGAGGTTGGAAGGGACCTTTAAGATCATCAAGTCCAACCATTAGCCTACCCTGACAAAAACCCCTTCTAAACCATGTCCCTAAGTACCTCATCTACCCTTTGCTTAAACACCTCCAGGGATGGGGAATCCACCACCTCCCTGGGCAGCCTCTTCCAATGTTTAATAACCCTTTCAGTGAAAAAGTGTTTCCTGATATCCAATCTAAACCTGCCCTGACATAACTTGAACCCGTTTCCTCTTGTCCTATCCCTTGTCACCAGGGAGAAGAGCTCAGCCCCCATCTCTCTACAGCCTCCTTTCAGGTAGTTGTAGAGGGTGATGAGGTCTCCCCTCAGCCTCCTCTTCTCCAGGCTAAACAACCCCAGTTCCCTCAGTCGTTCCTCATAAGGTTAAAAGATGCATCTTTTCATGATTCATCCATTTACAGCATCATGTTTGGACCCACAGCAGATAATTAGGGGCAAACAGGGCATAGAAAGTCTTTTCTACATGACACCTCATTGCCTGGCTTACTCAAAGGAGTTTGCTCTTGTTGTAGGAGAAGACCTTCTTCCTTGCATCTGGTTGCCAGCTCTCCAGGTTTTGCTCTTTTCAGCAGCCCTGATGGGTGCAGGTGAGGTGCTGCAGAGCAGGGACCTCCCAGCCATGGGTCAGCCCTAGGAGATGCAGCAGCCCAGGAGCAAAGTCCTGGTGAAGGGGCTTTCCAAGGACAGGGGAGCTGCACATGGGTGGGAAACCAAACCCCAGCCCGACAGCTAGGGCTGCTCACAGGAGAGGGACATGCCCCTCTTTCTGTCCCCACTGGAGACCTCTCTGTAGATGTATGTACAGAAGCAGCTAGCCTAACAAATTCTGCAAAATGGCTCCTGTGGTGGGATTTGTAGGTCACCAGGGAGGTTTTGGGTCCCCCCAGAGCAACATTGCCCTGCCAGTTGCCTTGTAATCAGTTCTACTGCACTGATATTTCTTTGCTGCTTCTCTTGCCCATATTTAAATCAAAACTATCATTATTAATCAGAGAATTAGAATAGCTAACAAAGGAGACAATTCTTATTCCCTGGAGGATGTGATTTTCAGGGAGCCAGTAATGGATATGGAGCCTTTCCCCTTTCAAATCCCAACAAGGCAGCTGTGACTGAAAATCATTACCATATGCTATTTTGTCTGTCGTCTTTGTGAAATGAGTAAGGAGACTGGACAGGTTCCATATTACATAAAATAATATTACAAGCAGTATCTTTGGAGCCTCTGAAGATAGCAGAGAGGAGTATGGGGGAAGTGAGAACTCCTGAGAAAAATTCAGTCCTACGCTATGTGGTTTTTTGTGCGGTGATGTTTTTGAATGCCCAGCCTAGAAAGCTGCACTTCATATTCACAGTCTGTGAATCTGAACTCTTTAATATAGTTTCTTCTGGGCTCTCAGAACTGACGCAAATGATGCGTTCCTGATTAATAGCACTCTGAAAAACTTGGATCTGAATTTCTCATACCTACTCGACTTGCACAGCGACAGAGTGAACTTCTCAGTGACCTGCTGCAGCGCCTTTCAGAAGTGCCTCCCACTAATCTGGCAACTGTTAACCAAGCTGAGCATAATATTAATGAATTTATTCTCTGTTCATTTCAGTTCTGCTGCTGAAACAGATAGATGAAGAGTTTCTTCATATGCTTCATGTGCACTTGTCCTAGGAGATTGTGCGAATACTGTGTACTTCAAATTCATTTGCTGTTTTGGTTTCTCTAGCAACTAGAAGGTGCCTTTGATCCCTCTACCATCTCTTTGTTTTTGCATTTTGATGATTTTATCATGAATTCATGTTTAATTCATGTTGAAGTGATGCAGTAAGTGGCAACACTCAAAGAAAAGATACTTTTTGCAAAATCAAACCATATTCATTTGAACTCTGTATGAACTACTCCATTCCTTTGAAGTAGAATATATTAATGAGGACAGATATTAAGAAAAAAGATACTTATACTAAGTCACATTTATTATCTCATCTGAGGTTACAGTGGAGGTAGATGTATCAAATAAAAAACGAGTGTGCTTTGAGTAAACTTTTAGTTGAAACCCACTGACAAGTGACTAATTGTTTTGTGTTAGCTTTTTGATTTTTTGTCATTTTTATCTCCATTTGTGCTTCTGTGCTGCATACTTACTGATATAGATGAATTTTATGGACAAAACCATGTGCATCATTAACATGACGTCCAGAAACCCAAAATACATCCAATAGGTTGGTGTTTTTCCTCTGGAAAAACAAAGGGCAAAGAAGCTTTGTGTAGCATGTTCTTTTTACAGGCAGTTTTCATCTGTTTAATAAAAGGCTTCTGGTGAAAATATTGGGACAACGCAGTATTTTGTTTTGTTTTTCAGTGAATCAGATTGTGATTGAAACAAAGGAACTCCATGCATTTCTGTCAGAGGAAACCACGATGACGTGGCGTTGAAGGTGCTATTGGCTCTGAGGCATGAGGTGCATGTAGCCTGCCGGGAGATGGGCTGTGCACAGCCCAGGACTGCAGACTGGGTGAATGTCACCGTATGCCATTGCCTATGGACTAGAGCCCCATGTGATACCACCTTACGTGGGTTTTATGGGCTTACAGCCACTGTGCAGGGCAATTAAACTTGTTTCTACAACGGGCGGGCCTCCTGCAGCATTAATATTTGAACTTTTCTTTATAGTAACGAAGCATCTTGAGCATTTGAGTTTTTACATACTGGTATTTTTAATACTACAAGCATGCAGTGTTTTAAAAAAATACATCTTAAATGGCTTTCTTATCTTTTAATAGTTTTGATGTTCACTTCGAAGCCCAATATCTAGAAACCTGCCTGTTGTAAGGTACAGCTTACCAGGCCAGAGCAGAGGAGGTGCAACGGGACAATCGACAAATGGGGTGATTCAAAAAGCAGACCATCGAAGAGCAATTATGGCTTGAGAGGAGAAAATAATTGCAAGTACATAAAGCTAAATTGAATTATATTTAAATATATGTAAATTTGATTGAACTTGAAATTTAATCCCTAGGACAGCACTTCAATTCACATTTGCAACAATTTATGCTTTTGAGCGGAAATGAGCTTATTTGAGGATTTCAGGTCATTGCTTTGTTTCTAGGCTTTAGGTAGTTTTTGAAATTGTAGTTTGCTGTAGACTGGGCTGTTTCATGGTTTCTTTAGCACTGTGAGCTTGCTTCTAAAAAGAGACCTCAGCTGCAGTTTACAAAATTATTGGAAACTATGTAATTGTTGCTCGTAACAATGGGAGCCATTTGAATCTGTATGATATTTGCTTATGAAATGAGCTCATGTAATGAAACAAGAGAAGACTTAAGAAAAAGCAAAAGCCATGTAAGGCCTGAAGTGAACTCAAGCACATTTGGGTTTTCACAGAGCTCCTCACTTGAGATAGGGATTCATGACAGAGGGGAAGTGTTTTAATTGTGAATATTGAGACACAGAAGTAAAGGTAAGCAAACCTGTTCTCAAATTCTGATTTCAAATTATCAAAAATGATAAACTGATATTTGTTAATTTTTGTGAAGTTACTTTCTGAACAAATTTATTTCCTGGACAAAGCATATCAATTGGATTGCAACCTCTTACTCCTTGGTTATGGATTAGATATCATGTGAAAACGTGTCTTACAGAATCAGCTCTGACAGACAAGTGTGGTGCCTGTGCAAAAGAGATGGGAAGACAGTGGAAGAGGGGGAACATAAAAACAGGTGGCAAGGGGCCCAGAAACAATAAAAGTCTGAATGAGAACACCTTTATCACTTCTGCAACAGCAGCTTAAAGGCCCAAGGAGAGAAATAGATTTTGTAAATCAGGCTAAATATTTTTTACAGGGTGCTATGTGCAGCTTAAGAACCCAGTTGGGAAAAATAGCTTTTGCAAATCAGTGAAGAAAATCTATTTTACTGGCTACTCTTTAGGAGCAGGGAGAGATAGGACAGGGAAAGACCTTTTACAGGGCAGAGAAAAAAACCCAAAAAATATATGTGTGTGTGTGTGAGTTGTTTTGGTTTGAATTTTTGGGTGTCCATAAAAAGCTACATAAAGGAAGCCACAGCATTGTGTCACCACGTGTACTGGTTCCTATAAAACATATAAGCCTTCCTTATGTATTTAAACATTATTTATTGGTGTGTGTTTTTATATTAGCTAGCCATTTATGCGTATAAAAGCATCTCTTTTGTAAAGCAATCCTGTTACAGATTCTACCATGTGGTAACTTTTGAAATAACAGAAAATAAAGTTGAATGGCAACTCTTGCTTTGAAATGAGGAATAGGATTGAGCAAGAGGTCGTTACTGATGACCCTACCAAAGATGAATATGTAGCTTATCAAGGTAATCATGCTGAAAAGGAGATGTAGCTTTGTGGAGGCTTCAAGCAGCAGAGGTTGGAGCCCCATAGATAAGAGCCATCAGTTTTATTGCTGAGTTAGGTGACCCTTTCAAGAGGCACGATGCCTGCCATCTCTGGTCCAGGGAAGGTTCTACCCTGAGAAAAGCAGAACGACACACCAGTATTGGAAGTGCATCTTTAGCAGATAAGAGGGGGTTTTAATTACTAGTAAAGGGAATTGGCTAACAGGTCTTAAGGTGTACTGAAATTGGAAAGAGACATTTACAAATCCAGAACATTTTTTGTTTTGTTTTTGCTTTTCCAGTCTGATCCATCTTTCTTCAAGATGGACAGGAACTGTGTACAGATGGGGAACGGAATAGACTGGCAAAAACCATAATGAATCTGCCCACTCATTTTTTACACCAATAAGAAGCTGAATAGGAAAGACTGGAACACTGAAACATTTTTCATCTTCTCAAAAAATTTGACAAAATACTGTTTTTAGGTTTTTTGGCAAAACTGCATGTTGGGCTTTTCCAACTTCTCTAAATTAGTCTGCCTTGGAACAAACTCTCACAACAGACTCTTGTGCTTACTTGAAAACTGGGACAATTTTAGAAAGAGGGGAATTGTCTTCCTTCTGCTCCCTGCAACGTAGGTGCTGCAGGAACCGTCACCGTAACAAATAAAATGATGTATTACCACTGTCAAAGGAAAATGTTATATTGGCCAAGATGTTTCCTCCTTCTCTGGGACGTGTTGATGTTATTGATGGGAGCTCCAGGTGTCTGTTGCCAGGGAGTGTGCTGGTAAGCCATGTATATTCCTCCTCCTTGCAAAAGGACACCTTTTTTGCTTTGATATCTGTTGTCGAGTTCTGGACGTTTTTGGTTTTGATCAGACTGCTTGTAAGTGTCACCCTAGTGTTTCCAGGCTAATTGATGGGGCTGCTTTTAAAGAAGAGTTTCCCCAAAACAGTGGGGTTTCTTGATTCCCAGTGGCTGCAGCTGTTAGCTTCCTAACGAGGCATCCCTACTCCAGTCTAAGGGCAGCAACGGTTAAAACTGTGTGCACTCAAATGGGCTGTAGTTTCTTAAGTTTTGGAATGGACTCAGTGAAATATTGCACATTGCCACTTAGAGAAAAAATGTGCCTGGTCTGATATCTCCTTTTCTAGTAAAACAGCTCATTTATGATGGGTTTCAAAGCCACCCTTTAGTCAAAAATTGAGGTAGCCACATTGGGATAAGGAAGCTGTTATCAAACTTCTTTAGGAGACAGTGTTCATATTCTGTGCACCTGCAACAGCTTTGCCCATGTGTTAAGCTGAGCTACAACTGTGGGCCAAGTGGATAATAGAAAAGTTAGAACTGTGCAAATTGTCCTTCCCTTGGACCTTTGGTGGTCCTGTCCTCTGAGTGTCACCCCACCCCTCCCCAAGGACTGCTGCTCTGGAGTGTCAGGAATATATGTAAAGTCGCTACGGTCAACCAGCAAAACAGAAAATTCTTCAGATGACTCTGTCTCATAGTCTACTGGGGTTCAGTGAGAAATAGGGATACATACACAGTTAATTTTACAGGGAAGGGAATGCAGCAGAAGATATATTTATTCCGATAGTCTGGGGATCATCAGGATGGTAGGTTAATAGAAAAAGGACATACCTATTAAAATTAAAAAATATTTTTGTAATGTTAGAAGTAGATTCTGAGCCTATTTTCATTATGCATTTTAAAACACATTTGTAAGCCAAACCCAAATTTAAATTACATATGGATCTGTGCTGCTTTAGCACTTTCCAAATGGAGTTTCCACACCTTGATTTCGTGTTGTCCACGAGGTATCCTTGAAAAAAGTAACCACTGTCTCAGTTGCAAGGCTTAAGTCAGGGAGTCAGTGCTAGCTAGGACCTCATTTTTGACCATAATTTCAAAAGGTAGGTATCTAACATTTATCTAACACTTAGGGGCATGAAGGCAAGGCAGTGTTGATTGGCAAGAAGTAGGACTTAGAGAGCACATGAACGCCATAGTTGCTGCCTTGTTTAGTTTGCAGTCTGGTGGTTGTCAATTATCTTGTTTATTAAATTACCTTTGGAAGGATCAGCCTGCTTTTTTTTTTTTTTTTTTTTTTTTTAGTATAAAATCTATGTTGGTGACAAACTGAGCTGAGACAGAATCCTGAAATAAACCCATTGTTGAAAAGGTGACTTGCCATCCTCTTGAATTTCCAGATAAACATCCTTTGGTTGTTCTGCCTCCAGCTCTGTTATTTCCTTGTAGGGCCTGACATTTCCAATAAAGGTAACCTTGAAGTTACAGTTAAGATTTACAGTGACTCATTAGTGGTAAATATTAAAGTGATAGGTATATTGTGGAAAAAAAAGAATAATGAGGGATTGATGTAATGAGCATAGTGGTGTGAGGCTTTTTTCTGCAGCTGAAGAATGCAAAATGTTAAATTGTACGTAGTCGTGAAGCAAGGTGAAAACTTCAGTTATTTCAGTAAATTCTTCAGTTATCTCTGACCGCTGTGTGCGAGTGGGCTGCCACTCTACTCCTCCTCCACCGCTGGTGGGACCAGACCCCTCTGCGGTCCCTGGGCCTGGGGCAGAGCACAGCAGGAGCAGTTCAGAGGAGCTGCACTGAGATGTGGGGCAAAGAGTTGTTTGAGAAGCAGAGCTGAGCAGAGAACCTGGCTGTCTGGGGGCAGGGGATTTGAGAAGGGGAATTGCGAGCCCATGGCTGCTGTGTTTGAGTGCTCCGCAGAGGGATCACAGGAAGAATTGCATGCAAAGCAGGGGAATGGCAAGAGACTTGTGGAGTCATTCAACCAGCACTATGAAAAACAGGAATTATTTTCATGTGAAGAAACAGTATTATGGGTTTTATCTTCTGCTTAATGTAAGCTATGGCAGGGTGTTTTTCAGTGTGTGCCCCTGTTTTCTTCCTTTTTGTTTTGTTTAACTATTATGCTTAAGTAGTTCCACTGCGCTGCCCCAGGAGCCCTGTTGCAAACTATCGTATTAGCATAGAAGTTAGCTAATCAAAAGACACCATCCCTGTGTTTTCCAGGCTGTGGGAAATCGTTCCTTCATTTGAACTATCTTGCAGAGCACTTAAGCAGTGCTACATCCTCTAGAACAGGTTTTGTTTTCTGTTGGTTTTGATGTTGAGGTGCAAAAGGTGTAAAGAAAAAGAAAGCCCCACTGCCACTAATCCCAGACTTAGTGGCTTATTCCACCCTGATAGTGCCAGTAAAAAACAAAAAGTCCAGTTCTTCTTTCTCTGCTGGGCCACCAAAGACAGTAGCAGTGTGATACAGAGCTAATATTTGTCTTTTACTCTCAGAGCAGAGGGAGAGGTATATGGAGGGGGAAGTTATTTTTTAGAAGAGACAGTAATTGGTTTGCCTCTCTTTTTATCCATTATCGATCAGGGAGGCTCCACTTCTAAAGTTTTATAATTGTAAAATGAGTATTATGGGAATGTTTCATAATTATTTATTGTGTTGACCTTTTAGTACTATTGAAAAAATGTTATGAAATGGCAGAGAATATCCATTACTATAATTTCTAAAACTGTTTAAACAAACATAGGCTTTCACTCGTAACAAAACTATTATTGAAATAAAGGGATTCTTGCTTGATTATAAACGTAGTAAGGCCTGAAGAAGTACAGTGCAGCCATCAGGTGCTGGGTAGTGCATGATGCAGGGTCACAGGTTGTACAGATGGAAGCTCATGCCCCAGGAAAGTGCTGTATGAATGGAGAGCTCTTTTTGAAAGGGCTGACCAGCCCAGGCGAAGGGCCAGGCTCTTGTGACTCTTCTTCCACTTCCAGCCTAAGTAGAGGCAGAACTTGGCTTAAAACCATGTGAACCTCAGATTAATATCTATGTTTCTTAGGCGTATTTTACATAAATGTGTATTTTAAATAGTGTTTTAATTTCATTTTTCTGTTCGAGCTTAAATTTTGTACAAGGCTATACTGAAACATTTATATAAACCATACATTATTAAAATTGGTAGTTGATTAAAAAAAGTGTAAGAAAGAAAATCGTTGCAGGCAATGGTTGACTTATCACTTGCTGCAGTACAAGTGCCTTTTTCAGAATTGAATGGAAACAGGAAGGTACATTTCATTTATTTTCTTGCCGTGCTTGTGGATAGTTGCCAGCTTGTCAATGAGGTGCTCCAAAAAGGACACTGAATCATGACAGAAGCTGTCAGTACAGCTGTGTTTTTCCATCAAAATTGCATGAAACAATAAGCTTCATGTGGTTTTGAGGCAAAACTGTATTCAAGGTCTTGCTTGCTTGAATCGATGCCCAGGTTTGTTCGCAAAGTTGTGGAAACTTTTTGACTAATGTCCAGGTTAATAGATTGCTGGAATCATGGAGCCTGGTTGTCTTTGTCTGGTTCAAATATGGATTACTGAGGTTTTACCCAAACTACTCTCTCAGGCTCTCCTGTGTATGGGGTACTTTCCTTTCATCAGGTTGGACCATGTCATTGGGAACTAAAAGAAAGGCTGTAGGCTGCTTTGTTTACGGCTATTTAAGCCTTTTTTCCCTCCTTTTCAACACAGAAATGGAACTTCAGACTTGTCCTCTCTGCAGAGCTAGATAAACATCACTCCTTTCAGCATGTGGTAGCTCTAGCTGAAGGTAGATTTACATGAGTGGAGGCAACTTGATTTATCTTCTTAAATGATGACTTTTTAGAGAAGTTCTCTCCTGTTGTATGGTGCTCATGCCTAATTTATTTGGCAATTGCAATGCTTTGACCTATAGACAGAAAATGATACCAGCCTGAAAGTCACGTAATTCAATCAGCTGTAGTCTGTGGCAAGGCAAGATACTTCACATTTGTCTGCAAATGTCTGCTCATCATGGGTACCACTATAATATTAATGGCAGTAGCAGTTACATCTGAGGAATTCTGTAGAAAAGCTAGACAATGTTTTCATTTGTCTTTTTGTCAGGTCCAGTAGGGTTCAAAGAGATGCGGGGAACGTTTATCCTTCACATGTTAAAATTTTCTCTGTTTTTTCTGCACATTGTCAGCAAAGCAGGGGATGTGAAAGTTGCAATGTATTCAGGTGTGGGTATGTTCTGAGGATAGGGCGGCTTCAGAGAAAATATTGAACAGCTCATCTTCTGGTACTGTCAGTCATGCAATCCATCATTTTGTAAGCCGGTCACGTATCGCTGGTGATGCGTATTAATCCGCTCTCTGCCTCTAGCATCACCTGTTTTATTTTCTATCCCAGTTTCGTACCTTTTTTGGCAAAACCACAGGGGAAATATATTTCAGTGACAGTGTATGGTAATTTTGCTCTATGCACTCTAGCTCATTACACAATCCTTGTCTTTCTAAAATAGAGAAAGGATTTACGTCTCCTACTATCATTTCTGCCACACACTGATTCAGTGAAAGAGCTTTGGGGTGGTTGGGAGTAAATTTAATTTTCCCTGCTGTTTCATGAAGTGTGAATCACTTTCTAGCAGATGATGTCACTGCCAATTTGCAAGTTTTTCTTCCTGTACTCCTGTGTAGGAGGAATCATAAGGACCCTTTTTGTCATGGTAATGTGGTTAGGTGCAGAGGGCTATGCAATGCAGGAGACAGCATTCAAGCTTTTTAATTTTTGCCAGCACACATTCAGTCTCTGGTTAACAGAGGGTGGGGGGCTTTGCCCAGGTTTGGTTCTCAGGTACTGCGAAGACTTGTTCTCTATGGGGTCTATAACTGTAGTGTGAACAGTGAAGAATTTTGTTTGGTTTGCTTTTCATTTTTGAAACAGAAGTTGAATTATACACTGTGAAGCTCTTCTCTGAAGAAGAGAACTTTCTCTTCTGTTTAAAAAAAGAAGTGCTTTTTACTGTTAAGAACATTTTATACACATAAATTTTGAACTGTGGGTTCCTGTGAACTGTTTTTGACTCCTTACTCTTTGTGTTTTACTGGGAAGATGCATGTGATTGTTTCTGCTTTCACTAGCTTCCCCAGCTTTTCAGTACAAGGAAAATAGTTGTTGAATAATGCCTATTCTTCCCATGCAACTGATCTTGTGGAAAGAACAGTTGCTATTCAAATCAGTTTTATATGACAAAGGTAATTTATGTAGATATATAAAAATGTGAATCCAAATATGCAATCCTAAAAATATTAGCGTATAGCACCTGTATACTCTCATAGATGCTTTAATCGCCTTATTAACACCAACAAACACAACCACAGAGCACTCTGAGTTGAACTCTATCTCTATTTTATAGGAGGGGATACTGAAGCACAGTTTCTAGGACAGCAAAATGCCATCATAGCCATTGTCATCTTCCTAATCAAGGACCAATCACTGCAGGGGTCTTCAAATAACAAACTGTGAGCTGCAGCAGGAGGGACAAGCCATGAAAACTAAGGAACAGGATAGAAAATTAGCATGTATGGGAAAGTTGGCAATCCAAAAGGAGCATGTCAGGTGAGAGGCCAAGAGCACTGAGTAATTAGCAATGAGACAGTGGAGGCCGTTCACAGATTATCAGTGTTTATTAGCCTTCAGAGGCAGATATTCGTCCTTTCTGTAATTCAGACATTGTTATAGAATTCTTCTTTACATATATACTATACAGGCATCCTTCCTCAGATGTGCGTGATGCCTTCATGTTAAGTTGGCATCCACTTCGAGTCTGCTCTTTGTATATCCCTCATTTGGGGATTCAGGGTGGAATTAGGTAAAAGTTACAGTTTGGGAGGCATGGGTGGAAATTATTCCTTAAAAGCCTGAAATGTGAGCAGGGCCCAATTGATCTTTTATTTTCTGAAGGACTCAGTCTTGAGAACTGTATTTATGTACCATCCAGGTTTGGATGCTTGGCTCTTAAAGACAAACTCCTGTTGAGTGCTTGGAAATGTATTTAGAACGATATGGTCTCTTCCAGCCAGCAGAATATCTGGAAGGACTAAACAGAACTATTGCCAAGTGTTCCTGTTAGGCAAAAACCAGAAAGATGCAAGTAAAATTCCTATTTGCATTGAATTATATTTGCTTGGCTTTATGAGCATATGCAGTTCAGCTAAGTTTATTTATTCTTGGCCAGCTTCTTTTCATGTTTGAGGGCATGTATGCCTTGTAAATGCATTTGCTTATTCCCATGATGATGCCAAACATTAAAAGGGTCAAGCTAACTTTGTGTCAGTGAATGCATCTTCTAATACTTGGTACTTCTCTGAGTGCCTTTTAGACAAGGATCTAGAGCACTACAAAGAGTGTGCTCAAAGTATTACATATCTGTGAGCTAAATAAATATTGTTTTATAGGTGGGGTACTGATAAGTGGAGAGAGGCAAGTGTTGAATCAGTAAGCTAGTTAAGAAAAAACCTTCATTTTTATCTGTGTGCAATCCCCTTGTAGTGAGTGAAATGTGTCTGTCCCACCAACTCCAAACCCCCTTCCTCACCCATGTCCAGTGTGGTCCTTGATAGAAGTGGTTGAGGAGGCCTGCCTTTTTGTATTCTTTCTCTCAAGTAATTAAGATTATCACTAAGGAAGATGCCTCTTTGTGTTAACGAACAATTTCTTTATCACGATTGTCAGCAAAATGAATATACTCTGCAGTGTGTGGGATTGCCGCGTAATTGCTGTGACACACCATACCCAGGTACATCGTGTAAGCCAATGTGCTGATGGTGCCTGGGCCTGGGCATCTGCATTTCTGGAGGTGACTGGTTCACACAGTGCTGTTTCTATGCACTTTGGATTCCTTTTATTCAAAGGCACTTCCTGATTACAGTTGTTCATCTCTTTCTTTTTTGCATGCATATTTGACTCACAAACAGTGGAAGAGAGTTCATGGGCTTTTAACATCTGATTTACGCTGCTGATGCACTCTCAGTCATGGTAGAGTTGGGTTGGTGACCTTCTACAGCCATGTGTTGACTTGTGCTCGTCAGTAAGCCATATTTGCAAACAACCCCCAAACCCCAGTTCTCTATATCCAACGTTTATCTACAGTTTAGGCTACAGCAAGCACCCGGATTTATTCTAGGTATGTTTTGTAGATGAGTATTTCAGCAAATCTAGCCCAGTAGCTCCTATAAATTATATACTTAGTTGCACAACCAGGTCACCCACCGCCAGACTATATTGTACGATGAGTGGCTTATTTGTTTTTTATTTCTTCTTTCCTTTTGCCATATTATTGGAGTTGTAAAACACAAATTAGTATTTTCACACTGTCAAAATCTGGTTCAATTACAGAAGCTTGAAAGAAATTTCCTCAGTTTTTAATAATCAGTGAATAGTGTTAGTTACAATATTTGGCTACATGATAGCTTTTTTGTCCCCCCTCATCTCCCCTCGCATGCAGAATAAACACTTTCACAGATTTTTACAGACATGATAATTTATAGAAAGTCTTTCTTATATCTTACAACAGCACTATAGGCTACCTTTTAAAGAATTCCTGACCCAAAGGGAATAGTTAGCACAACCTTTTAATTACAGGGCAAGAAAGTAATGTTGCTTTCTTTCTACATCTTTCATTATGACTTCAGAAAACAATCTAAGCCATCAGTAGCTTCCCTGTGGGCATCTAGATATACAAAGTTGAAACAAGGAAGCCCAAATTACTTCAAGTCAAGAGGTGCAGTTTAGAAGAATTGTTTTTCCCAGAAGTGAATTTTGTTTCCATACAATTTTATTCCAGCTTTCTGTGAGGAGAAACTGCCCTGGCTACTGTAATGAGGCCCTCTTGTGCATATGCGTTATGATTCAGCCTTTAATCACATCTCCCATAGGACCTCTTTCTGTTCTGGTAGAAAAGTTGAACACGGCTTGATTATTTATTAATGAGCATGTGCACTATGATGGAAAAACTATTAATAATCCCATGGGTTTCTCTATGATGCTCCTCAGTGCAGTGTCTGAATGCCTTATAGATGCTGATTTTATCTTCACATTAGCCTGGAGGGTAAAGTCATGGCAAAGTTCCTGTTTTACAAATTGGGAATTCGGATGAGAGGTTAAGGCCAGAAGTGCCCACCAGTTGTTGGCAGCTCATCCAACCAATCTATTTATAGAAGTGAAATAATACTTTTGTTGTCTTCTGTTGGGTCTGTGGGTGTTCAGCATTTCTGCTAGTTAGATCAAATGATTTTCAGGTGACTACTCTAGGAAACGGGCACATGCAGTTAAGTACAGTTTCCTCAAACTCTTTACGTACCTAATCTCCACTGCAGGCAAAGTACCACTGCATGTACTTTGTAGATCTCACTGACTTCTCACAAAAGATCAATTTTAAGTGATTTGCTTGATCTCAGTAGAAATGCTATGGCAGGATCACATATGGAATCTGATTCCTTAAGGAAGCGTTTATCTCTCATACAAACGATTATTCTTCTTTTAACTCTCTCAATCTTATGCTTCATTCATCCCTATGTAGTGGAGATGTGATGAGAAGATGCATCTTAAGCTGCTTTGGTTTTTGACCCATGCTTTGGGCAGTGCTCACTGTCTCCAGTCCCTTCAGCAGCTATGCTTCGTTGGCATGCTGTGGGACCACTGGCCTCTGTGGGCTGCCCATTGTAGGTCTTCCAAAAAGAAACATCTCTGTGTCTGGAGGATGCAGGACTGAGCCTGGGCCCAACCAGATATAAGAAATAATCTAAATAAAATGTACCTGTAAATTGTCAACCTGGGCTTTTATGGTTTTATCTAAGTATTTGCAGACTGCTGCATTATACTTTACAGGGACTTTCAGTAAAGCCAAGAATAATTGCCACATAATTTGAAGCAGAGGAGAGCATGATGGTATCTTGGCCCAGTGGAGCCTCTAAAGGTGCCTTTATGAATGCTCCTTGTACAGTTGTGACCAGTGTATCTGAGGTATCATCTAGGGCTTTCATGATCTCCCATGAAACAGTCTCATAAGCTTTTGCCTTCTACATATTACTTCCAAAAAGCTAAAATGTCACAGTAGCCATACGTTGCTTAAATCTTTTGCATGGACTAGATAAGCAGTTGCAAGGCAACGCTGAGCAACAGAGGCCTCTTTCTAGTGGGAAAAAAAATATTCCCTGCTGTGAATGCTGCGCTTGCAGACACCAACCAAGCTCAAAGGTGTTTCTAGAAGCAAAAAAAGTACCAACAGAGTTAATGGTACAATGGACTGATACAGAATAAAGCAATGATGGAAAAGGCAGACAGAAAATAATTTGTGGCAGGATAGCCACAGGAGATGAAGCGATAAAATGTGAAGAAACAGCAGGGAAGCACCTATTAGTGCTTGAGATTGCCTCTGTGAGGGCAAGCTAAGTAGATACTGATGTTGGAGAGACAAGGTTAAAAGTATAGTTTGAGAAATAGAAAAGAAAGCTGGATGGGCATGAGGTTAGTTGTGAGTTTTTTGAGGAGGAAGACTAAGCAAAAAAAAAGGAGCAAGTCCTACCTGGCTATAGTATATAGATGAATGATAGTTCTGAGAGCTTCATAGCGTTGTGTAAGCAATACAGAGAGTCTGCATACATGTGCAGGAGACACTGAAGAAGACTTAATAATATTTAGTATTTAGCAGTAGACTTCATCCCCAGAGTCTCAGTTCTTTCAGAACAACCAATGGCATAAAGGTGGGGGTTTTTTCCCCGCTTTAAAATGGTATTTTGAATCAAACTATGCCATTCTAGAGAAGTTGGCCAGACCAAAGAGGGGAAAATAAGACAGCATTGAATTTTTTTTATTGCTGGATCCCACTTATCAGGCTTGCAGGCTACATATAAAGGGTGCAAATAAAGCACCAACTTTCTCTAAATCTCCTGGGTATGAAATGAAGTTGCCAATTGCTATCCTGCACCTTCCTCTGACTCTCATTTAGCCTAGTCTTATCCCAGTTTGAACTAAGAAGCTCTGTCTCAACTAAAGTGGAGGAAGAGGGCTCACTCAGGGTCTTCAAGTTCCTGACCCCACCTGCCAGTGAGCTCTGTGGTATTTATGCTCCTGTTTCTCCTTAGAAGCTCACTCTGGGGAGACAGCAGGAGTTTGCAGTTGTTCTAACTCAAGGTACTACCTTTTGACAGGAAATATTTAGTTTACTGAAGGTGGAGCCAAATTTGCTTCACATTTCAGGCAGGAATTGACTGCACTAGGTACTAAGCTGAAGATGCACAAAGAGTGGTCCACGGAGCCATTTTAGCATTGCTGATATAATAGGGGAAAAAGGTGACTAGGTGACAACGACAGATGGAGCCTGAGCTCAAAGGAGGGAGAGGGAATACTTTGATCACCTTCTCTGGAGAGAGATCAGGAAGAGAAGCCTCTCACTTTGAATGGCATAGGTAGTCCAGGAGAAATGCTGGGCTTCTGACTATGCTCTTGCCTCCTCTTGGAGGTTGCTTCAATGGTTTTAATGCTGAGAACTAACAGTTCTGTGTGTGATAGTGTGTGGTCTGTCTCCAGCGCTCCTGCTTCGTGGGGCTTCTTTCCTGCCTAAGGCTCCAGCCAGGGATTCACACTTCTTCCAAGGAAGCAGTCAACAGCAGCATGGTTGTAAAAAGCAGCCTTGTGACTGTGAGGGATAAATATTGTTGTTGCAAGAACAGGTCTTTTATACAGCTAAATATTTTCATGGTTTCAGAGTGTTACCTTGACCATATTACATTTGCCTGGGACTTAGAAATGTCATGTCTCTTCTTAATAAAAACACGGTTCTGAATATTTTGTTTTAAAGGCAGAGCACTGTAATCTGTAGACCATTACTCTAATTTCAGTGTGTTGTGTATCTGAAGGTCCTGTATTGTATACATCTGCACGAGCTGGATGCTTTTCTTTACCGAGGGCTCCATGAACTAGGTATTTTTAAAGGACAACCTGCTGTTCATCCTAGGTTATTTTCAAGCTCCTTTCTTTGACTCAGTCCCATTAAATTGTGTTGAGCACAATGGCTATTACTGTGTATCTGTAAAATGAGTTGCTTTTTTCTCATAGCAAAGTTTGCTTTAAAAGAAAAAGGCAATGAGGGTTGGGGTGAGGGGAAGGTCTATTATTCGAAGCCTGGGAAATCTTTGAGTAAGGTCGAGCACAGTGGTGGTGCCGATAACCTGCAAAAGCACTTTCACGAATAGTTTACCCCTGGTGTCTGTGGAAACAAATCCTATTCACTATGATATATGAAAGCATAACCCTCTGTAGTATAGGAATCAATGGAACCATTCATATAATAGATGACTGTTCGGGCTTGTGCAGTCTGCTGCTCGAACATAATTGGCATCTATGTTATAAAATACTGAACACCAAGGGAAATGTTTTAGGTGTTTATGAGTCATCACATGGTTTATTATAGAAGACTGACATACGACTGTGTAAAGCAGAACAGGCTAACTAGCACTTGAGTTAGTGTTACAGTATTTAATACTGTGTTAAAGAAATACAAAGATTTTAGACTTTCCTTGTGTTTAACTAATGTGCTATTATTGGGGGTCTGATGGGTATAATAGACAATCAGAGTGGCAAACCAGTGTTTTTACATGAAATTATGAAGTCATTGCTCAAGACACAGATGCAAAATACAGGGTTTAGAGTGCTGGGTGAAGAGTTGTACAGTACATTGTACATTTTAAGCTCTTCTGAATGAAGCCTGTCTTTTGCTATATGCCTACATAGTGTTTAGCACAGCTGGGAGTCCTTATCTCAGCTGAAGGCCTCTCTAGATGCTACTGTAAAAGAAATAGTAATGTATTTGTCAGCTGCATGTTTTAAACATGTTAATAAATTCCCTGTTTATAAAAAGGACCTGCTCAGTTGCCATTTGAACAGACTTGCAGCCTCTTGATCTTACGCTGCAAGTCTTGGGTTCTGTCTGTTTAGGGAATTATGGTAAAATAACTCTTCCAGAGCTCTCTAACATCATGACAGCATTGATTCCACCACCCAGAAAGCAAGTTTAAAGCTAACTCTGGTCTGACAACGTATTGCAGTCTGCTATGTAGACAAGTTAACATTAAGTGTTGTGCTTGCTGTGCAAGAAGCTTCTCACAAATGGAGTTAGGAGTTGCCGTACGCTGAACTACCAGAACACTCCTCTTATTTCAGCTCCACTCACTTGACTGTCCAGTTTAAGTCACCCTCTATTCAACTCATTTTTGAGTGAAGCAAGAGAAAGCAAATGAGTATAACTCCGTCTGCAAGAGAAAGTGAACAAGTGCAATGCTCTCTTCAAAAACAAATGCAGTTGGCTGTACATATTATGCTCGTTTTGTTCAGTAACGATGCTCAGCACATCTGTCTTGCTCCACGCCACTCAGTGCCTTGCAGGAGTGTGCCATTTCTTTTGATTATTAATGTTTTTGATTCTACCACAGCAAATGGGGAAAAAGAAAATTGTGATCTGCCATTTGAATGTTGCATTAGCTGTGATAGTACTTCTTCCTCTTCACTCCCAAAAGGTGGCTTAACCACACCAAGCAAATTTATAATTAGAGATGCGGTATATGCAGATTATTTGTAACTCACATGATTTTAATAATTGTAATCTGTAATTCATAGGATATTTGTCTGCATGAGAAGTGGGTGTCTATCCTTTTCAGGTACATTGAAAATTCTCTGAAATAGCTCAAATTGCATCTTAACTAGCAGGGAGTTTCTTCTTCCTTATGTCATCCATGTTCTAGATCCATAGTTGTGGTGATACTGCTTAGCCCTGCTAAAATTTGAGAGGAAACTTTTATTTGTAGCAGAAGCGCATTCTACCTTGTCTTTAGTTTGTTGTTTTGTTTTTTTTCTTTTCATCTCTCCTCTGTCATTCCTGTTTTGATTATGGGATTGGTCAATTTCCCTAAGAAAAGTCTTTCTCCTTGGGTGGTGCTTCTGTGAATCATGCTTTATCCCGTAGCTGTGGTTGGAAGGGGGGTGAGTGGTGGGTGGTGGTGTGTGACAGAGAGAGGGGCTGAGAGGGAGAGATCAGGATTGCCCTCTTTGTTAACAGTAATTCTAATGTGTGATTTTGGACAGTTGAGACAGGTTTTCAAAGTGAGTGAACATAAGCAGAGTTCTTGACAATTAGGAAAAATTTTGACTTTGGAGGTTAATACGTTTCTTGCCCTCTGAGATGTGCAAATGAGAAATGCTATTTCGGTGCTAAAAATGTAGAAATGGGGAAAAATAACATGACTTTTAAAAGAAAATTATCATCCATCCGTGGAAAATAGTGATAAAACTTGCAGAATTGCAGGACAAGCCCCATGGTACCAAGCTGCCCAAGGATGCGGTGGGGGTGCAGGAAAGCAGATGGAGACAGATTCCCTAGGGTGTAACTGCTGTGCTATATATCAGCGCTGAGGCACAATGAGACTTGGGAACAGTAAAAGGGAAATAAAACATGCTGTTTAGATATTGGGAAAAGATGATCTGCTTAAACTGCTCCTGGATGATTAAAGCCTGCCAGGATAACTTTAGACCTCAAATAGTTTGTGAAGGAAATACACAGAAAGCTCCAGCAGATTAAATCAAACTGTATGTGGGCCATTGGTACAGTCCAGCTGAACATCAAGCTGTGATGCAATCCCATCTAAAATTCACTGACCTTAGAGACCTGAGCATTGGATCAGGGCTTCATTTTAGAGTCACATGAGGCTTGCTGGGGAAGGTTTATAGTTCTCTGTAGTTCTAGAAATAGGCTAGAGCTAACCACAGTGCACAGGTGAGGATTGTACTAAGGGGCAAATCTGATAAGGATGCAGTGTTATCCCATGATGAAGACCGTGTTCTTTAGTGGCTTGTACTCGTGTGAGAGCTAATTTCCCTTCCTTCTCCTGGTAATCTGACTGTTGGTGAATAACAATCAACTGACGTTAATATCCAGCTGCAGTTATTTGAGTCATAAGCTTTACTTGGGGTTTGTAGCTGTTGAAAATTGGCCAGCAGACTCTATGGTCAGCTTTCCTGGTGCTGAGGAATTGTCAAACCTGATCCAAAGGAGAGTGCTGAATAGCACATGGGTGATAGTGAGTGGTGTCCTTTCTTTCAGTTCTTCAGTGTGGAGTTGGAAGCTCCATCCATTTGACACTGCTTTTTTTTAGCTTTTAATCAAACCTCCAGGCTATAGAAAATTCATGTGGAAACCTCACAGCAGAACTTCTCCTGGGACTTCTTAATTTCCTCTAGTGTGGAAGATATTCAGAGAATAGGTAATTTACAGCAATGTATTCCTTTGGGGGAAAATCTAAAATGAGAAGAACTACGAGAAAAATGAAAATAAAGTGAAAATAAAATATTTTGAATCTCAGAAGAGATTCAGTATGAATTTGATCTCAAGGTAATTTGGTATATTTGAACTATTTCTATTAACTCAGAGCTGATTCATGTGTGTCTAGTAGAAAACTGGAGTTAAGAGAGTGCAGGTTGGAAGGCCGGATTGTGCTCAAGCAGCTTCATACACTTTAGGCTTTGAGCAGAAATGAATATATGTATATTCATTATCTGACATTTGTAGTAAAAAGTATGGATGAAGATATTTCGTATCAGTAGTCTTTCTCAAAGGTTACTTTTCAGTGACACTAGAGCTAGATTATTTATTTAGTGGTGTTACTTTCATGGCCACGTATGTAGTGCAAGTTTTAACTGTGATAGCAACATGATTTTTTGTCTAATAAATACATTTACAGCATGAGTGAAAATATGTTAATATATGTTGCAGAGTGCTTAGTTGTAGTGAAGTGAATGGTAAAATAGTTAGCCATTCAAATCAAACGCAGATTTATTTTTTCTTTGTAAGTGACAAATTGCATTGCTTTTTTGTTCCCCATTTGCTTTTCCAACCTAGGAGGTAGGGAGTGAGTAGCACACTACACCTCAAGACTGGAAGAATGAGAATTTTTCAAATTGCACAAATTGCCTAGCAGAAAGGAACTGGCTGTGCATTTTAAACTCTTAAAATGTTCTTTGTGGATTAGTGAAAGCTTGACAAAAATTACCATTGCACACTTCATTCCTTTTAAAGTGGATGATACAATATTTTTAGCAAGCAGGTTCTATGTCGACTCTTGTTACAAATTTGTTTTAAAAATACCAAATAACCCTTTCCTACTATTGTTTTATACACTGGCCAACCTAGGGAAAGGATTCAGATACAAGCAGAGAGATGGGTTTCTTAATATCACCTTTTGTTCTAACTCCCTAGACAACGTAAAATCTGATTTTTGTCCATCTTCTGTTATTACGAAGAGATTGCGAAATAACAGGGTTAAGACCCAGCCCTGCAGCCATGTCCCCTAAACAACAAGGGCAGAGCCAACAGCATCAAAAGACTGAACCCTGCAATCTTGGTCACCCCTCTGCCACTATTGTCACGCTTCTGGTGCAGTGATAAAACCAGGTCTGAGAGTAGAAGCAGGGGCTGGAAGTGGGGAAGGGTTTCACCTACAAGGATAAGTTTATGTTTGCCCTTTTGTATGTTTTCTTGCATGAATACAGACCGAGGCGTAACTGGAGGAGCTGTCAGGGACTATAAGCTGATCTGGTTTTCCACAGGCTTAGAGGGACTTTGTTTCTGCTTAGTGAAGAGTGGCATGCCACAAAAATCGTCAATTGCTAAGTCACAGGCCTACAAGTAGCTGGGATTAGATTTGATTCAGTGCTTCCCTGCGATGCCATAACTCAGTGTAATGGAAAGTCGCTGGCTCTGCTTTCCTCAGTGATGTTCCCTCTGTGGCACGAAGGTCCTTGCTGATGGGGAAACAGCGTCTTTTTGCTGCTCTGTACCAGCAGCGCGAGATTGCCTTGTGCGTAGCCCTTGATAGTCTCCTTCCTGCCAAGTGTGGTAGGTTTTGTGTTTTCAAAAGGAGGATTTATTCTTTTGACTGATTCTTTCTTCAGTGTGTAGCTTCTCTGCATTGCTTCTTCCTCAGCTTATTGCTAATCCTCAGGTATTCAAATCTTTGCGTCCTTGGAGAATGATGACATGTAGCTCTCTCTCTTTTTTTTTTTTT